>JAJHSJ010000010.1:26323015-26818276 GCA_021015155.1 Magnolia officinalis | reverse complement strand
GTTGAGGGAAACACTACCAACTGTACAAACCCCAAAATTTCCCCAGTCAAATCCCAATTGTGGCCCAGTCACATACCCATTAGGGGTAGTGCAAACATGTTATATGGCCCGAGGTCCGTTTTTAGGGCGTGACAGACTTGGTCATAACCCCTAACATGTTTGCACTTGTGACAAGTTGTTTATTAAGCTAACCTAACGCTTCTTCTAGTTTCATTATTGATGCAGGACATGAAATTCAAATATGATGTGCAAGATTTTCAGGCTTTAGATCACACTAGTTCAGAAACAATTACACAAAATTCCACATCCCATACAAAAGTTCAAACACTCAATCAAGGGGAATCTTATGCGGATCCAAGCCTACACATGCTAGGGCCGGATCAATCAAAATTATAGACCAAATAAGAATCAAAGGAGGGTAAATTGATCCACACATGCACATAAATAATTCCCCCAATCTAAGGGATTCAGAAATTTCAATTCGGGAAACCCTAAGGTTGAAGAAAGGGTATAAAATTGGGGATTTGAATAATTTAGGGTTAAGTTTAGGGATCTTGGGTAAAAGATGAGTGAAAGAGAAGAGAGACGAACTAGAAAAGTACCGCACGTGTGGACAACAACAACAATGGCCCAGACGCACATGCGTGTGATCCCGGCCGCATGTGTGTGGGGCCCATTTTAAGAAAAGGGCCAGCTTGGCCCTAGTCGGACAGGGGTGGACTCCAAAACCCCCAAATATCAGCTCGATCTGATGCACGGTTTGTGCGTAGTGCTCCGCCGAAGTTTCAGCCTTCCTGTAGGGCCATATTCCAGAAATCTGCTGTAGATGGGGAAACGCCTGCAAAAATATTAATGGATTTGCAGATGGAATGCTTGTAGGAAAAGAGAAATATTGATGGTAGAAGGTGGAGGCGAATCGGGATAGATGTGGCTTTGCACCACGGTAGTTAGCCCTTCGAAGAAGGAAGGGCTTCGCACCCAATTAGGTTTTCATAACTCGGAAAGGAGCAAGAAAATGCAGAAATTTTATTAAAATCTTTAATGAAATAAAAATACTACAAGGGGTGCCTATTTATAATAAAATCCTATACCCCAAAACTTGCGCCATGTGCGCAACCTATTAGTTGGCGACGAAGTAATAAAAAATAACAACTAATCAAAGCAATCTAAACCGTCCATGATATTCCTAATAACAATAATAAGCAAAATCCAAAGTACTAGATTAATTAGAATAGTGGGTCACGATCATGAGAACCCATGGTGGGATTCATATGACTATCGGGTCCACTCCAACGAACCAAAACGCAGCCCTCTAACTAGGAGGCCCTCCCTGGACGTCGTCATCGATTCAAATTGATGGTGAGGCCCTCCTCCTCCTTGCGTACGTGCGTAGGGGGGGGGGGGGGGGGGGGGGGGGCATGCATGTGCGCGAGATGTCCCCATCAATTATACTATATTTTTATTGGTTGACTCTTTCATGCACATATAATCATGTATTTACTACCCAAAGTTACTGTAGGGTGGTCTCGTAATTCTTGTTTGCTATTGAATGTCGGTGTTCAAGAAATTGACTTTCTGTTGATCTCTGTGATCAAGTGATAGTGTTTACTTTGTTTAGGTGAAGCACATGCATTGGTACCAAGTTGGAGATGAAGTTTCAGCTTGTGAATGCAGATGCAGCAGAGCCAGGTTACCACCCAGCAAGTAAGCTGAGCCATTTCTGTAAAATTTATATTGACAGATGGGTTCCTAATTATTTCAATGATCACTGTTGCAATATTCAAGTTGAATCATCATTTCCGTATTGGATTAGTGTATCCATAAATTTAGTATGTCATTGTTTATTCCCAGTCTGATGGATAAATACAACCATCCTTTCTGCTTCTGGCTATATGTTGTAAGTTCTTTTTGTTATCAATACATTGGTATAACATTGCACTATCGTATAACCAACGATTTAAATATCAATAGTATCAGCCTATCGAATATCGCATGATGCCGATGGGCTGTATTGCCTAATATATTGCGGGATATTGCAACGCACCAATGATATATTGATGTATTACATATTTTAAGTTATTGCAGCTATAAAATCCACCGTATTGTTGATACATGCGATACGTATTGATGAGATTGATAGTGTCAGCCCCTCTTGCGGAAAAAAAGGAAAATAAGAAAAAAAAAAAAAAAAAAAAACTCTCAAAATTCTCTTTGGGAATTACATTCTTAAGAGAATTTTGTCCAATCCTTTTGATTTGTTTGGAGGGAAAAGAGGATTTGGGTGGGGAAATCGACATTGGAGAGCCTTGACAAGATAAAACCTAGTCGGTGAATTTTTATCAATTTAAATTATTTTTTCTTGTTTAAATTGCTTAGAATTGGTGGAATCAAGTTAGTAATTCATGATTTTACATAATGTTTATGCTCAATCATAGATTGTTATCTCCGATTATCAATTTTGGGAAATTTGGGGTAATTTCAGATTTTTTTTTTTCTTTTTCCTATGTCATCTATTTAGCTTACAATTAGAGTGTGGAAAAATCATGTGAGAGTACTTGTAAGCTGATCTACAGATTGATGGAAGTTTTTTTTTTTTTTTTTTTTTTATATTTTAAACAGTTCTTAATTAAAAATATAAAATAAATAAATAAAAATGTATATATATTTTTTAATTTACTCCAACCAACCCATATTTGTTCCTAATATTTGTGTATTGATGAGTGTACACTAATCTTAATAGCAATCACACATTTATTTTAAAAAATAAATTTATTTTTTTAAAAAAATTGTAAAATAATTTTAAAATATATTTTTTAAATAAATGCACTGCACATTGTAGGACAAATTTAGCGTAACTAGATAATGCATGCAATGTTCTTATAAATTACATGCATTATATAAATATTAGTGATTTTTATATTTATTATTTAAATAATTTAAAAATAATAAAAATTTGTGAAAATATTTGAGATGATATTATTTGTTGCACATAATATTCCTTTTACCTAATGTGGTCGTGCAGGTAGAAAATGTCTAGAAAGGGGAGGCATCCTAACATTAGTTGGTAGTAGGAGACCTTGCTTCCCGACAATTGACACGTGTCCATGTGCAATTATTGCCAGAAGCTGTCAAAGAGAGGTGGGGTGTCTCATATGAGGAACAACTAAATTGTAGACTTGTTTTGAGGGAAGTGAGGACATAAATGGAGTTGTTGTGGAAAGGGGTGAGATTGAGATGAACACATTAGGCCTAAGAGGGAGTTTAAGGAGTTAGCACGTCCGGTGCAAGATAAATGAGTTGTTGAGGAGTCCTTATGGGAGGAGTGAAAGAAGGTCCAAATGATGTGGTGGGATGCGAGTAGGCTACTTTTGAGGGCTCTATGGGAGGCTGGTGTGGGGAGTGGAGTATCGGGCTGCATTAGAGTGGGGAGCAACAGTCGAGGGATGCTGAGAGGAGGTTGGGGGCTAGGTATGAGTCGTAATAGCGTGCGGATGCTATATGTACCTTCAGTCCAGCAATGTATAAGGAGTGGGATGAGAAGTAGAAGTGGCTGAAGGATCTTTAAAGTGGAGGGAATGTGGGAAAGAGGGTGGGAAATTTTGTGGCTATGTTTTTAATATTGACCATTTGCCAACTAAGGCAACTATGAGCCCTCACTTAAAGAATATGATTACTGAAGTGCAGTGTGGGAGCGAGGGTGTGGTGCCACCTACACCACATGAGATTATGTGGCCTTAGATGATGAGGTTATCGAGATGTTTATTTCAACGAGTTGGGTTCGTCGTGGAAAACTTATGAGATAATGTTGTTGTAACCAATGTTTGAAATGTCGGTATCACACAATGTATTGCACCCTTGGGACGTATCAGTTATCGCATGGGATAAATCATTTGTATCGCGTAATTTATCACACTTTTTGGGAAACATGGGGAAACATTAGGAAAATGGTCGAATTTTTTAATGAAACTTCAGGGATTATTAGAAAAGACATTAATACACATTTTTAAATCATAACATCTCAAAAAAAGTGCACATAATAGATTTCCTTTGTATAGGGTCCTAAGCTATGCGCTGTTTGTGTGAACAAAGGCAACTATATTAAAATATAATGCATAGCATTTATAAATGTATGAAGACATGTATGAAATCACATCCAATTCATTCAAAAGCAGATGATATAATAGAAAGTAATATTTAGAATGGGTATCCAAAGGTGGACCCACTTGATCGACTTCAAAAGTGCAAATAGTTCGAATAGATAAATAATCACATACACAACATATATGAACCTTCAGATGCATCTCTTAACGTCCTTTCCAACCTATAAATTGAGCCGGTTCACTTATCAGGTGGGGCCTACTTGAAATCAATGGACAAACAATGGTCTGATACAGTGCAACCTGCCTAATATGTGGTCCACTTGAATTTATATCTTTCTCATTTTCGGGCTCATGGCCTAAAATGATCCAGAAAAATAAATGGGCATATGGATAAAACAAATACATCATGGTGGCCGTCACAAAGCAGTGTTCAGAAGCCACCTCGCTACTGGCGTGGGGTCCACCGTAATTTATATATTTTGTCCACTCCTTCCATCCATTTTACCGGATACTTTTAGAGCTTGTGCCAAAAAATGAAGCATATCCAGAGCTCAAATGGACCACACCACAGGAAACAGTGTGAATTGAACGCCTACCATTGAAAAATTCTTGGGGCCTCAAAAGTTTTGGATCAAGCTTATATTTGTGTTTTTCCTTCATCCATGTTTTTGTGATCTTATGAACATGTTGGATGACAAATAAACATCACTATGGGGCCTAGCAAGGTTTCAACATATTCCTACTGTTTCCTGTGGTATGGTCCACTTGAGCTTTGGATATACTTCAATTTTGGGCTTAACCGATTAAATGAGCTGGAAAAACGATTGGATGACATGGATAAACTAAATACATTCACCGTGGGCCCAAATAGAGTTTACTTAGTAGGATAAGAGCGCACTGAGTAACTCAGTACGCAATCCGATTTCAACCAGGTGGGGGTAGTACCCAATCATGCGTACGACCGAACAGGATTTGGGTGGGACCCTGACTGCAGCCCCACCATGATGTATGTGTTGTATCCACACCATCCATCCATCTGGAGATATCATTTTAGATCACGAGCCAAAGAATGAGGCTGATCTAAAGCTTAAGTGGACGCATCGCAGAAAGCAGTGGGGACAGTGATGGCTAACGTTGAAACTTGAAACCATTTGTGGGGGGCCCTCCATGATGTTTATTTGAGATCCAACCTGTTTATAAGTTTAGGCAGACATGGACGAAGGGAAAGCACATATATCAGCTTGATCGAAAGCTTCTATGGCCCCAAGCCTCAAAGAAGTTTTTAATGGTAGGCCTTTAATCCCCAATATATATATATATATATATATATATATATATATATATATATATATATATATATATACACACACACACACACACACACTTGTAGGGTCCACTTAAGCTTTGGATTTGCCTCATTCTTTTTTTTTTTTTCATGACCTAAAATGATATCTCTAAATGGATGGATGAAATGGATATACAATAAATAAATCAAAGTGGGCCCCACTGAAAGGGTCGCACTGTCTTTTGTGCAATCGGGTTGTACTGAATCCACTCTCCCTTAAGTTAAGGGGTGCGGATTAGGTGTTACCCCAATAATAGCTTAGTGGGTGTTCACCTTACTGTAGGGCCCACCTTGATGATATGCTGTATATCTAATATGTCCATTCGTTTTTCCAGCCCATTTTAGGTCTTGGTCCCAAACATTAAGCACATCCAAATCTCAGGTGGGCCACACCACATGAAACAGTGATTACTGAATGCTCATCATTAAAAAATTCCCAGGGCCCACCTGAGATTTGGATCTGCTTACGTTTTTGGATAACATCCTTAAATAATCGGAAAAAAAGGATGTGCGGCATGGATATAAAACGCACTCATCAAGATGGGCCCCAAGCGGTAAGATTAACACCCGCTTGGCTGTATCTGCGTAATAGCTAATCTATTCCCTGCGTTAGAGAGAGAGAGAGAGAGAGAGAGAGAGAGAGAGAGAGAGAGAGAGAGAGAGAGAGAGAGAGTCCTTCGACTCTCTTCTCCGTTAAAGACAGTCGAGAGAACGGTGCAATCCATTCCAAAATCTCGCCGAAATCGCAATATTTCCAAAAATCTCTCCCGAAAATCTTTCTTTTTGCAAATCCCAACCCAAATCCGCATCATCCTCACTGGAAATATGGTTTTCTTCGAAGGAAAAAAGAAAGGTTTTAGGGATCTTCTTACACGATCCGACGATGTTGACAGCGGCCCACCAAATCCAGAAGAAAGCGACTCCATCAGTAAGATCACAACCGTAAGAGAAATTTTTTCTATATTTTTCTCCAATGTCGGTGATATCAGTCGATATTTTGCTATATCTTGCAATATATCGCCAATACAAAGGAGTTTATCAAATTATCTTTATTTTTTTCCCTAATTTTTGAGGGTTTCATATCGCTGGATTGCGATACTGATAGTATCGCAGGATATATCGGCCGATAGTATCGATATTGCGAACACTGGTTGTAACAGATGGATCGGGCCGACGAAGTTGTCCATCATAAATTTTATAGTCTATTGTAGAGGGAGGACCATATTAAAATTAGTTTGTTAATATGTTGAATGAAATTGAAAACAAATCATATCAAGGTGTTTCATATCTGTTATGATAAGGCTATAAAGGCCGATACGTATGGGTAACGGTCGTGACTGTTACATGATACGGGGGTGAAAAGAAGCAATTGGTTTTTTGCGATCGTATTGGCCGTTGTGCGGCATGACGACCATTACCCCCATAACGGTTGAAAAATGACCACCTTTTTTTTTTTTTTTCCGATGTAAATCCATTTTTCTCATCATTTTAAAATTTTTTTTTTTTCTCATTCTAAAAACTTTCCTTGATCATCCTACAATAGATTTCAACCACTTGTACTATAGTTTTTAGAATTAAAACAGTAAATTGAAGCGATTTGGGCGAATAGAAGATCTGAGGGTCAATTTTTCAAAAAATAAAAAAATGGTATACATGCATTTTTTACGATTTCTAATTCTAATGCTTGATTGTGACGTGTAAAGATTAGAGACACATAACCATGCTTATAAATTCACTAGACAACCCAACACAACACTCTCACCAAAGAGTGGACTGTTACGTTACCATAAACATGTTCAAAACAAAAGAATGAATACAAATTTGGAATATTTACATTATTCCGAATTTTCTAGAATTTTTCGGGGGAGAAAATTTCAACTGTTACAGGGGTCGTAACGGTCGCTATGCCTCCATATCGGCCGTTACGACTGATACCCATATCAGTAACTGTGGTGACCGTTACGACCACTATTACCGATATGGAATACCTTGCATCATATATATTGGTTGATAAAGGATGTGATGAAGGGGGGGGGGGGGGGGGGGGGGGGGGGGGGGGGGGGTGGGTCACCGGCAACATGAGTGCATTCGTTAAGGTGAGGAAGGAGTTGATGAAGAAGTACGAGCTATACTGGACCCTGTGCACAATTCATTGCATTGATTCAATGTTGAGGTGATAGGGGACATGCCTGCAATTAAGATGGTGATTGTTCATGCTTGGATAATTACAAATTTCATTTGCAATCAAACCTACCTATTAGGCGAGATACATGTGAGGTGTTATGATGATGTACTATGGCCAGGGGCGACATGATTCTCCACTAACTTCATTGCCTTAGAAAGCATTTTGAAACACAAGTATGGAGTTAGAGTTGTTTAATTCTAGAGAATATGCAAATTGGAAACAGAGCAACAACAAATTGGCAATGACGATTGAGGGGATTATCATGAACAACACTTTTTGAGACTGCGTACAAAGTGCCAAGGACGGTGGATAACCAGACATCCGTCTATGGGTTCCATGTACTAGTTCTTACGGTACATGAAAGATGTCATCAAGATTAAAGCCTTGAAGGTGTATAAGTGGGTGCACAATCATTGATGACCGATGGGATGGGGCTTTTGAGCGCCCACTTCACATGGCTTGTAAGTAATTTTATTTAATTGTTTATATGTTTCAATGCTTTATTGGCTGCTTCCATAGAAAGGACCTGTATGGTTATTTCTTTGACACTAAATGTAAATATGTGCACCGTGATGTGTTTTAGCATACTTCTTGAATTCCAAGTACCACTACAGTCGTAGACTTTGCGAAAACAATGACTTAAAGACCACGGTGCACAAAGTATATGAGAGTTATTCTCCAATTTTTTGAAGAAGAAACAATGTAAACTATTACATTTAAATTCTTCCCTAAGTTCCTGCTAGACATTATATTGACAATTAGTATAAAATGCCATCAACATATTGTGGACTTTCGAGATGCAAGGGGCTTGTTTGGGTGCAAAGTTGCAGAAGAGGCGAAAAAGACTGATGCCATGTGAGTTGTTGCATGCAGTTTTGTAGTTAAAAGTTAGTCTTTATGTTTTAAAATTACATATGAGACTAAGAGACGAGCATGATCAATTTGCAACCGATTGGTGGGCCATGCACAGGAGTGATCCATGACCTTATAGTGATTAGCTATCTACGACTCACACAAACGGTGTCATCATCATCGTGTCAGTAAAATTGGAGCACGTTCTAACTCATTTACATGAAGAAACGAAACAAATTGGGTTACGAGAGGCTCCAAAGGCTGTTATTCTGTCACTATAACATATAGTTTCGACAGAGGCTGCTATGGGTAGGTGTAAGAAGAGCAGAAGAGGACCCACTAGATCTCATGATGATTGGTCATAATGCATTTTATGAAGGGGATACAAATAACCCACTTTACGAGTTTAAGTTAGTTGACCTGGATCAAGTAGATGGATAGACAAATCCAAAGATAACAGAGGAGGTGGCATCCCAGTGCATCGATGTTGATGCAATTGTAGAGGATGCAAGATCTCCCCTCAAAGCTTTTGTTCCATTGTCAAGGGGTATTGGAGAGAACCAAAAATCAGGATCTCATGGGGCACGTGATGGCCACAATCTCTACGACACTAACAACAACACAAAGCGATGGAGGTGGCGACAATGGTAGTGATGGCCATGATGGTGGTGACGATGAGGTGACAAAGACGGTGAAGTCTGTAGCAAGACTCAAAGTCAGAGGCCTATTAGCTTGTTCACTAGGGAGAGAATTTGAGCATGTCACTAAGGACGAAGACTATGATTCTCATCTTGTCCTTACATGGGCTTCTTAGCCGAAGAATAAGTATAATCGTCATAAGAAGAAGCAACTTAGAGGCACTAAGGAGTCTTTAGCACAGACCACGGGATCGATGGACATCAATGGTGGGTAGGGTAGCTCTAGTTTTGTGCCATAATATACATATGGATCATATGGTTATAGACCTCATGGATACGTGACAAGTGACTCAATAGTTACAATACATATATGCTATCATTCGACTATTGATACAGGCAATAGTATACTTACACATGAGTAGGGATATCCATGGTATCACTATAGGCAAATGTATCTAGGAGTGACATATATACTCAACATATATCCAGCTCCAGATCCACATCAACCACAGATTGACAATTACACAATATCCATGGATGGGTGTACTAATCTAGCTTCGTGAGGATGAGCATTATCAATACATAAGAATTTTAATCATTGATACGTGAACAAGGTATCTCGTATCGGTATCGGTTGACGTAAAGGTGCCCTCCGATACCGATACGGATACGGGGGTGTAACGGCGATACGGGGGCGTAACGGCCTGTAATGGTGCAAATTTTTTTTTTTTGCCAAACAAATATGAAAAAATATAGATTAAATCCGGAATATTCTAAGCATTCCAAATATGCATTCATTTATAAATTGGAACATGTTTATGGTGATGTAACGGTCCACTCTTTGGTGAGAAGTTGTATCTGATTGTCTGATGAATTTATGAACCAAACAACCTGGATTTGACTGCGAAACTCATATATTTAATTTTCTAATTATCTACTATCAATGATAGAAATATTAGAATGAATGTAATATAAAAATATCTTACATGTGTAATAAATTCGATTTTTTTTTTAAAAAATGGCCGAAAATAGTGCGTAAATAGAAAAAAATTATAAAAAAATATAAAATGACAACAACAATTTGTAAAATGGACATTAACATCTTCTACTATGATTAACACATCATATTCTACCATTAAAACAACAAAACATTCAATAAAAAATGATTTTTCGAATTTAAAAAAAAAGGGTCGAAAATAGTGTGTAAATAGAAAAAAAATTATAAAAAAAATATAGAATGGCAACAGCAATCTGTAAAATGCACATTAATATCTTCTACTATGATTAACACATCATATTCTACCATTAAAATAGCAAAACATTGAATAAAAAATGATTTTTCGAATTAAAAAAAAAGGCCGAAAATAGTGCGTAAATAGAAAAAAATTATAAAAAAAATATAAAATGACAACAACAATCTGTAAAATGGACATTAACATGTTCTACTATGATTAACACACCATATTCTACCATTAAAATAGCAAAACATTCAATAAAAAATGATTTTTCGAATTTTCAAAAAAAGGGCAAAAAATAGTGCGTATATAGAAAAAAATTATAAAAAAATATAAAATGACAACAACAATCGGTAAAATGGACATTAATATCTTCTATTATGATTAACACATCATATTTACCATTCAAACAACAAAACATTGAATAAAAAATATAAATACCTATTTTTGAGGAATTTCTGGAAAATGGCCTACGGAGCTTCGAATCAAGAAAATCCTTAATATAAGTTGTTTTTATCTATAATATCAAGCTAAGAGTGGTCGAAAATAGCAATAAAATGATTTAGGAAGAGTTTGGAAGAAAGAAGTTTCAAAAAAAGTGAAAAAATAGACCTTAAAAAGCAAAAAAAAAAAAAAAAAAGGTTGATTTTTTTTTTTGTTTTAAATTTTTTATTTTACCGTTACGCTCTAACCGTTACGGCTACAGAATCAAGGGGTGCCCCGTTACGGCCCCATATCGTGTAACGGCCACTGCCGTTACCGATACGTATAGGCCGATATGGCCGTATCGTAAAGGATACGGGACACCCTGTACGTGAAGGAGCAATATTTTGGCCACCCCTGTGGAGATGGAGTTGATGACTTTGAACTGCCGTGGAATTGTACGTGGATTTGAGCACAATTGCATAGTTGTAATGAGGGCACATGTATATATTTACTTCTTTTTGTGCTTTCGAAAGCATTGATTGTGTTTTTATACCCATCTTATATGATTTATAAAGGATATGACTGATTTTTGGATATAGTTGCATCACTTCTGTCAGAAAACGGATAATTTAGAACCCATTACTAAGGATTAGGAAACTTATAATGTATACTTGTTTTTTCTGATCTCTAGAGTCATTGTTTAATAATGTTTGTTTGTTTTTTTTTTATTTATTTATTTATTTTATAGCATCCCCTGAAGTTTCAATGAAAAATTCAATCAATTTCCCAATGTTTCCCTCCCATGTTTACCTAAAACAACAATACATTCCGCGATGCATGGAACATTCCCATGCGATACTAATATGTTTCCGTATGCGATATATGCTTCAACACTGATATTTAAATCATTACGTATAGAAAATAAAAATAAAGGATAGGTGTATTTATCAGTCAGAGTGGGTGAAGATAACTATAGAACTATGTAGAAGCAGAAAGAAATAGAAATGAGAAAGAAAAAGAAGGATATAAAGTTGCATAACAATTAAGTGATTTTGTCAGTTTATTAACAAACATAAGAATAAAAAGGAAATTTAGGTACAAAGATGACAAATGACAATGAAAGAACAAATGTAGATGAACAGTACCCATTTCACACATTTTGGACTGGGTATCATTTGCCAAAGTGACTGACCAACTTGACCATAATGTATCAATAGAGGAAAAGGCATTAGGCTATCTTGTCAAATGGTCAGAGGCTCCAGAGTCAATGACCCACAGAGTAGAGAACCAGTACCCTAAACAAGTCATGCTCGAGTTTAGGAAAGTGACTATGGAAGTGGGAGTAGCAGTACAGATAGGCTGATTCTTCAATAACTTGGAATACTCATCTTTAGTTAGCATGACCATGTCACTAGAGATGCACTTGGCTGTTGAGTTGGAGTAAAACTAGTAGAACAAGACCCACTACTCTTTTCAAAATAAGATGCCTGATTTGCCAAAGCTGGATTTTCATGTATGTTTCAACATTTATCAACGTTGTGATTTGTAAGCCCATGTTGAGTACACTTCTTAGGTCAATAACCTCTACCACAAACTCTCCCTACATCACCACAACCACCTTGATTACCTTGATTACTTCTACCACCACCTTTATTACTTTGGCCACCACTACCATGACCTTTGACACGTCCAACAAATATGCTAAAACCGAATTATTATTGACTCCACCCATAGAGTCACGGCATACAGGTTGAAGGTGGGTATAAAATTCATTTAGAGATGGAACATCCTTGCCACCTAAGATCTGTGCACTCACCGGCTCATATTCTAGTTTTAAGTCAAATAGAAATTTAGCCACGCATAACTCATGTTGTTGACGTTGTTTCTCAATATTACTAGTCAGTCAGTGGCTAATATACATTCAATTCCTCCCACATTCCTTTGAGTTTTGAAAAATATTCACCGAGGGTCTTATCTCCTTGTTGGAATGCAAAAATCTTTTCAAACAACTGATGTGTATAAGAAATGCTTTTATCGAATGAATACATCTCTCGTCATGTATCCCTCACCTCCTTTGCAATATCTAGAATTATCACATTCCCACTAATAGATATGTTTCCATATTGTTCCACAACCACATCATGATCTAAGCATTTTCTTGGATTCAATGATCGTATGTTCTATCACTCATCTGGTTTTTCCTTGGTCAAATATTGTAATTTTACTTTGGCCAAATAAAAATACAAGGATCGATTTAGACCATTGGAGATAATTTGCTCCATTTAGTTTTATAGAGATTATTTGAACCCCAAGAAAATCAAATGGATTTAGGAATCAGAACTTTGATCACCCTACACCTCCAGAAGAAGAAGAAACCAAAGAGCATAGCACAATGCTTACACCAACGAGGGTTGACTCCTCCCGATATAAGAATGCTCTAGTTGTACACTCCACACCATGTACACACCACACTTGATGAAACAATTAGCCTACATGTTCCAACCAAACACAAGAGTGATGATTACGAACACAACATACCCTTTTACACATGAACCATCACAAAAGACCCAAGAAACTTACAAAAAAAAAAAAAAAAAAAAAAAAAAAAAAAAAGAAAAAAGAAAAAAAAGAAAGAGAAACTTCAGCACAAGTGAGATATGAAGAGCACAAAGGAAAAGAAAAAGAAAAAAATATGAGATAGAAGAGATAAAAGTTGTGTAAATCAGAATGAAATCCGATCTAATACCATATAGAATTATGTAGATGTAAAAAGAAAGAAAAAGAGATGGGAAAAAGAGAATAGAGAGTGAATAAGAGTTACACATCCTGCTCTCTTCCTTTATATATTAAGTCAAAAAAGCAATTTCCCAAAAAAATATCTCACTAATTTACAATATTTCATAAGTTTCTGAAGTATACCTAATAGACTAAGTAAAGGGACACATGGACAAAACACAAAACTAGGTGGGTTGTACCACTGTATAGCCCATTATTTCATTCATCACGACCCACATCCACAATCATCAACAATACCCACATCCACGATCATCAACAACACCCACATCCACAATCATCAACAATAACAATACCCTAAAATTATTATACATCATTTTCCTTTCATTCCACAACTTTTTTCTTTTTTTTTTTTTCTTTTCTTTTCTTTCCTTTCTTTCTTTCTTTCTTTTTTTTTTTTTTTTTTAAAGTTTTTTTGTGATTTTTCATTTGATGTGGTTGTTTTCGTAGGTTATTTACAATAAACCTAAGTTGTTAAGATCCAATAATCTACTCAAATCTTATGACTTATTTGACTCTCGTAAGAAATGTTTCATGATTCAACTTCAATCCTATTTTTAACGAAAATTTTTGTACGCTGTAAATTTTGCCATTAAAAAGAATTAAATGAAGTCTAGTAGATTTTGTAGTTTATACTTACCATATCATAGGGATTAATGGAAGATGGAATGGAGCTGCAGGCAACTAACAAGGTTGGATACTTTCTATGTTAGAGTGGTGACGATGTAACAAGGTTGGATGCTTTCTATGTTAGATTGGTGACGGTGCTTCATATACATCATCCATGGAAATGCGCTGACACTAAGTTCTTGATTCACTAAGATCTTTGACGTGGAATAATAGATGCTACAAAATTATTTCTTATATATATATATATATATATATATATATTACTTTTTCTTATTTTTATTAATTTTCAAAAAACTCTGAAAACTCGTGGTTTTTGTCCATCTTTTTACTATTCAGTTTGACCCTGATTTGACATTTTGGGTAAAGGTGGGTATACGCATGTCCTTGACATCAAATGGATCTTTGTGTAATATCAGTTAATGCATGTGATGAATTTCTTGTAATTATACAATGTGTTGAAAACATAGCTCCTTTACACATTTTATTTTCTTTCTTCTTTTTTCCTATTTTGTTGGCGAGTCATTAGAGAGAGGTTTCAAATTTGTGGACAACTTGAGACAACGTCTTTTTTGTGTTATTTTGTAGATTTTGGCTGTTTGAGCCTCGTTGTTGCATGCATGACATTGGTGGTTGGTATGTCGAAACATTCGGCCGAGACAAGAAAGGCAAAACAGTCCCATCCCAAAGGGAATGGGGTGTCTTCAGTTCAATGGAACCCGAGAAGTAAGTTAACCTTTTCAACATATAATAACGTAAGTTAACCTTTTCAACATATAATAATGTCTGTGTGCATTACAGCTTCAGCTATAGCTGTCTTTGTTGCCCTTCTCATTGCTTCGAGTGTCTCCTTAAATAATTGCTTAATTAGCCCAGTTTTACTTTTTCAAAATGCTGAAAACTGTTTTTGTACTAGTGTGAGACCAAACTTGCATGTGTTACCTGGCAACTGTTCATCCAAACGATTTAGGATATCCTGATTGAAGATCCAACTATCCATGTCATTCTGATTAAAAATTTAACCACACCTAATGTTCTACACCATCCATCCTTGCAAATTGCATATTTGAACACATCAACAGTTCATATTGACTTGATTGTTGATTTGGATGATCTCAAGGGCCAGATGACTCATCTGGACCAATCCAGCAGTCTGATTGGACTATGAGGCTGACAGATCCAACCCAATGGCCCCTCGAATGGACTGATTGAGCTATGCAGCCAAAGGGCCAATCAAATGTCTTTAACCTTATCCACCAAAAGGGCTTTTGTAGTGGGTAAATTCTAAGACAGGTTTGGAGGAAAGCTTTAAGTCTAGAGGTTTTAAAATTAACAGAAACTAGACAGTACATGGAATGCAACTTAGTGTGAATAATTATAGAGGTAAGGCTTTAGTTGAAGTCAATGTCTAGGAGATCCTTAAATTGACATGTTTCATAACTTGGTTCTACAATTCAAAAGAATGGAGTAATTAGTGAGAATGTATCCAATAGATTAAGAGCTAAAATGGAGTTGTGCCTTCCATGTGCTCTGTGATAATGGCATGTGTGGAGGTTCTAATTCCACATGCGTAGAGCCCTGCCCATTGCCTGTAGGCACACATGCCATTATGGAAAATGTGTGCAAAGATCTAATGATAGGGACATCACGTGCACACGCGCACGCACACCGCCCCCCCTATGCACGTACGCAAGGAAAAGGAGGGCCCCACCGTCGATCTGGCTCGATGACGACGTCTAGGGAGGGCCTCTTAGTTAGAAGAGGGAGTTTTGGTTCAAGAGAGTGGGCCCGATAGTCAAGTAAAGCCCATCATGGGATCTCATGATCGTGGCCCACTAGTCGGATTAAGTTCATATTTTAGGTTTTGTTTATTTATGTTATTTAGAATATCATGAACGCTTTAGATTTCTTTGATTGGTTTTTATTTTGGTTTACTTCATTGCCAAGTAATAGGTTGCGCACATGACGCGAGCTTTGGGGTATAGGGTTTTCTTATAAATAGGCACCCCTTGTAGTTTTTTTGATTCATTGAAGTTGAATAAAAAATTCCTGCGTGTTTTTCTGCTATCTGAGTTTCTGAGTTGTGGAAAATTTCAAGAAGGTGCGAAGCCCTCCCTTTTCGAAAGGTTAAATTCAAGTGGGTGCGAATCCCTTCCTTTTCAAAGGGCTAACTACCATGGTGCGAAGCCACGTTTATCCCAATCCCCCCATACCTTATTTCATCCATTCTACGATCATCCTCGCTTTAAATCCGCTTGTTTTTGCAACCGTTCGTTTCTCTACAGCCAGTTTCCAGAATCTGGCCCTGCAGGAGGGCCGAAGCTTCAACAGAGCATTGCGCCTTGACCGTACGTCGGATCGCCACAAAACTTGGAGGTTTTGGAGACCTCCCCTAGCCGACCAGGGCCAAGGAGTCTATTTGGGGATTCGGGCTCCGCTCGCACGTGCGGCCAGGCTTGTGCGCACGTGCGCCAGGCCCTGCCGCTGTCTGCACGCGTGGACTTTCATCGGTTCAGGTTTTCCTTCTTATTTTCTCTCTTTTTATACATATTTTCATAAACCCTAACCCTAGATTGCATTATCCTTAATTTATTTGTCCCTTTCCTCACCCTAGGGTTCCTTGATTTGAAATTAGTGAATTCCTTGGATTAGGGATTGATTGTTATGCATGTGTGGATGATTTCTATTTCCCTTTGAGCATCGTTTGGTCCATAAATTTTAATGATCTAGCCCTAGCCTGTGTAGGCCTGGACGCACATAGATTCCCCTTAATTGAATATTTGGACTTTTGTGTGGGATGTGGAATTTGTGTAATTGTTTCTGAACTAACGTGATTTAAACCTGATATCTTGCATATCATATCTGAATTTCATGTCCTGCATCAAATTTGGTATCAGAGCCTAGGGTTCTTATAGGGGAATACATTACATGTTTAGGGTTAGTTTGTTTAAATCCTTTATGCATCCAGTTTCATCACATATAGCTGTTTAGAAGCCCGTAGTCCCTGATATTAGTTGTTGAAATTTCTGTTAGCAGGGAGTTAGCAATTCACATTGCTGTAACTTTATGTTATTCTCGTATTTCGCCAACTATGTTGCTGGATTTTAGTAACACTACATAGTTTCCCTCATATAGAGTCTCATATCATCATTTAGTCCTATCTAGTTGCATATAGTTGTCATAAAAAGTCTTAGGTGGAGTTAACAGTCGTATGCCCTCACGTACGGGTCGTGGTTGGTTTGCACCCTACACTAAACATGGAACGACTGCAAGAGTCACTAAACAAACTGTCCCAACAGATCGAGTCTTTGGGTAAGCGCTTGGAACAACATATAGACCAGCGCTTCAATCAATTTGATATGCACGTTACTTAACTAAAGGCCTCTGCCGGGACAAACCTCACCATTGGGGTAGATGTTCAATCTTAGACAGGTGGCCAGGAGGATAGACCAATGAATGGAGTTGGCCAAGGAATTAGTCATGGGCATGCACCCATGCACCCATCCCATGAGGGACATCAAGATCACTATTTTGAGTGGTACAACATGTACGGCCTTGTGGCTAGAGAGAGTGCACCAGAGGCTAGTGTAGAGTTACCCACTGAGGCCATTCCGGTAGTGGATAAGTTTCATGATGTCTTTCTTGATGATCTACCGGATGAGTCTCCCCTAGGAGGGATATAGGACACCAGAACATGGGACACCGTAATACTTACAGTCGAGTTTGCGTTTAATAGTTCTGTCAATAGGTCCACAGGTCTCAGTCCTTATGAAGTCGTTACTAGTTATAAACCTGGTAGACCTATTGATCTTGTCCCTATGTCACTGTCTCATAGGCCGTTAGAGCCTGCAGAGTCTTTTGCGCATCACATTTATTCATGGCATCAAGAAATCAGGCAGAAGATCACTACTAGTAATGAACATTACAAATTTTCTATAGATTAGCATGAACGTTTCAAAGAATTCAATATTGGGGACTCTGTGATGGTCCGCATCAGGCTCGAGTGGTATTCTTCGGAGGCCATTCGTAAGTTACACGTGCGTAGCACTGGACCCTTCAAAATTATAAAACGAAACGGTCTCAGTGCGTATGAGGTAGATCTTCCACCTTCAATGGGAATTAGTTCCGTATTTAATGTGGAGGATCTAGTTACTTTTCAGGGGATCACTGATACTTTGTCCGACCCTTCGCCCACCCATCCTGATTCTCCAAATTTATTCCTTGATCCATGGCTCCCTCCCGACCCATCTTCCCAGCCTCTACCTCCCATATCTACCATTCCCGACCCATTTTCCCAGCCTCTACGTCCCATACCTACCCGTCCCGACCCATTTTCTCAGCCTTTACCTCTCATACATACTTTTCCTAATCTTTCTTCCCAGCCCCTACCTCCCATACCTAACCTTCACACACCCAGAGAGGAAATAGAGGATATCTTGAACCATCAGATAGTTTTAACGTCGGACGACGGGTTTCAGAAGTACCTGATTAAATAGAAGTCACGCCCAACTTCGGACAGCACGTGGTTCGCTGAGGAGCTTCAGAGACTTGCTCCTGACATCCTGGAGCAGTTCAGGAGTTTTATTTCGCCAGTGGCGAAATCTTCGGAGCCGGGGAGAATTGATGGGGACATCACGCGCACACGCGCACTCACGCCGCCCCCCCTACGCACATACGCAAGGAAAATGAGGGTCCCACCGTCAATCTGGCTCGATGACGACGTCCAGGGAGGGCCTCCTAGTTAGAAGACGGAGTTTTGGTTCAAGAGAGTGGGCCCAATAGTCAAGTAAAGCCCATCATGGGATGTCATGATCGTGGCCCACTAGTCGGATTAAGTTCATATTTTAGGTTTTGCTTATTTATGTAATTTAGAATACCATGAACGCTTTAAATTTCTTTGATTGATTTTTATTTTGTTTTACTTCATCACCAAGTAATAGGTTGCGCACATGGCTCGAGTTTTGGGGTATATGTTTTTCTTATAAATAGGCACCCCTTGTAATTTTTTTGATTCATTGAAGTTGAATAAAAAATTCCTGCGTGTTTTTCTTCTCTCTGAGTTTCTGAGTTGTGGAAAAATTCAAGTGTGTGCGAAGCCCTCCCTTTTCGAAGGGCTAAATTCAAGTGGGTGAGAAGCCCACCATTTTCAAAGGGCTAACTACCGTGTTGCGAAGCCACGTTTATCCCAATCCCCCCCTCTCTTATTTCATCCATTCTACGATCATCCTTGCTTCAAATCCGCTTGTTTTTGCAGCCGTTCGTTTCTCTATAACCAGTTTCCAAAATCTGGCCCTGCAGGAGGGCCGAAACTTCGACGGAACACTGTGCCTTGACCGTACGTCGGATCACCACAAAACTTGGAGGTTTTGGAGACCTCCCTTGGTCGACCAGGGCCAAGGAGTCTGTTTGGGGATTCGGGCTCCGCTCGTGCGCTAGGCCCTGCCGCTGTCCGCACGCATGGACTTTCATCGGTTCAGGTTTTCCTTCTTATTTTCTCTCTTTTTATATCTATTTTCATAAACCCTAACCCTAGATTGCATTATCCTTAATTTATTTGCCCCTTTCCTCACCTTAGGGTTCCTTAATTTGAAATTGGTGAATTCCTTGGTGGCGCAGGACAGCCCTAATTATGATGCATGCTCATGAACATAATTAAACAGCGGAAATAAAAGGAATAAATGATCTAAAATTCTAGCAGTAATCATCATAACTGAGAAAATCATAAAGGAAACGTGCAATGGAGCGGACCATCATCACAACCATGGAGTATGGCATTCAATTATTACTTTGGTTGGATCTGGCGAGGGATGAGACCTCCTGATCTTGCATGGTCACACCCAATCGATCAATGAAGATCACTAGTCTGAAGAACCAAGAAGTTTCACGGATTAGGGATTTGAGAATTTGGGGGTTTAAGGTTTAGATCGGTTCTCAAGATTTTGATCGAAGAAGGATTAACCAAAACTGGAAAATAAAAAGAAAATAATTACCTTGAAGAAGTTGGATGGGCACAAGAAGAAATTAGAAGAGGAAGATCAAGGGAAGAGAAGAAGCACCATTAGAGAGAAGAGAGGAAGGAGGCGACCAAAGGGTTTGCTTTTCATTAATCAATAGTTAAAATTCGAGTTTAGGGCTTTAGCCCATTTAAATAAGCAAATAAAAACATAAAATTACAAAATACCCCTAGAATAAGCAAATAAAGACATAAAATTACTAAAAGACCCCTAACTAAGCAAAAACACGCAAATAACATAAGTACGGGAAAGTTCGGGCGCTCGGTCTTCTTTCTCCAATCTTCCTTCACATGTGTCTTCCCTGAGTGGGGTCTTCTATATGTCCAATCACATGTGAAAGGTCTTCAGCTCCTCAACAGTCGCCTATCCACAAGGACGGCACTTGTGGTTGGCGCTTTCTTCGTTGGTACACCTTGAATGCGCTTGTGTCCGCATCAATTCCCCTCGGGTGAGAAAAACTCGACTCCGACGAGTTGAAACTTTTGTAGCACTCTAGTAGATCTGGATCAATATCCTGCAATGCGTCGCCCGACAGCCACGTAGATTCAGACGATGGTTTGTTCTTCCACTTGACAAGATACCTTTAGAAACCTCCATCTCTCGTGGATACCATCTCGTCATCCAAGATTTCCTCAATTTCTTCTTTATGGGAAATGGGTGGAGGAGGGGGTGGAAGGGGTTAGGTAGCAAACTCAGAAAAAGGCCATGAAAGGGACGATGTATCAACAATGGGAGTATGGGCACGGATTAGATCTTCCACATTAAAAGTTGGATTAATGCTCATTTCAGGTGGAAGGTCAATCCGATACGCATTGGACCCAACCTTTTGTAATATCTTGAATGGTCCAGCACTACGCGCTTGTAATTTTTTAGCAGATCCTTGAGAGAATCGCTCTGGCCTTATTCGCACCATTACAGTCTCCTTCTTGAAATTCTTGCACTCTACGATGAGAATCGGCTGAAACTTTATAATCATCATTGCTCTTATTTAACCGCTGTCTAATATGTGTATGCAAATCATGAATATGGCGTGCAAATGCATCGGCTGACTCAAAAGACCTTTGGGTAATAGACTTAGGTAAGAGATCTATGGGCATTCTAGGTTTATAACCACTTATAATTTCAAAAGGACTCAACCCTGTAGATCTATTAACTGACCCATTATAAGCAAGTTCAGCCGTTGGTAAAATTAGGTCCCAAGTCTTAACATGTTCACCCACTAGACAACGTAGAAGATTTCCAAGGCTGCGGTTTACCACTTCAGTTTGACCATCTGTTTGTGGGTGGTAAGCAGTAGAAAATTGCAAACGAGTTCCAATAATGTGCCACAGTGTCTTCCAAAAATAGTTAGTAAATCGAACATCACGATCAGACACTATGGTTTTAAGTAACCCATGAAGACGCACCACACCATCAAAAAAGAGACGAGCAACATGAGACGCATCTGACGTCTTCAAACATGGGAGGAAATGCGCCATTTTAGAAAAACGGTCCACAACGACAAAAAACGGAATCGTGCTTTTTTATAGTCTTGGGAAGCCTAAGCACGAAGTCCATACTAATGTCCTGCCACGGAGCATGTGGCACTGGCAATGGCGTGTACAGCCCGGTATTATGCTTTCTATGCTTTGCCAGCTGACATATTAGACACTGCCCTAAAACTTTGGCTACGTCTCGCTTGAGACTTGACCAATAGAAACGATCTTCCACGAGGGCAATGGTTTTATCACGACCAAAATGGTCAGCTATCCCTCCTGAATGAAGCTCCCAGATAAGGAATTCACGAAGGGACATACGGGGAATACAAAGTCTGTCTCCCTTGAAAAGGAAGCCATCTTTAAGAACATATTCACCCATAATATGCTGGTCACTGGCGAGCGACGCGTAAGTACCCCCAAAATCAGGACATATGGGGTATTCATCTTTTAGTTGCTCAAATCTGACTACCTCTACACTCAAGGAGTTGAGCAACGCCACTCTCCTACTAAGGGCATCCGCTGGTTTGTTTTCAACCCCGGCCTTGTGTTTCAAAACAAACGAATATTCCTGAAGAAATGCTACCCACTTGGCATGCCTTGGGTTGAGTTTCTTCTGAGAATGCAAAAATATCAAAGCCTCATGGTCAGAAAACAAAACGAATTCTTGCGGTAGGAGATAGTGCCGCCAATGTCTCAGGGATTGCACTACCACATAAAATTCTTTGTCATAAGTGGAGTATTTTTGTTTTGCCTCATTCAGTTTCTCACTGAAATAGGCCACTGGGTGTCCTTCTTGACTCAACACTCCACCTATACCGACACCAGACGCATCACACGCTACTTCAAAGACTTTAGAAAAGTCAGGTAGACGCATGACAGGAGCTTCCATCATCTTGCCCTTAATTTCTTTAAAAGCCTTGACTGCGGCTTTAGACCACACAAACTCTCCCTTTTTCATGCACTCAGTAATGGGAGCCATGATCGTGCTAAAACCCCTAATGAACCGACGATAAAAAGTTGCTAGGCCATGAAAGCTTCGCACCTCATGAATGTTCCTTGGTTCTGGCCACTCAACTATGGCCCTGACTTTTTCAGGGTCTGCGCGCATCCCTTCAGATGACACTATAAATCCTAAGAACACAACTTGGCTAGACATGAATGCACATTTCTTAAGATTAGCGTGCAACTTTTCCTTCCTAAGGACACTACAAACCTTCTTTAAATGTTCAAGGTGTGATTCATTAGTGGTACTATAAATAAGAATATCGTCAAAGTACACCACTAGGATATTTTCCATGAACGGCCTCAAAGCTTGTGTCATCACTCGCATGAAAGTACTAGGTGCGTTAGTCAAGCCGAAGGGCATGACCAACCACTCATACAGCCCATCTTTCGTCTTAAATGCCGTTTTCCACTCATCTCCTGGGCGTATACGGATTTGGTGATATCCACTCTTGAGGTCTATCTTAGAGAATATAGTGGACCTAGCCATCATGTCAAGCATATCATCAAGTCTAGGTATAGGGAACCTATACTTGACAGTAATTTTGTTTATGGCACGGCTATCCACACACATGCGCCACGTGCCATCTTTCTTTGGCGTCAACAATGCAAGCACGACACACGGGCTCATACTCTCTTGGATGAAACCCTTTTGCAGAAGCTCATCAACTTGCTTCTTCAACTCTGCATGCTCTGCAGGGTTCATCCTGTAGTGAGGAAGGTTCGGTAGAGTAGACCCTAGGACAAGATCAATGGCATGTTGTATGTCCCTCATAGGTGGCAACTCATTCAGTAAGTCTTCAGGAAATACATCATTGTATTCCTTCAGGACCGAGGTCACCTCACGGGGCAACTCTGATGGAACCTCAGGTGTAATCTCTCTAGCCACAAGGGCATACACCATAGAATCCTCCTTAGCCTCTTTTTCAAACTGTCTTGCGCTGATTATATGTAGAGACTTAGGTTTGGATTTCCCCATTCCTCTAGGCTCACTTGTCTTCTCATCCTTCTTCCCTAGTGTATTCTCAGGTGGCATGGGATTAAGTTTGATCTTTCTATCGTTATACATAAAAGTACACGCATTCGAACGGCCAAAGATTGTGACATCATTATCGAATAGCCACGGTCTACCTAGGATAACATGTCCCACATCCATAGGTAAAACATCACACCATAGGGACTCTTTGTATGACCCAAACTCGATGGGGACTAGACATTGCTGGGTGACAGGTAGGGATGTCTTGTCAACCCAAGAAACTTTATATGGGTCTGGATGAGGTGTGGATTTCAGTTTTAAGCGATCTAAGGTGCTAGTGGAAATCACATTCTGACAACTTCCACTGTCCACTATCACCTTACAATTCTTTTCACCACACTTGGCAATAGTGTAGAAGATAGTGCTTCGACGCCAGTCAGCACTACTAGACTGAGCTAGCACACGGCTGACTACTGCAAGCGTTCCTTCTCCATCCACTTCTTCTTCATCAGTAAGTCCTCCTTCAGGGTGATACTCTTCAACTTCATAATCACCCTGGTCATCTCCACCCTCGTGGGACTTGCCTATAACTAAGGCTCTCCCACGGCTCTTCATAGGACACTGATTAGACATGTGGCCAAGATTGCCACACTCATAGCACCTCACTTGGCTCATGTTACTAGGACCGGCACCAAGAAACCCTTTGCCCTTGTCCTCCCTAGGCCTAGGCAGAATGGTCGCCTGTGCCTTAGGTTGACTACCAATATTAGGTCTAGTTCCCTGGGAACTAGATCTAGCACTGGAGTCTCGGGACTCAAAACGACGAACGACAGGAGCCTTCAGATATTGCTCTAACTCCTGCACGACTTGATATGCTTCATCCAAGTCCGTTAAGGGCCGAGTCATAAGTTCACGTTGAAGATCCGCACGAAGGCCCGTCTTGAAACGCGAGAGCGTTATTAGAGAGTCTTCTCGGATATCACATCGCATCACATATTTTTCAAATTTAGCAATGTAGTCAGCGGCAAACATTGACCCTTGGCGTAAGGATTGCCATTGGTCAATGAGCTTCTAACGGTATGAGAGAGGAAGGTACTTCTCCTTCAACTTCTCTTTCATCTCATACCAATGTGTGATAGGGGCTCTACCAACTCTCTCTATCCTACGCTCGGTGTTGGTCCAGAAGAGCTTGGCTTGACCCACAAGCTTCATCTTAGCAAACTGCATTTGACGGTTTTCCGACATGCCATACCACTCAAAGTAGTGCTCCACGTCAGCAACCTAGTCAAGGAATGCCTTGGGATCCAAGTGCCCATCAAAACTCGGGGCCTCAACTCTCACTCTTCATTGCACGCTCATCTGGATCATAGCGGTCTTGATGATCACATGTGGCTCGTGCCTCTCGCACCACACCACGACCGTTACCACGATCTCTATCCTCACTACCACTACGTGTGGCAGCGCGTTCTTCAATGATTCCTCCCACTTGGGAGTGCGCATCATCCTCTACAACAGGGTTTTCCTTTTGGGATGCCTCTAGTTGCTCGACCTTAGTCATGGTAGTGGCAATTTGGTTCTCAGGGTGGGCAAACTCACGCCTTTGACCCGCTTCTAAGGCGGTTATCTTTTGTATCAATTGAGCAAGTTGCTCAGATAACTGCTTATTGTTCATGGTAGGTTGAAGTCCGAAACATCTACCTCTTCTCGTGGGCATACAATGAAGACTTGAACCAAACTCTACCCAACTAGACTACTAGGTGTTATGACTTTCAAGATGAATGCGATGAATGCAAAACTACTATGAACTAACACAATTAAGTTGAAACAGGAAACAACTCAAATCTGAAAATTTTCCAGATTAGGAACTTTCTAAAATTGGAAAGTTTCTAAAATTGAAAACTTTCTAAATTTGGAACTTTCCTAAATTAAACCTAAAAATCAAAACCCTTATTTGATAACTCGATCTAGACAAAAACCATGCAAGCCTATTCTCTAATACCAAATTTGACGCAGGACAGCCCTAATTATGATGCATGCTCATGAACATAATTAAACAGCGGAAATAAAAGGAATAAATGATCTAAAATTCTAGCAGTAATCATCATAACTGAGAAAATCATAAAGGAAACATGCAATGGAGCGGACCATCATCACAACCATGGAGTATGACATTCAATTATCACTTAGGTTGGATCCGGCGAGGGATGAGACCTCCCGATCTTGCATGGTCACACCCAATCGATCAATGAAGATCACTAGTCCGAAGAACCAAGAAGTTTCTCGGATTAGGGATTTGAGAATTTGGGGGTTTAGGGTTTTTAGATCGGTTCTCAAGATTTTGATCGAAGAAGGATTAGCAAAAACTGGAAAACAGAAAGAAGAAAATAATTACCTTAAAGAAGTTGAAAGGGCACAAGAAGAAATTAGAAGAGGAAGATCAAGGGAAGAGAAGAAGCACCATCAGAGAGAAGAGAGGAAGGAGGCAACCAAAGAGTTTGCTTTTCATTAATTAATAGTTAAAATTCGAGTTTAGGGCTTTAGCCCACTTAAATAAGTAAATAAAGACGTAAATTACTAAAATACCCCTAGAATAAGCAAATAAAGACATAAAATTACTAAAATACCGTAGAATAAGCAAATAAATACATAAAATTATTAAAAGACCCCTAACTAAGCAAAAACGCGCAAATAACATAAGTACGGGAAAGTTCGGGCGCTCGGTCTTCTTTCTCCAATCTTCCTTCACATGTGTCTTCCCTGAGTGGGGTCTTCTATATGTCCAATCACATGTGAAAGTTCTTCAGCTCCTCAATAGTCGCCTATCCACAAGGACGACACTTGTGGTTGGCGCTTTCTTCGTTGGTACATCTTGAATGCGCTTGTGTCTGCATCACTTGGATTAGGGATTGATTGTCATGCATGTGTGGATGATTTCTATTTCCCTTTGAGCATCGTTTGGTTCATAATTTTTAATGATCCAGCCCTAGCCTGTGTAGGCCTGGACCCACATAGATTCCCCTTAATTGAATATTTGGACTTTTGTGTGGGATGTGGAATTTGTGTAATTGTTTCCGAACTAACGTGATCTAAGCCTGAAATCTTGCATATCATATCTGAATTTCATGTCTTGCATCATCTAAGCTTTCCATCTTATTGGAAACAATGCTTAGATCTTTTGCCTAAACGTTGGACCATTTCTCTCTGCAAGTGAGCTACATTGTAGAATGCTAAGTGACAGTTGATTTTCTTTTTGGACATTCATTTGTTTTGTATGTGTTGGCCCAACCAAGGTGGGTGTGAAATGGCCTCATTTTTAGGCCAAAACATCTAAACAATGTAGCCCACTTGATCAAGTGTGAATCTCGCACAAGTTTCCATAACAACATATGTGCCTGCTTGCGTGTAGGCAGGGCTCCCCATCATGTGGAATTTGCAAACCTCGCATGTGCCATATGCCAATGAACTTGAGGGAAATTTTTTTAAGGCTCCTATACGACCAGCGATGCTATGTAGGTAGTTTGTTGGACAATGAGTCAGCAACATGAGCAAAATGGGCTTTGAAGAGATGAGGATGGATGGGAAGATTGATATGGATAGAATCAATAATGAGGTCATTGTGAGCATCACGTGAGAGGCCCAACAGGAGATACAATGATGAAGAGTATATTGAGATGGTTCGGTGATGTGGTACTCGAACCTAGAGATGGCCCAAGGTTTAATTGGATCGTGGGTCGTTTCAGGACGTGGTACATGAATGGGTAAGTGGTACACTGCTTCCTCCAATACATGGTAATCTGGGGGTAGGACGTGTTGCTTCAGTACATACAATAACTGTATGCAATAGAGGTTTATGTATGAACTCATGTTGCAAATTTTGTAAGAAATTATGCATGTTATTATTGACCCTGCATGCTTAGTATTATATTATAACTGAATCAATAGAAGTATTAATCTATACATTGTAAATATAAGTTTTTCATTACAACTTAATCAATAGTAAGTGAAATAGAACTATATTTCAGATAGCTAAAAATAGCAATCTGGTTCTCAAATCGAGATTGCGCAATTCATAATGCAAAACGTAGGGGTATTTTATGATTTGGGTAACATTGAGATGATCCAAGGAGGCGAATTGTCACGCCCCACAATTTGGATTCAGTGTGCACCCTCAAACCCGAGTTACAGTCCATGACTCGTACACCAAGTGTACATAATTCCACCCATCATACATTTTTTTGGAGGCATAATTTAACGTATTCTAAGTTCACACCAAATTAATATTCATACATCCACACAATCACATACTTTTCCATTACCAAACTCATCACATTCACAACCACATAATTAAATTCCGAAATTCAACTACGTCAACCCATTTGGGACTTTATTCAACTATGAAATCAGATATCGTTCAACAATATCATGTTCATAAACAATCTCAAATCAAACCTAGACATTAGTAGCTATATTAATGGAAACTAAATCTCTTATCAATCAATCATATAAACAATTCATCCATCCAATGCAGCTAGTTCATCTTCCGCCAAATACGACCATTGATCCTGAGTTTCATCTGCCAACCGGGCCTCATTCTCCGACACTTGGTTTGGATTTCCTGTCTTGTACGCTTCTGTACGGTTGTCAATCCACAATGTTATCTAGCCAAGCTAGTGAGTGAACCCATCATGGTTCATACACAACACAAGATAGCACAAGCAACATCCAGTGTGTGTGTGTGTGTGTGTGTGTGTGTGTGTGTGTGTGTATGTATGTATGTATACAGGTATGAATATGTATGCAAAAATGTTATGAAATGCATGTCAAGTAGGATGATCGTCCACTTGGGTTAGATATCTGTCAACCCGCATCTGCACCTGACAGGCTTCTACTGTAGGTAAGCATGGGCAAGTCCTGCATATACTACGTGAATAGGCTTCCACTAACATGGGCATCTGACAACAATTCTACCAGGAGACCATCTAGGGAGATCCCTTAGGAGCCCAGGCACGAGGTGTGCATGCACTCATCAAGAGCGGGCCTCTAAGAATTAGCGCAGGAACGCTATGGATGCATGTAATGCATGCGTAATGTCTATCCATCGACATATGCTGTCAACGTATACATCTCTCTGTATGAGAGGAAACAATGAATTCATGAATATAATAGTTTATATGCCATTCTGCCTACATATTCAATTTGCATTAGCAATCGTTCAGAGCATGGATCATACAACAAGGATCATCTTAGCATGGTAACACATCACATAGCAATCATAATAATCAGAACAATCACAACATCTATTTTAACCGTACAGGTATGAGACACGTCGGGATTCACTCGCCCGTTATTGGTAGAGCTAAATCATTCAAACAGTTACGCTTTGGAATCTAGAATTCGAATCCCTATTAAACAATTCACAAATTTAATTTAGCTATTCCATCCAGTGGGGTCCACATTTGCTCAATCCAAGATGACCCACCATTAATCCATTATAATCTTATTAATTCGTTACCTCGGTTTGAAAAATAAAAACAGGGGTTTGTCGATCAATATGATCGATCGATCGAGCAAGCATTGAAGGCTCTCAATTGATCCTTTGATCAATCGATTATGGATCGGAGAAATTCGAATTTATAAGATTAGGTCTCTGGACACTTTTGGTCCCCTTCGATTGATCGAACCCTCTGATTGATGGATCGAGAAAGGTTAGAAATAAATCAATTTGGTCGGTGGAAAGATTTCACCATGCTTGATTGATACCCTCGATTGATCGAGATCGCTCGAGGAATCCCTCGATCGATCGAACCTAAGTATCGATCAATTGATCCATATTACGAATTTCAGACTTTGGTTGTTGGACAAAAACTGACCCGTTTGATCAATCGATAGGTCATCTTCGATCGATCGACCGAAGTTGGCTGGGTTCTGTTGCGATTTTGTGAAAACTTTAAGGTTTTTCCCTCTATCTTTTTAACTTTTATGGATTCAATCAATTCATGGATTAGGTGATGCAGGATGGTCTAAAGTAAAATGCATGTGTGAGCACAAAAATTATCTAGCGAAATAAACTGAGCAAATCAATTGAAATATTCAACATTTCACATCATAGTAAAGATAATAACAAAGGAAACATGCAATGGTTGCAGACCATCATCACAATCCTGCGGTACCGTATTCAAATCATGCGTGGATTGGATCCGGCAAGGGATGGGACCTCCCGATCTTGCATGGTTTCAATCCAACAATCAATGCAGCTTATCCAGTCCAGGAAATCAAAGGATTTCTGGAATAGGGACGACTGAAAAATCTGAGAGAGGGTTGGGATCAATTCTTAGATGTTCAGGGTCAATAGCAATCAAAGAATACTAGGCATAGAAAGAGAAGAAGAAGGTTGGAGGGCTAGAAATAGAATTTAGAAGAAGAAAAGTGATTAGGGGAAGAAAAGAAATTACCACAGAAAGGGGAAGGAGGCACTAAGCTTTCATTAAAAAATATCATTATTAGGTTTAGGGTAGAAAACACCTTATTTATAAAATTCAGATTTAAAAGAAAATGACTAAACTACCCTTATAACAAAAGAAAAAAATGTGCAAAACAAAACTTTCTAAGAAAAAATAAATCCCGCATAACAGATCAGTCTTCTAACTCATCCTACACGTGTGTCCTCCTAATGTCGGGCCTTCAAGTAATCTAGGGACATGTGTAAGGTCTTCAAAATCCTCCTTGATTGTGCCACGAACCATCATCGAACCATAAAGATGTATTTGTTGGCTGCCTTCGTCTTTGATAAACTTCGAAGGGTCTGATGTCCTCAACTCTCCTCGGGTGAGAAGAACTCAACTCTAACGAGTTAAAACTTTTGTGCATCTCGAGAAAATCTGGATCAATCCGCTGCAGTTCCACTTCTGTAAGTCATGTGGAATCGGATGGTGGCTTGTTCTTCCATTTGACAAGGTACCTTTGGAAGCCCTCATCTCATGTGGAAACAATGTCCTCTTCCACTATCCCTTCATCTCTTCCTTACGGTCAATTGATGGTGGAAGGGGTGGAGTGGGTTGAGAAGTAAAGTCGGAAAGTGGCCAAGGGTGGGAAGAAGAAACGATGGAAGGGTTAGGACAAAGGCCTAGATCTTCCACATTGATCATCGGATTTATTCTCATTTCAGGTGGAAGGTCTACCTTGTACGAATTGAACCCAATTTTACGCAATACTTTGAATGGTTCATTACTGCGAGCTTGTAATTGCTTAGCGGAACCCAGAAGAAACTGCTTTGGTCTAATCCTAACCATTACATAATTCCATTCATTAAATTCTGTCCACCTACGATGTTGGTTAGCTGAACATTTATAATTATCATTACTCGCATTTATTCGTTGTCTAACATGTGCATGCAAGTCATGAATGTGTCGTGCAAATGCATTGACTGACTCAAAAGATCTTTAGGTAACTGACATGGGTAACAAGTCTATGGGCACTCGAGGTTTGTACCCACTAACAATTTTAAATGGACTCAACCTTGTAGATCTATTGACTGAACTGTTGTAGGCGAACTCGGCTATAGGTGGAATCAAATTCTAAGTTTTCACATGTTCACCCACTAAGCATCGTAATTCGTAAGAGGTTTCCAAGGCTACGATTAACCACCTCAGTTTGGCCATCGGTTTGGGGGTGGTATTCAGTAGAAAATTGCAAACGTGTTCCCATCATGTGCCATAGTGTCTTCCAAAATGTGCCATAGTGTCTTCCAAAAATGGCTGGTAAATCTGACATCATGGTTAAACACTATGGTCTTAGGTAAACCATGGAGATGGACCACACCATTGAAAAAGACCTTAGCAATATTAGACGCATCCGAAGTTTTAGAACATGGGATGAAATGCGCCATCTTAGAGAAGCGGTCCACAACGACAAAAATGGAATCATGCTTTTTAATCGTCTTGGGAAGTCCAAGCACGAAATCCATGTTAATGTCTTGCCACGACGCATGTGGCACAGGTAATGGCGTATATAATCTAGAATTTTTCTTTTGCTGCTTCGCCATCTGACACGTTCTACACTGCCCTAAAATTTTGGCGACATCTCGCTTGAGACTTGGCCAATAGAAACGATCCTCTACGAGGGCAATAGTCTTATCACGGCCAAAGTGGTCAGCTATCCCTACCAAATGAAGCTCCCAGACGAGGAATTCACGGAGAGACATACGGGGAATACATAAACGATTTCCTTTAAAAAGGAATCCATCTCTCAACACGAAATCCCCCGCACTTTACTGATCACTCAAGAGTGACATATAGGTACCCTCAAAATTTGGACATGTGGGGTACTCGTCTCTCAATTGCTCAAAACCGACAACTCTTACACTTAAAGAATTGAGCAACGCCACTTTACGGCTAAGGGCATTGGCTGGTTTATTCTCTACTCCGGCCTTATGTTTCAAGAGAAACGAATACTCTTGAAAGAACGCAACCCACTTAGCATGCCTTTGATTAAGTTTCTTCTGAGAGTGAAGATAACATAAGGCCTCATGATTAGAGAATAAGAAAAATACCCTTCGGTAGGAGGTAGTGGCGCCAATGTCTCAAAGACTGCACTACCGCATAAAATTCCTTATCATAGGTAGAGTATTTTTGTTTTGCCTCATTCAGTTTCTCACTGAAATAGGCAATAGGATGACCCTCTTGAGTCAGGACTCCACCTATACCAACACCAGATGCATCACATGCAACTTCGAAGACTTTAGAAATGTTGGGAAGGCGCATGACGGGAGCTTCGACCATCTTACCCTTAATTTCTTTGAAAGCCTTAACTGTGGCTTTCGACCACACGAATTCTCCCTTCTTCATACACTATGTAATGGGAGCCATAATCGTGCTAAAACTCCTAATGAACTGACGATAGAATGTGGCTAAGCCATGAAAGCGTCGCACTTCATGGATGTTACTCAGTTCAGGCCAATCAACTATGGTCTTGACTTTCTCTAGGTTTGCACGCATCCCTTCTGCTGACACTAGAAATAGAATTTAGAAGAAGAGAAGGAATTAGGGGAAGAGAAGAAATTATCATAGTGAGGCACCAAGCTTTCATTAAAAAACATCATTATTAGGTTTAGGGTAGAAAACACCCTATTTATAAAATTCGGATTTAAAAGAAAATGACTAAACTACCCCTATAACAAAAGAAAAAAAAAACGCGCAAAGCAAAGCTTTCTAAAAAAAATTAAAAATCATGCGTAACAGATCAGTCTTCTAACTCATCCTACATTTGTGTCCTTCTAATATGGGCCCTTCAATTAATCCAGGGACACGTGCAAGGCCTTCAAAATCCTCCTTGGTTGTGCCATGAACCATCATCGAGCCATAAAGATGTATTCGTCGGCCACCTTCGTCTTTGATAAACTTTGAAGGGTTTGAGCTGTCTAGCAAGCATTGACCTGTATATCTGAGCTACTTGATGACATCAAGATACCACTCGATGGGATCAAAGAAGCTGCTTGATGGCATCAAAGAACACTCGATAGCACTGAGTAGGAGCATCATATCTGTCTAGCAACATTTCAGCTGGAAATTCTATGTGCTCGATCTCATCAAAGGGTCTTTCGATCCCATTGAACTGACCGATTTTTGCCCCTTTTTTTATTGTTGGAACTTGGTTCCTATATACAGGCAGTGTTAGAATTATCTCCGATATTATCTTTATCTCCAGCTCAGCGATACCGATAACGCTGGTAGTATCAGAAATTTCAGGTATTAGCAATGTATCGCTACGTATTGTCAACGTATCAATATCGCTAATGTAATCGCCAATATTTTCAACTATGTAAATTCTAGGTGTCGCTTGTATTGCCAATGCACCGCCAATATTTTCGACTATGTAAATTCTAGGTAATGCTTTTATCATAAGTGTATCGATGATATTTCAATAATATCGGCAACGTATTGATATCATCAAAATTTTGTTTATTGGAAAAAAAATTTATTTCAATTTTTTTTTATGGGCACATGGTTGTATGTAGTGTTCAATTTGTCATTGATAATATTGATAATATCTCGATATTGCAACATGCGTGATCACAATCTTTTGTTTCCTTTCTAATTGTTAATGATTTTTTGGTGAAATATCATGTATTGTTGATATTTTGCAATATCGATGGATGCTTGGATGGAAGGTTGGATGGTTAAATAGGCCAGATGGGATGGTTGGACTGATTTCTTACAACACATGCTTTTAAGGCCCCATTAAATGGAAACTTGTTATATATGCATTCTTTTTGCAATTATTATTATTATTTATTTTTTTTTTTAATTTCTAAATATGCAAATATGTACATTTTAACATCTCCTAAAGTTTCACTAAAAACTCTATTGTTTTTCCCATGTTTCCCCGCATTTCCGATTATCAGCGATATAATTGGCGATATCGATATTGTTTCTGTATCCTTGGCAAGCGAAACTTGTAGCGATACCGATACTTCTAACACTGTATACAGGGCATTTAATATTTGGGCTTTTGGAGGGGTTTTTGGTTCAAATGGAGGCTAGGTGTTTTCCCACTTATGCCACACATCCTAGACCTCAATCCAAAGAGTTTCATGCCAATCTTCTTGTGATTTTCAATCTAATGAGCATTCCATGCTCCTATTCGAAGATGTGGATGGATTCTCACCTTTTCAAAATTAGACACTATGCCTATAGTCAAATTCTTGTCCAAACTCTCTAGAAGACCCTTCTAGGTGAATCCTCTAGGAATTACAATATTCCCATGTGCTATAGGAGATTCACCCAACCTCCATTGCCTTGGTTACCTCATTGGCACATAATATGTAAGACAAACGATCGTACGAGCTAAAGCATCAACATCGACGATCGGGGGAGCATTTGAGGACCAAATTCAAGCACGGGAGAGCTTTAAAGAAGCGACTCAAGCATGACACTACAAAAGGGGCTCAATCTGACAAATAAGTTCTCAATTGTAAGAGTCCACACACTCCTTCCTTGTGTAGGATTGATTGCAGAGTTTGTAACCCAAACTCGCGTAGGTTCTTGTGTAGGACTGTATCGCCACCAACACGGGTGAGTACGTGTGACCGACACAGGTGAGTACGTGTGTAAGCCCTTGTGTAGGCCATCAACACGGGTGTGTACGTGGTAAGTCCTTTGTCCTAATCACCCCCCCCTCTAGTTCATAGCCATTCATTCCTTAGCTCCACCAAGCTTCTGCATGTATAACTCGAGTGGCCCACCACCACCTTGCGTAATTTTAAAGTGCACCTCGTGATCTTCGCCGGTCTTTAGAATAAATTAATATATCATCAATGAACACGATCACAAATTGATCCAAATACGACTGGAATACCCTATTCATTAAATCCATGAACACGATTGGGGCATCGGTCAAGCCGAAGGGCATAACCAGGAACTCATAGTGCTCGTAGTGTGTCCTGAAAGCCATCTTATAAACGTCTTCTTCCTTGATCCGTAATTGGTAATATCCTGACCTCAGGTCAATCTTAGAAAAGTAACAAGCTCCCTTCAGATAATCGAATAAATCATCAATGCGCGGGGGTGGGTTTTTATTTTTTATCATCACTTCATTCAGCGGACGACAATCTATGCATAATCGCATGCTCCCATCCTTCTTATTCACAAATAGTACAGGTGCTCCCCATGGTGACGTACTTGGTTTGATGAAACCTTGAGTCTTCAGTTCTTCTAACTGTTTCTTAAGCTCTTGCAACTCTATCGGTGGCATATTGTATGGCTGGATCAATATAGGTGCAATTCATGGTATGAGGTCAATGTTGAAATCTACCTCTCTTCTGGGCGGCAATCCAAGTATATCTTGAAAAACCTCTGGGTACTCCCACAATCGCGATTTTCTCTAACACCAACTTCTGTGATTCTCCATCCTTTAGCACCATAATACGTTTTACTTTTTTGTCCTTTTGTCACCCTCGGATTAGGAAAAGCTCTTTCCCTGGAACAGAGAAAGTAACTGTCTTGGCATGACAATCAATCTTGGCGTGATAGGAAGTAAGCCGATCCATTCCTAAAATAATATCATACCCCTTCATATTCATCACTACTAGATCTACTGGCATCAGGATACCTTCGATTCTAATTTCAAAGGATTTACATATCTTGTCCAATGTGACGGTTTTCCCCACTGGTGATATACTGAAATTAACTTACTAAGAGCTATTGGTTTTAACTCGTAACCATTCAACTATCACAGTTGCAACTAATGATAACAAAGTTTCAAAATGAAACAATATGGCAACAAGCTTATCGAACATGATAATCGTACCTTCTATGACATTATTATCAACTTATGGTTCTTCAGTAGGTGCGACGGCGTAAACTTTGGCTTGCGTAGGCTGATGTCTGAACGGTTGTCATCCTTGAGAATTTGCAGGTCATGATGATTGCTGGGGTCGATTCTGCTAATTCTGTGAAGGCCGATGAGGCACAACATGCGACGCCTAAGGTTATGAATGTGACGGTCTAGATGTCTGGGGTGACTGGACGAACTGTTGAGTTGGTGCAGGGGATGGTAGCCTTGAAGATGATTGCTGAATTGGTGACAATTGTCTGATGTCTCTAAGTCGAGTCCTACAAAATTGTGCCTTATGCTCATACTTCCCACAATACGTACAATTCCCTGCAAAAGCCCACTCGAGTATTTGTTGTTGTGGTTGGGGCATTGGTCTGTTGCCTCTTTTCTTATGGTTGTTGTTACTGGGTGTGGTCCTATTCTGATGTTCTCTTGACTGAGCACGGGTTCGTTCCCTATCTCGTTCGACTCGCAGGGCTTTGTCGACGATTTCGGAATACTTCTGGATATCCGCACAACCAAATCAGGTTCTAATGTTCTGATGCAGGCTTTCTTCAATTTTCCGAATCTTGTATTCTGTCTTCCACCACCTTCGGGGCACATCGGGATAATTCGGCGAACTTTGCCTCATACTGAGCTACTATCATAGCCCCTTGCTCCAACTTTGAGAACTCGACCATCTTCTGAAAACGATAGGCCTTAGGAAAGTATTTTTCGTGGAACTTGCTTCTGAATTCGCTCCAAGTCCACACATGCTCCATCGAGACCAATCTCTTAGCCGATCTCCACCATATATCACCTTGGAGAATGAACGTCGCCAATCTAACCATTTGGTTTTCTGGACAATCTATCGCTTCTAGAATCTTTTCAACCTCCGTCAGCCAGTCTTCTGCTATTGTCAAATCTGAAGCGCCTTTGAACATTGGTGGTCGCAATTTCGTGAATTTCTCAAGTATACTCCACCTAATGGCTCATGTCTAGATAAGGCCGGATTACACTGGCCCTGAGGTGCCTGATTCATGTTCACTATCATGTTCCATTGGGCTACGAATTGGTCTTGTTGTTGTTTTATCATATCCGCCATCTAAGTTACTAATCAAAACGTGACGTCCCATGGTTGGGAGCTAGATCCAGCGTAATGTGCATACATAGCGGTCTGTGGTAGTGGAAGTTGCGCACTAGGCTCAACACCACCCAAGTTTCCCGTTAGAGGGGTAGGGGAATGACTTTTCGTCTCCTCTCCCCCGTCAACGTTCTCATCTTGTTCTCTAACAGACGTTTCAAATTCTAATGGAATTTTTGGGTTTACTGCCGGTTCGCGGGGAGACGATGACACTAGCTGATGGGACAATATCGCGTAAACCGCGTGTCTTCTTTAGGGCCATCATGTCCTATAAAAAGCGCTAAGGTTTGGTAAAAATGTTTCCTGCTGTCCACTTTTCTTTTGCAGAATGTTGCGGACTAAAAGTTCAAATTTCAGTTATTAGTTACTAAGCACAATTCGGGGTGTTGGTGGCATTTAAACTTGGTTTCTAAGTTCTTTGTCAATCATCACAATCAAGGGGTGAATCCTAAGTATAGAGTTTATAATTTTAGGGATCTACATTTATGTGTGTATGGTCGCATTACCTACAGGTCACTCTAAGTTTAATGAAAGCTTCTCTCATGCGCTACAATTTAGATGTAGAGTGTGCACCCTCAGATCCGAGTTACAGTCCATGACTCGTATGCCAAGTGTACATAATTCTACTCATCATACATTTGTTTGGAGTCATAATTTAACGTATTCTAAGTTCACACTGAATTAACATTCGTACATCCACACAATCACATACTTTTCCATTACCAAACCCATCACATTCACAACCACATAATTAAATTCCGAAATTCAACTACGTCCACCCATTTTGGACTTTATTCAAGTATGAAATCAGATATCGTTCAACAATGTCATGTTCTTAAACAATCTTAAATCAAACCTAGACATTAGTAAATATACTAATGGAAACTAAATCTCCTATCAGTCAATCATATAAAGAATTCATCCATCCAATTCAACTAGTTCATCTTCCACCAAATACAGCCATTGATCCTAAGTTTCATCCGCCAATCGGGCCTCATTCTTCGGCACTTGGTTCAAATTTCCTGTCTCCTTTGTGTCTGTACGATTGTCAATCCACAATGTTAGTTGGCCAGGTTAGTGAGTGCACCCATCATGGTTCATATACAACACAAGTAAGATAGCACAAGTAATATAATATATATATATATATATATATATATATATATATATATATAGTATGAATATTTATGCAGAAATGTTATGGAATGCATGTCAAGTGGGATGATCATATACAACTCTCAACTCTCTATATGAGAGGAAATAATGAATTCTTGAACGTAATAGTTTATATGCCCACACATGTAGTTTACATTAGTAATCGTTCAGAGCATTGATCATACAACAAGGATCATCTTAGCATCATAACACAACACATGGCAATCGTAACAATCATAACAGTCATCGCATTCATAACATGTATCTTAATCGTACAGGTATGAGACATGTTGGGATTCTCTCACCTGTTTTTGGTAGAGCTAAATCCGTCGAACAGTTATGCTTTGGAATTTAGAATGTGAATCCCTATTAAATAATTCACAAATTTAATTTAGCTATTCCATCCAATGGGGTCCACCTTTGCTTAATAGAAGATGACCTTCCATTAATCTATTAGTCTTATTAATTCGTTAACTTGGTTTGAAAAATAAAAACAGGGGACTGTCGATCAATATGATCGATCGATCTAGCGAGCGAGCAAGCATCGAAGGCTCTCGATCAATCCTCTAATCAATCGACTGGATTGGAGAAATTTAAATTTATAAGATTAGGTCTTTGGACACTTTTGGTCCCCTTCGATTGATCGAATCCTCTAATCGATGGATTGAGAAAGTTTGGAAATAAATCAATTTGGTCGCTGGAAAGATTTCATCATCCTCGATTGATCAAGATCGCTTGAGGAATCCCTTGATTGATTGAACCTAAGCATCGATCAATTGATCCATGTTACGATTTCAGACTTTGGTTGCTAGACAAAAATCGACCTTTTTGATTGATCGATCGATCGAAGTTAGCTGGGTTCTGTTACATAATCCGATTTTCCGAAAACTTGGGGTTATTCCCTCTATCACCTTAACTTTTTATGGATTCAATCAATTTATGGATTAGTTCCAAACCATCCAATGATTATTCCCACATCAGAAATTGGGAAAACCAGAGGATCCCTCGGATCCGAATATTGGGATTTACAATTGATAGTTGAAACCGTTCTACAGCCAGTGTTGTCGAATAGCATATGCGATCGTGTGCAATTGCATATGCGTGTGCGCATATGCGATCGCACAATCGCGTGTGTGCATATGCAATCGCACAATCGCATATGCGGTCGCATTTTTTTATTTATTTTATTTTTTTTTGCATTTTTCAAAAAATTAAAAAAAAAAAATCAGAATAAATCAGAATAAATTATTATATGTCATTGGCCCTTTTTTTTTTTTTTTTTTCAAAAACGGCTATTTCATTTCATGAGGGAATTTACAATCATTCAGGAGGGTCCTGACAAAAAGGGCGGACTGCACCCATCGTATAACTCTAATGCCATTGGCCCTTGAAATACATTTAATTTAAGTAAAATAAAACCAATTACATTTATAATTTTACATAATGAATTAAATATTAAGTTAAGTCATCATTCATCAACAATTCTACTACATTCTACAATATAGTTAACTTCTTAACAATTAACATTTAGGTTTTTAACAAATATGAAATATCAATATTCAACATTCAACACTACATGATATACATCAACAATCAACATCAACACACTTAGTAAACAAAATGAAGAAGTTATTTATTTATTATTTATCTAATCAATAATCATATACATTTTGATCTAGTAGCCATCGTGGCATGTCACCACCAGGTCCACCACCACCACCATCATCATCATCATCATCATTCGAGTCATCTCCTTCTTCCATATACACTTCTTCTTCCGTTTCTTCATCGTCTGTACGTACTAATACTTCATCAACATCCAATGGTGGATGATCTTCAGCTTGATCATCATTATCACCATCTCCTTCTTCAATCTCCTCAATCTTTTCAACGGGTTGACGGCTACTACTCGCCCCCCGTCCTTCGCCTTCGAGTGGTACTACCTTCACTAGGTGTCGATCCATATGCAGTGTCTTCAACTTGTACCCATGTCAGCTTCTCTCCGACAAATACCGAGTCCTCTGTCTCTACGAGCCACTCGTTATCTGCATCCAACTCATCTAAGCAGATAAGGTCTTTTCTTTCCCAGTTTGGAATCGTTCTCGCAATTTTTGATTGTATTGAACGAAAACCAAGTCGTTGAGCTTTTTTTGCTTAAGGCGATTCCTTTTCTTGGTATGAATCTGCAAGAAAGAAAGTGCATTTGACATTAGCTATTTAGGTAATTAATTTAGCTTAGGCCACTAAAAAATTAAAGTTTACAAACAATTACTGAACAGTCTAAACTTACCACCTCGAACGTGTTCCAATTGCACTCACAACCACTGGTAGAACACGTGAGTCCAAGAATCTTCATAGTCAGCTTCTTTAGAGTTGGATCCTTCCTGTTTGGGTCCACTCCATAGGCAGCCCACCAGTTAGCTGAGAAAAACAGTTTAAGTAGGTTAGAGACACTTTGTAGAAAAACTATTTGTAAGAGTACACTAAGACTGACATTCATAAAAGTACTTACTGCTTAATTTCATTGTCCGATGCCTTATTACGATATCCCTTGAGAATATCTCTTCACTTTTTGTGTAGAAGTCCAACAAAGTTGAGATCTTGTCCTGTTCTCATCTATTTGGAATCATTCTTTCCAAGACATTAATAAATCCAACCATATGCATAGTTAGTGCTTCTGCTGGATCAGTAGAAGCGAATAAACAGGCTGGGTTAAGGATGTAAGCAGCCGAATACAATGGGGATGACATTTGGCTGCCTTGTCTTCTATCTATAATATCTAAAATTGGCTTGTAATCACGGTCTCTATAGTTAAAATAGTCTATGATCTTATTTTTCGCCCTCTCTATCGCATCATATATGTAGCCCATTGCAGGCTTCTTATCCCCGTCCACCAATCGCAATACAATGACTAAGGGCTCGGATGCTTTTAGCGCCTTTACCACTTGTGTCCAAAAACTTTAAGAAAGGATTGTTTGTTGAACCTGTTTTCCTTCAGCCTTCTTTGACCAAGGCCCACTTGTAAAATCGGCCGACACTACAAAGCTTCTAAGTTCTGATTTCTTTGCATGTAATCTTTGTAGTGTTAAAAAGGCTGTAGCGAAACGGATGACTGCTGGACGTAGCAAGTTACCGCCAATGTGTTTTCTCATTCGACTAAGAAAAAGGGCGTGTTTGTACATAAAGACCGTGATTCTTTTAGCCCTAGCAATCACATTTATAAATAATCTACCTATATCTTCTAACATAAGATTAACACAATGGGCCGCACAAGGGGTCCAAAATAAACGTTGCCTCTTCTCCATAAGAAGACGACCGACCATTACATACGAGGTTGCGTTATCTGTAATTACTTGTACAACATATTCCTCACCTATTTCTTTAACTACACTATCTAGTAAGTTAAACAAATATTCTCCTGTGTGTGAATGACCCGACACATCCACTGACTTCAAGAACATTGTCCCAGCTGGACAATTTACCAAAAAGTTAATGAGAGAGCGACCGGATCTATCGGTCCATCCATCGGCCATTAGTGAACAACCATATGTTTTCCACGATTCCTTATATTCAGTTATGAAGGAGGTTTAAGCCCAGGTCCAAATTGACCTATAGCCTCAACCATTACTTTGAAGCTTCTCGATTTAATGGCGTTGAAAGCAGTGCCGGTTTGGTAAAACCACTTAGCAATATATTGAATAGTGGTTTTCCTATCTTTTTGTTTATACTGGTTCTCTAAAGTTGTTTGATCCGGCCCTTTCCTTCTACCCCTTTGGTTGATCACATCCTCGGGGTGTGGTCTACACCACCATCTATCCATGGGCCCATGCCGTTTGGCTCTTTTCAAGACCGTTGGTTGTACTTGTGGTCTAGACCGGCCTGTCGAAGTAAGGGGAGTGAGACTAGCTTCATCTACATTAACTACACTTATATCTTCATATGCATCTTGTTCTAGATATTCCTCCTGATGTAGGGCACTATCGCATCTCTTTCTTGATTGTTTTTCCGTATACTCCATGATCTCCTTTCGGATTTCTGGAGTAATTTTGTCGCATGCTTTTGCATTTGACCCTGGTAAATGTGTAAGGTGTTGCTTGTGCTTGCAATGCCACCGGAACTCACATACCCACATAACTCACATACTATGTGAGTCTTTTCCGTAACACTACGGTAGTGCCTATACTTCCAACCCGGGTCATTCGACTTGGGTTTCAAAGAGGAAGATTGGGAAGAAGACGTTATGATGGTGGTGTGTGTATTATTGATTGCTAGTAGCCTAGTACTAAAAAGTAACTAGAAACTAGAAAGTAAACTAAAGTAAAGTAAGAGACTAAGATCTAAGAGTAAAGAGACTAAAGAGATGGGACTTGGGGGGGGGGGGGGGGGGGGGGGGGGGGGGGGGGGGGGGGGGGAGAGAGAGAGAGAGAGAGAGAGAGAGAGTACACACACACTTACACACTTTACACTAGTAGTAGACTAGAGTAGTCTAGTAGAAAAAGAGGAGAGGGAAAAGAAAAGGAGAGACAGAGAGAGAGAGAGAGAGAGAGTTAAGTTACACTTGTATAAAGGGAGAAGAAGAGGGAAATGAGTTACACTTATAGAAAAGAGAGAGAGAGAGAGAGAGAGAGAGAGAGAGAGAGAGATTTACACACAAACAAAATTAAAATTACAAATTTAAAAGAGGTTCCAACTTCCAAATTCTTCAATCTTCACTTCTTGTCTAAGTTGTCTTCTGTTCACCTTTGCCCCTTGACTTGAGTATTGATCTCGACTTCTTGTTGTACTTGTAAGTTGTAACTTGTAAGTTGTAAGTAACTTCAAACTTGTAAGTTGTAAGTTGTAACTTGTAAGTTATAACTTGTAACTTGTAACAAAGTAACAAACAAACTAAAAAAAATAAAAAATGATAGAAGTTGTTAGAACTTAGAAAACTTAGAACTTGGATATTATGAAACTCTAAGAGAAAATGAGATAGAAAGAGAGAGTGGTGTATGTTCCCTTGATTGAACTATAAAGTAGAAAGAAAGTTCAATTCAATGGATGGAGAGCTTGGTTGTCTTGTAGATGTAGGAATGTCTCTTGAATCTTGATTCTTGAATGTGGATGTATGTTCCCTTCCTTGATTGAAACTTCAATCTCAATCTTGATTCTTGATTCTTGAAAGTTGAAAGAAATATGGAATATGGATGGAGATGAGTGGATGTAGTAAGAGAGCAAAATAGAGAATAGAGAGAGAGAGAGAGAGAGAGAGAGAGAGAGAGAGAGAGAGAGAGAGAGAGAGAGAGAGAGAGAGAGTTTGAGCTTTGAGTGCATGTAGGAGTGCTTAGAATCCCTTTTTATAGAGAAAAAATCAGGATTATTTTTTTTTTTTTATATATATAAAAAAAAAGGGTCAAAAATATGACCGTTGGCCAATATGCGATCGCATATGCTGGCACATGTGGTATATGCGATCACATATGTGCAGTGATTGCATATGTCACTGTCACATATGCGATCCCACCACATATATGCGCATATGCGAATGTGCGATCGCACATGACAACGTGGTCTACAACGTAGTCTATTATCATCAATACTATCCATAGATCGCATCCATCAGTTAGATCACTCTAGAATTCATGGCCATGGTAGGTTTTGGCCTTAGGAAACCTCCAAATCGAATGGATCTAGACCTACACTGCTGGATTGTTGAAAGCTAATCTCTACAACACGAGATCTCGCACAAAAGTCTTCTCATCTTCAAATCCTCCCATAGATTGAAACAGTGGATGTAGGGTCGATCCAGCTCATTCATTGCGTAGATCTAGGGTTTTAAATCAAAATACAAAATTTTAAGAAAGCCAAACTAGGAACTTACCGGCGGAAGTTCTCTTTCCACGACCTCTCTCTCTCTCTCTCTCTCTCTCTCTCTCTCTCTCTCTCTCTCTCTGTTGCTCTTTTTGGTTTTATGGTTTCCGCATGAAATTCCTATGATTCCTCCCTTTATATAGAGAGAGAGCCCTGAATCTAGAAGATTCCTCTTGGGTTTTGTAAATTTGCGCAAAAAGTTAAATCTCATAGTGCCAGGAATTGATCCTCTGACCTTACCTTCCAACGAGAGTACCTCTACCAACGTTCTAAGTACTTGATTTTTGTTATAAATTAAAATATCAAATTTTAATCTTAATTAATCCGGGTTTAATATAGTTCAAAAATTCAGGGTCATTACACGAACCTTTATTAAGGTTAAAAGAATTAGATAAGGGATGAGAGGAAGAACTTAAAAGACAAGGATTGAGGTGGGGGATAAGGCTTTTGATAGGAATTACAATTGAAAATTGATTTGAATAACCAACCCCAAAAATCTAGGACAAGTCTATGATGACATATATGATAATACTATAACTGTAGTGATTAGCTTGTTAAACTTTTCCAAATACATGTTGGATCCATGTTCACGCCCCAAGTATAGGGTTGTAATGTAGTAATAAACTCAGTAAGATTGAGGTCGAATCCCCAGGGACTGAACCTTATACGTAATCTGAAAGTAACTTGAATTAGAACTGGTCGAAGATGAAATCTAAACCAGGGAAAATTAAGGGTATAGTTGTGATTAAAGTGAGTAAAACTAATGAAATTAAAGGTGGGAACTAGGGTGCCAAGGATCCACTTGTAGCAATCAGAAAGTTACCTTGCATTGATTCAAGGACACAACTGGAATCAGAGTCCTATCCTATCCAATTAGAAAGAAGAGATTTGTCAGATCTCTAAACTTTTCATGGATCTCATCATCAATGGATAAGAATGGTGAAGATTTGGAAGTGATTCTGTCACCTAACCATGCCCGGGAGACGATGGCAAACAACAACAATTTACCAATCTCACAGACAATCATAAGAGAATTGTGAAAGTTAGGAAGGATTCCATCACACTATCATGCCCATGGGACGATGGTGAACAATGGGTCTTACTAATTTCACAATCTCAATAATGGAAAACATACTTAAAGCTATCGCAGATCCATTGTAATTTAAGTCACAACAAACCATTAAAAACTAAAATATACCTTCATAATCAAACTAAAATCCAAGAGAATCCATAAAACATGAATTAAAGCAAAACAACCATCTTAATCACGCTACAAGCTTCACCTCTTAGCCCTAGCTAAGAGGTTCAGCCAACCATAGACATGATCAACTAAAGTCTCTTAAAACATCGAAGGAAAGAAAGAAATTAAAGAGGAAAAGGAAAAGGAAAACTCCACGCTGATGGCCGTCCACCCTCTCTCTCTCTCTCTCTCTCTCTCTCTCTCTCTCTCTCTCTCTCTCTCTTTCTTCCCACGTCCAAGCTCACAAGGTGCCTCCACGGCTGCCCTAGATCCCGTCCCAGGATTCCCTCTCTCACTTCTCCTCTCTTTCTTTTATAGTGGTAGGAAGGTCAGTCAGATGCCAATTTAGAAACTGCCTGCGAAGGCTTTTTACGCAACCAAGACAGCTCTCTGTTTTGCGCAGTGATTTCTGGAAGTTTCTTGCGTCAAGATTGGAATTGATGCAGTTAATGGTGCGATCCTCCAACTCGACTTCTTGGTTGGATTTGGAATTGCTTAGGAGGTATTTTGGACAGTCCTGATCGTGCCAATGAATGCGATGGTGATCACTGAACGGCTTAGATTGATGGTTTCCTCAAGAAACGGTCTCCCTTGCGCCCGTTGTTGCACGTGCCACATCCTGCATGAACCTTGGGGATTCCCAGGTTTTGTTTCTTGGGGTGTATTACACCTAATGGACGGTCCAGATTCTTGTCCCGAAGACTACAGCGTGGCCCATCTCGATCGTCTGCAGATCTGTTTGCGAACAGAGCCTGCGGACTAATGCGCAGGTTCTTGATGGGGCCCACTTCAGCTGGCGTTTGAGAGATCTACGCCGTCCACCAGATTCAGTTTGAAAAACCTATCGAGAATGAATGGTTCTTGACTGCTTTCGGTGTGGCCCATAGACTCTTTCATTCCGCCGTCCATCCTGCGTTTAACAGTTAGGATCTTGCAATCACTTGCATGGTGTCAAAAGGCAACCATGGTTAGGGTCGTCCCTACCCTAGGGACTTAATTGACAGTCCAAATTACATATTTGGATGATCGGTGGGCCCCACTACTCAAACCCAGATGGGTAGGCACGTCCGCTGGACGTTTCACGCACGAGGACGTGAAGGAGGTCGGGTCAAGGCAGTCAAAGCTGCCTTAACATTGTGGTGTGGCGCGTGCGTGTGTACTCCATATACACGCGCTGTACATGTGGGATCCACTGTGATGTATGTATAAGATCCGCTTCGTCCATTTGTTGTACCACCCCATTTAATGGGTTGAGACCAAAATTTAAGTATATCCAAATATCAGGTGGGCCCCAATTCACTGTTTTATGGGCTGATCTATCCGTTGGGATACTTCCACCAAGATCCAATGGCTGAATTTTGACGTGTACGGCTAACTTATGGTCCTCATTCCATGTATGAAGTTTCGAGCCAAACGGATGGTGGAAACCTTGTGATCTTGCATTCTAGCTCACTTTCAGGCCACTTGAGCATCAGTTTCTCAATTTACTTGGATCTCTAGTGTGTGAATCCATCGATCTTGGTCTCCTGGGGTCCATCCCTTGCCTTGGTGACGACGGAACGTTAAATCCATGCTTTTAGTACCCTTTTCAGTCCACGCTTATAAATCCACCTTGCGACATAAACACGATTAAAATGGGCCGTTAAACAGTATTATGTTCGTAAAATTAGGTAATAACTGGGGTCGAATATGCAATATTTGACCCTCAACACAACCCCCAACCAGCATTTTGCTAGTCCCAAGCAAAGTATGCGAAAATTAAGTTGAGAATTACAAGACAATTTCTATAAACTCGAGTGATTTTTGAAAAAAAACCATCCAGATACTGGAATTCTAGGATTAATGAATGTTGGGCATTACTTTCTCCTGGATTCAAGCGCACAATAAGCTTCATAATCAAGTTCTAAATATCAATCCATCAATTAGAAAAATTCCAAACATTGAGTTCCATGGGTGTATAGTGTAATCTCGGCTTATCATCATTAAGAGATCCAATCGTCAATTTCATGATAACATTGATGATCAAAAGGCCATTTAGGATCACCATACCTAAACCAAAACCTGCCTTATAGTTCAAATTTTTTTATTTTTTATTTTCCACGGTTTTCACGCCGTGTCAACTTTGGGGAATCGAATCCTCACTTATAGGGAGCAGACCTATGGTGACGACCATTCGCCCACAACCATATTTATCGAGTAAAGTCAAGGAGAGAAATTGAATCCTCACCTATAGGGAATAAACCTATGGTGAAGATCATTCGCCCAACCCTTTTCTGATGACAACTGTTTTTTTTCTTTCATTCATTCATTCTTTTTTATCTGTCTTTTTTTTTTTTTTTTTTCAAAGACTTCTTTTTCTTTTTCTATATTCTTCTTATTGAACAAGATGAACAATTCCCCAGGTTGGTTCCTTCCATGCTTAATGATCACCAAGTTACAATTCAATATCGAACTGAAACCTTAATGTGCAAGCAAGATGTGTCCTGTGAATTCATGACTCAATCAATGTTTACACTTCTAATAATGGATTAACAATTCAAACTTAACAGTGAAATCTAACAGATAACTGAATCCAAGAGTCATAAATTACCAACATCACGTTTCTTGCAGTTCTAAGTGCCCTAGATGGCCGTCAAAATCACTTTGAATTCACAAGAATTTCTAGAAAAATTTAAAAATTTTCATAATTTTTGCTCAAGACCAAGAAAATACTGATTAGGTAACCTAATCTCCCACCCCAACCTAAAATCTACATTGTCCTCAATGTAAAAGATATGAGCATGCAATGCACATGGGACATCGAAAGTAAATGAGAAGTGATGGGAAGATAGTACCTGGATAACGAATTGAGAGAGACTTTTCCATAGAGTTCACAGCATGAAGGTCGGTCAACACGAGAGTGAAGACATGAAAACAAACTATCCTAAAAACAATGCAGAAAGCAAACTAACCTAATTGCATAAACCGTCTATCTTAGAACAACATAAAGCAAACTACCCTAGCCCTATGAAAGCAGGGAAAAACTACTCGAGCATGCCGCAAGGTTCCTCTTCCGGCCAATATCTTGATAAGTTTCTCAGTAAGTTCCTCAACAGGATCATCCAAAACCCCTTTTTGCAATAGGCTTGGAAGCCCTGGAGCATGACTTTCCAGAGGAACTTATGTACCTCATTAAAAAAAATTTCGTTGAAACGCTTGAGGTATCCAAAGGATATATGATTTACCTGTGACAGAAAAAGTTTCAAAGTTAGTATCCCATGGTGAATCAGAGACTATAAGTAAATAAAACTTAGAAAATTTCTCAGAAACAAATTGAGTCTCGACACATTCTGAAGTTTCAGACTTTGGTTCAATTTTCAGCTCCTCCTCCCTTAATGGTAAACAGTCAGGATCTGGGGAAGAAAGGGCTTCAGAGTAAGGGTTCTCTCGGTTAGTAACAACTACCGAGATATTCTCTTACGAGACATCCATTATTTCTTTAATCATAGGATTGTTTGAATCTGGAAAGTGTGCCAAGCAATCGTCCAAAGAGTTGGGAAATTCCACATTGAAATCTGTAATGAGACGCTCAAGGACTCCATCATCTTTAAAAGTAGATGGAGGTACGCTCTCTTGCTCCAGCCCTGCACAAACATATTGAGGTTCAGTAGACGAAGTATTGATGTGAGGACTCTTTTCATTGAAGTTACTCAGTAGAGACATTGAATCATCAAAAGTGTACAGCTCAGATGGTGGCCTTAACTGAATGGTTTCAATTCCCAGAGTCATATCAGGCGACTCGTCCATCTCCCGAATCATAACATCATTCAATTCAGGGGAGTGGTCCAAACATGCATCACAAAGGTTGGAAGGTTTAAGTGGAAGCGGTTCATTCTCCACGTTTAAATTGGTCATTTCAGATTGGTGGAGTAGATCACTATGGTTCCTGAACCTCTTGATCATTGATATGGGCCAAACTGGAGATTGAATCCCAATACTCATCATCGTCCAATTCAGTGCAGTATACACTTGGGATGGGATCACATTCCTTACATTCTATTTTTAGATTAGGTTGAGGTTCGAATAAACTAACCTCTTCCTCATCATTAAAATCAGGTGTGTCATGTGAGTGAAGTGTGTCAATATCATTGTATTTGAAAGACACCCACGTCTCTTGATCATTCTTTTGAATTGTCATCGAGATCGACTCATCAGGGAATTGAACCATATGCTCATTAACACAATCCAACTCTTCATTCCAAATTCCAGAAATTTCCAAAAGCGAGCTAGGGTCACTTTCCTCGCATTGTATTGCTGGATCGGGTTGAAGATGGTATGAACCAGCCTCTTCCTTCTCATTAAGATGTGACTAACGCTCTTGAATGGCAGTTTCAATCGCCTCTAATGATTTTGTCATATCTGCGATTGCTTGTGTGACATATTCGTTGAATTGTTCTTGAGCACCTATGTATTTTGAATTGACTCTTGGATTATTTCCGGTTGAGTCTCATAAGTAGGGAATCCAAGGGAGTAGTCGTTAAAATCAATTGGCGGTTCATCTCTCCAATGTTGATGTTTCTACTGATCATAGTCATACAGGTCATAGGTCGGGAGTTGATACGCGTCATCATTCCAATAATCGCGTACTGTTTTCTTAACTCGTGGAATGCAATTATTTTTCCGCAGATAATCACCGAAGGACTTCTTAATCGGTGGAGCATCATATTTCGATTGGTTAAAGAAATTTTCAGAAAATATTTGAGGCATAGGTTGTTTCCCATCATTATCATCATACATCAAAAAACTTTCCCAAGATTTCTTGGCTATCTTGGCATACACACGTTCCAACTCTTGCATGGTAAAACCCTAACTCTGAATCTAATTCTAAAAATAAAAGAAAAACATTCCTACAGCAATATGGAAGGTAAGAGGAGCAGTTAGAAAGAAGTTACCAGATTGGAGGTTCCTAACTTAAAAACCTGCAAAACAAAACAAAACAAGTTAGTTTCTAAAATAGAAAGTCTAAATATAGAAAGATCCTAAAAAGAAAAATAGAAAGAAAACTAGTTTCTAAAAAGGGAAATTTTCTAAAACTAGAAAATAGAAAATTACTTATAGGAAGAATCTAAATCTAAAATTAGAAAATAGAAAATTTCTAAAAAAGAAAACCTAGAATTAGAAAATTTCTAAAACTAAAACCCTAATTCTAAAAATAGAAAAAGTAAAGAAATTAGAAAGAAACTACCAAATTATAAGTGTATGTCAGGATCCTACAAAACAGGAAAACAGGTTAGTTTCTAAAAATCAAACAGAAAAAATTCTAACCTAAAATTAGAAAAAACCTAATCTTAAACTAATCCTAAAACTAGTTAATCTCAGAAAACATAGTTGTCAATCCTCGGCAACGGCGCCAAAAACTTGTTCTCGCACCAAGTATAGGGTTGTGATGTAGTAATAAACTCGGTAAGATCGAGGTCGATTCCACAGGGACTGAACTTTGTACGTAATTTGAAAGTAACTCGAATTAGAACTAGGCGAAGATGAAATCTAAACCAGGGAAAATTAAGGGAATAATTGTGATTAAAGTGAGTAAAACTAATGAAATTAAAGGTGGGAACTAGGGTGCCAAGGATCCACTTGTAGCAATCAGAAAGTTACCTTGCATTGATTCAAGGACACAACTGGAATCAGAGTCCTATCCTATCCAATTGGTAAGAAGAGATTTGTTAGATCTCTGAACTTCTCATGGATTTCATCATCAATAGATAAGAATGGTGAAAATTTGGAAGTGATTCCGTCACCTAACCATGCCCAGGAGACAATGGCAAACAACAGCAATTTACCAATCTCACAGCCAATCGTAAGAGAATTGTAAAAGTTAGGGAGGATTCCGTCACACTACCATGCCCATGGGACGATGGTGAACAATGGGTCTTACTAATTTCACAATCTCAATAATGGAAAACATACTTAAAGCTATCGCAGATCCATTGTAATTTAAGTCACAATAAACCATTCAAAACTAAAAGTACCTTCATAATCAAACTAAAATCCAAGAGAATCCATAAAACGTGAATTAAAGCAAAACAACCATCCTAATCACGCTACAAGCTTCACCTCTTAGCCCTAGCTAAGAGTTTCAGCCAACCATAAACATGATCAACTAAAGTCTCTTAAAACATCAAAGGAAAGAAAGAAATTAAAGAGGAAAAGGAAAAGGAAAACTCCACGCTGATGGCCATCCACTCTCTCTCTCTCTCTCTCTCTCTCTCTCTCTCTCTCTCTCTCTCTCTTCTTCCCACGTCCAAGCTCACAAGGTGCCTCCACGGTTGCCCCAAATCCCACATCCCAGGATTCCCTCTCTCACTTCTCCTCTCTTTCTTTTATAGTGGTAGGAAGGTCGGTCAGATGCCAATTTAGAAACTGCCTGCGAAGGCTTTTTACGTAGCCAAGACAACTCTCTGTTTTGCGCAGTGATTTCTGGAAGTTTCTTGCATCAAGATTGGAATCGACGCAGTTAATGGTGCGATCCTCTAACTCGACTTCTTGGTTGGATTTGGAATTGCTTAGGAGGTATTTTGGACAATCCTGATCGTGCCAATGAATGCGATGGTGATCACTGAACGGCTTAGATTGATGGTTTCCTCAAGAAACGGTCTCCCTTGCGCCCATTGTTTCACGTGCCACATCCTGCATGAACCGTGGGGATTCCCAGGTTTTGTTTCCTGGGGTGTATTACACCTAATGGACGGTCTAGATTCTTGTCCCGAAGATTGCAATGTGGCCCATCTCGATCGTCCGCAGATCTGTTTGTGAACAGAGCCTGCGGATTGATGTGTTGGTTCTTGATGGGGCCCACTTCAGCTGATGTTTGAGAGATTTACGCCGTCCACCGGATTCAGTTCGAAAAACCCATCGAGAATGGATGGTTATTGACTGCTTTTAGTGTGGCCCACAGACTCTTTCATTCCTACGTTTAACGACTAGGATCTTGCAATCACTTGCATGGTGTCAAAAGGCAATCATGGTTAGGGTCGTCCCTACCCTAGGGACTTAATTGACAGTCCATATTACATATTTGGATGATCGGTGGGCCCCACTACTCAAACCCAGATGGGTAGGCACGTCCGCTGGACGTTTCACGCACGAGGACGTGAAGGAGGTCGGGTCAAGGCAGTCAAAGCTGCCTTGACATTGTGGTGTGGCGCGGGCGTGTGTACTCCATGTACACGCGCTGTACATGTGGGGTCCACTGTGATGTACGTATAAGATCCACTCCGTCCATTTGTTGTGCCACCCCATTTAATGGGTTGAGACCAAAATTTAAGTATATCCAAATATCAGGTGGGCCCCCCAATTCACTGTTTAATGGGCTGATCTATCCGTTGGGATACTTCCACCAAGATTCAATGGCTGAATTTTGACGTGTACGGTTAACTTATGGTCCTCAGTCCATGTATGAAGTTTCGAGCCGAACGGATGGTGGAAACCTTGTGATCTTGCGTTCTGGCTCACTTTCAGGCAATGTTTTAAATAGTGGTAGCGTGATGCGTAGCGCTCAGCCCTCTATAGCGTGTAGCGTAAGCTATATGATACTTCTATTTTTTAATTTAAAAATACGATAAATATAATAAATAGTGAATATATATATATATATATATATATATATATATATATATATATATATATATATATATATATATATATATATATTAAATGCCTAAAAGATGATTCATTTTATCAATTATAAGCATATTCAAAAAAGTTATTAGTTATCATTTATCAAAAGCCAATCCATATATATAAGCTAAATCAAATAATTATCACATCAACAACTTTCTAAGCAAACCACTTTAATTAATAATGTCTAATTGAAACCACAAGTCACAATTATGAAAAGAAATAAAAATCTCATAGGTTAAAAGTATCAAGTACAATAGAAGTGTCACATTCCTCAACATTAGAAACAAAGAAAACGTGAAAAAAAAAAAAAAAAAAAAAAAAAAAAAAAAAAAAAAAAAACTAAAATAGTAAAAAAATACATTGTAGCTTACGCTACGGTCGCTACGCGTTACATAGCTGTAGCGTACGCTACGACCCCTGTAGCGTACGTTACAAGGGATTTACGCTATTTGGGACGCTACGGCCACGCTACGCTACGTAGCGTACGCTACCGCTACGCTACGGGCGCTATTTGAAACACTGCTTTTAGGCCACTTGAGCTTCAGTTTTTCAATTTTTTTGGATCTCTGGCATGTGAATCCGTCGATCTTGATCCCCTGGGGTCCATCCCTTGCCTTGGTGACGACGGAACGTTAAATCTATGCTTTTAGTACCCTTTTCAGTCCACGCTTATAAATCCACCTTGCAACATAAACACGATTAAAATAGGCCGTTAAACAATATTATGTTCGTAAAATTAGGTAATAACTGGGGTCTAATATTCAATATTTGACCCTCAACAATCCAATTTATGAGTTTTTGGAAGCTTTGGAAGACAATTATTCTATTTTCTAGTCGACTGTATTCTCACTAGCCATTGATACTCAGTTCCCTCTTATCTCTTTGATTTTCAGTAAATTTAACTAAGTTTCTATTTTCCAAACGGATTCACTCTCACTGGCTAGTGAATTGTGTCTAGACCATAGTTCTGAATCTCCATGCCTCGACTTGTAACTTTGCCGAGTCAACTTGGCTGGACGAGAAATCAAGTTGTCTCCTTGAAACTCACTGGCATGATTGACACTGTTCAGACTAGTCTAGTCGGCTCGCCTACTCAGTCGACTTGACATGACTTGAACCAAGTCACCTGCCCAGCGAATTCATTTTTATGTGGAAATATCTATGCAATTGCTAGGAATTTTTACCAGCAACCTTAAACAAGCTATAGATCACTTGCGATTTTGTTTGCCAATTTTTGTAGTCGTACTATTCACAATATCAATTTTTAGTGAAATATTAATCCTAGTTTAGTATTTAAGTACCGAGTGAAGTGAGTCAACCCAACCCAGCTGGATATCGAGTCAAGTTGTTTTCAAGTTTCTAAACTATGGTATATAGTATTGAAACAATACAATAGATATAGTTCCATAATTTACCAAAAAAAATAAGAAGATACATTTTCTTCACTTATCTGATTAGGAATTGCAGGATGCTCTACCCAACCTTCATTTTCAGCTGTATAGTAACTTTATTTCCGACATCGGAGTTGCATTACTTATGTTTCTTTAATTATGTGCAGGAGGCTCCACCCTGCAATGTATTTGCTGGCTCTTGCATATAGAACTCTAGATATCGAAGATGCAAAAAGAAGTAAACGGACGTTTAGGAATATTCTCGAACCAAAACTGTTTAGTTTTCTCCACTGGTGCAAAAAGCTTGTTTGACCTGGAATAGGATGCCGATAGGGTCGCTGGGAAGAAGAGATCTTTTTCCTTTTGGGGTAAAACATATTCTTCTGATTTTATGTTGGGAAGAGTATTGCACCGGTTCCCTTCTCTGGTGTGCTGTGCTCAAATTGGATGCATGGCATGATGGTACAGTATGCGAACTGTTCATTGGGTTGGTTCCACTGGATCAATCAGTGTAGAGAAATTCAGACTGGAAGATCTCAAAGGCTGGATTGGCAGCCTACAGATGGACAGCAGGAAAGAATGTTGGCAATGCATGTGAAAAGGGCCATCGATTGGACAGGTAGGATCATCCAATCTTGATTGATTTTTGGACAGTGGTCCATTGACGGTGGCGGAACCTGCACAATGAAGAGTCCAAATCATTGATGGTTGTTCGGTGCATCCAGGTTGGGTGTAGTTCACCAGATCAGGAAATTGGTGTGCTATGGTGCAGCTAGAGTACCGCAGTCATTGTTGAAAAGGTAAGCTATCAAGAACAACAAAGATGGAATGCAACTAAAATGGCCCATCTAGCAAGTTCTTATGATTTCTATCATACGTTCACCTCCCAAAGGATACATGGAAGATGACTCCTGGTATAATATTACAGAAGATAGCCTCCAGCAAAGCTAGCTATGTGCAATTTCTACAGAATTTGAAGGATTATTACAGTGCAATGGTGTTGATTCTTGGTTTTCGGATCATCACGACTATTCTTTTTTGTTCTTGAAGATATTCCCTGCATGCAGTTTCCTGTATACATCTTGTAGAAAATGGCCCGTGGGACCCCCAAATCCATCCTATGAGAGGTTAAAGATGGAAGCAGACTCTTTCGTGGACTGCTGACTTCATCATCATCTAAGCCTTAACCGGACTGGTTGGGTTTGGTTACATGAATCTTGTTCTGCCATCTTGCCAGGATCCGTTATGAAACTTATGGCAAAAGTTTCATGCTGGCTGCCAACCTGATGCAACCCTCCTTTAATTGGGCTTCAGACAGGCAATGAAAGCACAAAATTCCCACAGGCGCTATGTAATAGAGCTCAAAGGATTGCAATGGACGTACTGTATGATAATCAATCGCAAGCTGACCACAGGCAGGTTACTTGCTTTCTACCAATTTCACTCCTAGTAATAGCCATTTGCTATTTTTCACTGGTATTCGTACTGTTGCATCGATTGCAGTGTTATTGTAGTTTCTTTCTTGCTGTAAAAGGTTCAAAGGTCTATGTCATCTTTCTCTATAGAATGATACTAAGAACCTGATCCTTTACGAAAATTTGTACTGGTACAATGTGTACCGAAGTGTGTATAAGCACATCCAAAGTGTGTATAAGTGCGTCTAAGTGTTGTATAATTGCATCTAAGTATATAGCACTTAGATGAACTTGGACACACTAATATGCATTTAAATACACTTTGATGCACCTTTGTACCATACAAAGTTTTGTTATTGGATCTGGACTCATGGCAATTAATAAAATATGATAAATATTGTACATTTGAGATGGTTTAGCATTTTTTTTTTTTTTTTTTTCCCTTCTCCCTCTTCAGTTGTCTTTTTTGCTTCTCTCTGTCTACAGCTTTTGAATCCTGCTAAAGGAGATTGGTGCAAAGAGGATGCACTCTGTGCCGCATGTGTACATGTACGGGATCTGGACTGTAAGTGGACCCTACAAAGAATTTGCTCTGGCCCTAATGTTACTCATTAGGTGTGCCACGCATGTATGATATGAATGGGCATTTGAAGTAATTTATCTATGATCCACAATGAGCCTACACTCTGGCCCACATGATGTGTGGACTCTGGCTTTTAGGCCAGGCATGTAGATGGTGGGCTCTGTCTGATGGGATAGCCCGATCTTGCAAACATGCCACGAGTCCCCATTCCCCAAATACTCATATATAAGGAACGATTCTTTTGGAGTCAGCATTTAGTGATAGGCCGCGTGGTTTTTCTTAGGACTGTCAACGGGCTGGACCTGGGGTTGTCTTAGGCCCAAATTTTGACTGTTTGGATTGGGCCTGATGGGCTGGCCCTATTCAAAATCTTCATTTTGCTTGGCCCAAGTCCAGTTCATTGACAGCCCTAGATTTTCCGTGTCTTGAATTTAATAGCCCAAATGCACGGTAGTGAGAATCCACTTGTTCGCAGAAATACTGACAAGTTGAATTTTTGAGGTTCCAATTTTGAGCACACAATGCAAAAAGTTATATAAGCTGATCATCACGAAAGAAATGATCAGTATGTATGCACTCTCAGTAGCAGATCACCACCATTCATTCCCTCCACTGGCAATCTCGGCAACTTATTTCTATAGTTTTCTGAAGAAAATCAGAAAAAGATTGGATATCCATATACTCTCATAGTTTGTGAAAGAGCCATTTTGAAGTTTCAACGGTTCGGGGATTGTTTGTCAGGAAAGCCACACATTGGAAATTCACTGGTGGGGGCAGGGAAGAGCAATGTTGTCATAACCAGCAGCATTCAGGGTGGAGGGATAGTGTAACATAATCTCCTCTAAATGTGGTTTTTGGCCAATCTAACAGATACTCTCTCTTCGGGATGGTGCCACCGCTTGCAAATTGTGTGACAAGAAAACCAACCTCTGTCTGATGGAGTGAGTGTTTCGATACTTTCATAGGTTTTCTAGTGTTAACAGCATATGTTTCTGTACTCGTCAAGCCAGAAATATACGTATCCGGATCATCTTCTCTTATTTGATGGCGTACCGTGTGAATATCAATCTTTAGGATATGACAGGCCTCACAAGCTCATCAAGAAACTCATCAATGGCCAATACCGGATATTCCTCTCCTCCACCACAATTGTGTTCTTGACAGCAAGGTAAGTTATCACATTCTCCATTCTCCATGTGCCATCCTTTTTTCCCTACTTAGGAGGATGAGAGAAATAGTAGTCTTAAGCATGGTTTTAAGACTTGGCCACTCGCCTGAATCGGGGTGAGTAAGCTGAGTCAACCATATTTTCAATTCTTACTCACGGTTAGAACAAGATTTTATTTAGAACCAGATTCGATTCTCCCTCCTAAAGTCAACTCGAATGACACGCACGGGACTCGTGGGTGTGTTAACACCTTGGTCTTAAACATAATCATTTCTAAATGCTTTTCTATTCCAAATCAAGAGCTCAACTAAAGTGTTAAGATGGCTTGATCTCGAAATCAAGGGTATTTTCCCTGGAATGTAATTAAGGACTTGTGGAATGTGATGGCTTGGGATGTAATTTGAATTTAGATATTAATTAAACTTCTGTTTTTCTCTATGTGCTCTCTCATGTATGCTTCTGGAAGTGCTCTAAGATGCCTTTTCTCCAAAGCAGTCAAAAACGTCAACAAATCAACAATTTTCCCCAACAAAAGAGACGACTGTACTAGGATAACTAATCAAATCACTAGTTTTATTTAAGTAATGCTAGGCCTTCTAAAGGGTCTTTTATGCTAATATTCATGTAATACTCTCATAGCATACTAAGAAATCAAGGAGTCTGTCGCTGTCAAAAGAGGCGAATCCTGATGGGTACATCCTACCCTTCATCTTCAAGGCATAACATCTTTATAATGATCATTCGAGTGCATGATGGTGAGAATCTAGATTCCCAGATCTTCACATCATCCACTCTCATCACCCTTTAACAATTCGTGGCGGTGAAAGCGTTTTGCTTTTTCCTGCCCTAGGTAGGATTTCCGGTCTTATCTGGTGCTATTCGAAGCTTCTATTGAACTAAGATTACATTGTTATTCGATTATCCAAATCCAAAGAAAACGCCACCGTGGGTCCTCGCTTAATCCGTGGGACCTATATCTCATTCCCCAATAGTTTTGCCAAGTGATCAACATCCACGAAGGCACACCGCACTCAGGAACAGTGGAAGAAGCATGCTCCGAGCCATCAACATCAGATATCACTTAGAGATCACACCTTTACCTATTATATCTTAGTAACTTCTTGTTCGGGGGCAACCATGCACCAAAAGTTATTGCAGTAGAGCCTTCAACCCCGCTTCCATGTAAGGATGCGAAATCAATATTGGTAATGCAAAGTCCCTTGTACTTGCAAGAGATTATACTCGAGTCAAGTGGCATCTCTCCCATGGCTACACCACATACTCCCATAAATGTGCAGTTACCATTTGAAACATGTAATGACTCACACGCGTTTTCGTTAGTAGCGATGGTATACATGGCCGATCTGAATAGCCCAAACGGATCATCACCTGAGAATTCATTTAACGAAGTACTTCCTGCACAAGCTACCATGGCCAAAGAGTTTTAAGTCATGCATGGGACATTGACTACAGTTACTCAAAACATGGTTTAACATGTGGTGCCGCCTGCAGTTGAGGGGACACAACCATTGCATCCGTATGACAATGAGCTTGACAGGGAGCAACCTCCACACCAAGAAACACCATTACTACCACAAAGGGATGGATTCAATGGCTCCAACTTTGGACAAATGCACTTCACAACGTGAGAAGAAATCCGCAAAATCGCTGTCAACTTACAAGAGCAAGAAAAGGAGATTTAGGAAAAATTCTTCTAACCCCTTCCCCTTGCAAAATCGGAGACTTGCCATTTCCAGTGAATTTCAAAAGACCTGAATTTTTAGAAATTGGACGGAATAGGATCACCCAAAGAACATTTGATCCTCTTTCATTAGAGCAATGGAAAATTCTTGTTGATCTCTCATTATTGTCTACGAATGTTTGGCGCATCGTTCACTGGGAAAGCCTTCTGGTGGTACGCAGGTCTAAACCAAACTCTATTCACTCGTGGAAGCAAATGCAGGACACATTCCTCGCCAGTTTCTTTTATGGGATGTGAATCTAGTTGATTGACCCAACGATGCACATCACGATTAAGATCTATAGGACAAGCATGGCTACAACACTTGTTGGAAGAAGAGCAAGCACATCTCTGCCTCATGGGAATGAGCTGTGAGATAGCCGTTGGCTTGACTAGCACTAACATTATGATTTTTTGTGAATGGCTACCAAAGCCCATCTATTGAGCAAGTGCTTTTCCAAGACGTAGCTCCGTGAGTGGATCAGTTCCAACTAGAATTGTGTAACGCCTTGAAAATCGGGGGTCGAGCATAAACTCAACTCCCGAGTTCCAGAACATCACTTATGCAACAAAATGAATGATGATTGAATGTTGACTGTATTCGTGCATTGAACATGAGTGAGATTAAGCCAAAACAGCATATCATACTCCAGAGACAGTTAAATTTGCAAGCGGAAGACTGTGATAGATAGATAAAATATATAAACTATGATGAGTCTTCAGAGTGTGATAACATTACCAGGTTAAATAATTACAAGTACAGTTCTAAAATATACCAAATGTGAGGAAGTGTAATGTCTCCTGTCCCAAGTACCATAGCCCCGTCAATACAATATTAGGTCTTCATTGACCTGCTAGAGAGATACAGATAGGAGAACTCCTCCTATCATCATAGAAGTAGTCCGGCTCTGCTTCACAAGCATCGCCATCACCTGAAACTCAACAAATCTGGTTGGTGTGTACAACACCGTCCCGTAACGTGGGAGTGAGTAGCTAACTCAGTGGAACAATAAAGCATAGGTTAACATGTTATCAATTCAATCAAGCAGTAATGATAAAGCAGTACAAATCAAACAATTCTAACTACTCTTATTAAATGCGAGAATGAAATGACATGATGCTGTATGCCCTTGCCAAACCACCCTCAAGCGACATCATCTTACGTTCGCGAATGCTTAACTCCCTCAGTGCGCCACATCTACTAAGCATATGCGGTGCGATGATGATCATGATTACCGAGTTATTATTAGTCCATTTCAAACAGCAGTATTGGAAAACTAAGGTACCTCCCTTGTATCATTCCCAAACATGATCCATTCTAGGGTCGTCAATCCTAGCTAATCTCATACGATATTATGGTTTGAGAAGCGTAGTGAAGGCATCGCAAAGGGCTCATCACCCGTCAGCGCCGATATAGATCTCACCGTATGCGGCTCAATTGCTGGCCGTCAGCTCAAGTACAGGTCTCACCGTACTCGGCTCAATCATTAGCCGTTAGCTCGAGTACAGGTCTCATCGTACTCGGCTCAACTCATACTCTAGTTGCTGTGAAAGACTCATCGCCAATCACAGACACTTGGAGTATACTCGAAGATACTACGGAGGACTCGTCGCCCGTCAGCACGAGTACAGGTCTCACCGTACTCGGCTCTCATCGTAAGTATCGACAGCTCGAATACAGTGTCCCATACCACCGTATTCGGCTCACGAGGTTTGGTTGCGCAATGGTCACTACGGGGAGGCACATGGCCCCAGCGTAGGCCGACAGCTCGACCACGGTGTCCCATACCACCATGCCCGGCTCATGCGTCTTAGCGGATCGAGGTACCATGGTTAAAAGGGTTTCACTGGTAAGTTTGGTACCCTAGGTTCAAGCAGTAGCGTCCAAACAGGTGAACATGCATAAGGCAGATCGGGTTACTTGACGAGCTCGACTAGCGCGATCGTCCGTTGAGCTGCACGACATGAAGTGCATAAACAACTTCGTGTGGCCTAGCCACTGCCGACAGGCAACGCACGACACAAGTTCGTCGAACACATCCCACGTGACAAATGAATCTCAGCCACGAATTCAATCCCGTTACCGATTGCCTGGGCCATAATCATAGCCCCAAACGCAATCAATTGCAGATAGATAAAGCAGTGATGGATCAGGATTCAAATCATACAATCAAAGTCTGGTATTATCCGTTTAGGGCTGCCAGGGCTGTTGCACGTACTCGTTGCTCCGCTCCCCCATCACCCATGACGGATCATACAACGTAAATATGGATTTAAACATATGCATTACATAGTTAAAATCATAAAGCAGTTGAGCAAGTTGAGCATGTTATGAATCACAACACAAGCATGAGTTTGTACATGTTCAATTCCTAATCACACAACTATCAAAGGAGATCATACACATAGTTAAAAGAGGTTGAGAATCATATCTCAACACCCTTATACATTACAATTTGCTAACTACTACTCATTCAGACATTTCAAGAAACACTTAAACAAACATACATCAACATACATGACATATGTCGATCACATAGGCATTAGGCCAAATTCTTTCACTAGGGACTTGCCCCAATCATAACACGCGTACACCCACGACGGATAGTCATGGCAAGCAGGAATCCAAGTTCCATATTCATTCAGTCATTTCCACAAACACTTGGGCCACACCTTTTAGCATATATAGTGTATATTGGCCGTGGCGTGATTTAGGGCAAATCCTTTCGTCAAAGGGGGTATCGCCAATACAACAATCATGAATTCATGACAATTAGTCATGGCGAGCACGAATGAGAATTCCATACTCATTTAGTCATTTTCACAAACACTTAGAATGCACTATTACAACATACATGGTGCATGTTAGCAAAACATGTATTAGGGCTATCCCTTAGCCAAGCGAGTATTTTATACATGTATAACATATTATTACAGCAAATAATCATGATAAATACATCTCCAAAATTTATACGTATACAGTATTTTCTAGAATACGCAATTTCAACATACATAGTGTATATAAGTAAAACATGTATTTAGGCGAATCCTTTCGCCAAATAAGTATTTTGTCCATATATCGTATATCCATACAACAAATAAACATGTCAAACACATTTCCAAAAAAAATACGTATACCGTACTTTCTACAAATACCTAGAGTATGTAGAATTCCATACTTTTCATCTTTAATCGAAACGGAAAACAGACAACACTTTGTATATGTGCAATTGCATGCAGATCATGAATCTATCATTATCTGACATTGAAAGCGTTGAAAACCATAACCTATACACCTAAAGTCCACACCTTTTGTCGTAGAATCGCAACGGAATCGATAGGTTTGCTAAGCTTCCGTATTCGGCAGTTTGGCAACCTATAGAACGAAATAGGTTAGCTATTTCACAACCTATAACCTATACACTTCAAATCAGACCTAGGGTTAGGGTTTCTCACCTTAAAACGGAGTTGATATCGCCGGAAATGCGCCTGGAAAGAGGCGGTGCAGCCCATGTGGTGGCAGGGAACGATAGTAGGGAGATCCTCCCACTTCTCCCTCACTTCCTCTCTCTTTTCCCTCTCTCAAATCCCAAATTCGTATGGCTGCCATGAGAGAGGGTTTAAGGTTCTTATATAGTCTCAAAACTCACCGAAATAGACTCCTGTTCAAGGGTTACTGTTAATATAGGTATTTCGTCACTTTTCCAGCTCAAAAGAGAGGTTCTGGTGGCCCTCCTTGAGTCAAACGTCAGACTTAAGCTCTCCACACATGGATCTACGTGGGATTACACTTTCGACTCGATCGGATTCCCAGATCACACGTGGCGGACCAGTTTCAGTTCAACGGTCTGTGGGCCACGATCCGAAATTCCAAGCACATGTAAATGTTCTTGAAATTTTTCCTGATCCGAGGGTGTAATTTGGTCTGATTCTGACGGTCTGGTTGCTTAATACTGATGCGCAAGCGAATGGTGCCAGATCACTATTCCAGATATTTATTTTGTAAAGGGAATAGTGTTTTTCACACTCCCTCGCTCTGGATCCAAACGAATGGCCGTGGGACATCGGCTGGACCTGATTTTTGAGATGATTGTCAAGCCCAGTGAGGCGGTCCTAGTTCCTTAACTTCGTGTTAATCGGACTTCTGATGTGCGGTCTAGACCTAATACGAAGTTTCAAGTCATTCCCGAGAGTAGCCGGGAAAAGAGTTTGGTTCTAAACTTTAGGGTAACCTAGAATCACTGATTTTGCAAGTTTTGGGTCTTGCAGATCGTATTTAAAGCGATCCCAACGGATTTCATGGCTAATCGAGTTTTGCACTTAGTTAACTTTGTTAAATTTCTAAAGGATTTAATCCTAATTGTTTTCTGGTTGAGATGGTACTTAGGCCTTTGTAGTTTGTATATAAAGTGATCCAAGTTTTACTACTTAGCTAGTTTAAGTTAGTGTCTAGGGCGAAAGTGCTTTGAAAAATTGAAAGCACAAGGTAGTGAAGGGTGGGATTTGTGAAAAAAATGGTTTAAAAAGGGATTTGAGGCTTTAATTGAGCGTTTGGGAAGTTAAACCTATGTTAGGATTGACCCATCGCCTAAGGACGTCTAATTCCAGGTTGGCAAAAATCCGGGATGTTACAAATTGTAAGACCAATATGTAACGCCCTGAATTTTCGTGACCCAAGTATATACTCGTGCCCAAAAATTCCGGTTGTTAATAATTTAAAAATTCGATGCTTCATGTTGAGTGTAAAATATTGCATATTTTTCCCTATTTATACCTTGGTTTTATAAACATGATAGTGCTTAATCGATTTAATTATGCATGTTTTCATGTGCGAGGTGATTTCGAGAGCTTAAGATGAAATTAATGTCAAAAAGAAGATTTGTGCTCGAAAAATTACTAAATGAAGATTTGGAGACTTGGAAGTCATTAACGAAGAATTCATGTACCAAAGATCTAAGAAAACCAAGTGAGAAATGAAGAGAATCAAAGATTTGAAGTAAAGAAAAGGAATCATAAAATTATCTTAAAAACAGACATATTTATGAAATTGTCCTGAAAAGCATATTCTGAAACTTCGAGTATATTTTAGAAAACTGTGCAGAGTGCTAAATTTGAGGTGGTTTAAACTCCGAGTCTATTTGAGAAATTGTGAAGAGTGCGTAAATTTAAGGCGGTTTCTAAATTTTTCCAACTTGGTGCGAAAGTTGGAGTTCTACAAGTATAAATATAAATCCCTAAAATGCTCCAAAGCATCTTCTAGGGTTTGAAAAGGTCTCAAAGAGCATAACAAAGGGGTGGAGTAGCCGCCAAAGAGTTTTTTCTTCTTCCATAGTTTATTTTTCATGCTTTTCCTAGGAGATTTGGTTTCAATCATGTCTATGGTTGGCTAGACCTCTTAAATAGGGCTAAGAGGTGAAGCTTGTAGCGTGTTGGGATGTTTATTTTACTTTGATTCTTGTTCTTATTGAACTTCATTGATTTATAGTTTGATATTAAAGGAATATTTTCAATTTTTTATGATTTATTGTGACTCAAATTACTTTAAATGTTGTGATAGCTTTGAATATCTTATTTTCCTTTTTGAAATAGTGAGATTGGTAAATCCCATTGTTCACCATCATCTCCTGGGCATGGTAGGGTGATGGAATCCCTTCCAATCTTCACAATTGTCCACTATTGAGAATTAGGTCAATAAAAAGTTCAAATTTGATTTAAATTGCTTTATCTTTCAATTGGATAGGATATGACTCCAATTCCAATTGTGTTTATTGAATCAAGCAAGGTAGCATCTTAATAGCTACAAGTGGATCATTGGCATCCTAGTTCCCACCTTTAATTGATAATTTAAACATTATTCACAATTACTCTCTTTTATTCCAGAATTTAGATTTAAATCTTCTTCTAGTTCTAGTTATAGTTCTTTTCAGAATACATACAAGTTTAGTCCCTATGGATTTGACCTCGTTTTCACCAGTTATTACTAAATCGCGACCCTACACTTGGGGTTGTGAATAAGTTTTTGGCGCTGTTGCCGGAGACTACGACTAGGTTTTTTCTATAATTAATTGGTATTAGAATTAGGTTAAGATTAAGATTTATTTTTTTGCTATGTTTTTAGTTTAGGATTTTTTCTGAAATTATTTTTAGAAACTAATATTGTTTTCTGTTTTGTAAGATTCCTAACATAGCAACTCTTATTTGGTAATTTTGTTATAACACTCTCTCTTATTTTTTTTTTGTATCTCTTATTTGTTTTAGTTTTTTTAGTTTATTTTTTAGGTTTAATTGTTTAGTTACTTGATGGTTGTGCGTGTTTCAGGCCCAAGTGGGGGTTCATGAGAACACTTAACGTCTCTTGAATGAAGGAGGATTAATCAAAGGGTTGCCTATCCATCAAAGGATTAGACAACACTTAAGATCCTCTAAGTTAATTGAAGTGATGACTACAAATCAACCTCAACCACTAGTTGAGGAAGTTTAAGATGAAAACAAGGTGCATAATGCACCCCCACGTCGTACTCTATGTCATTATTTACAACTGGTGGGGGTGAGTACACCTTCCTGCATGGTCTTTCCAATTAATACAAGAAACGTGGATATCAAACCTTTATTGATACAACTCCTTCCTACATTTCATGGACTAGATTATGAAAGTCCATATTTGCACATCAAGGAGTTTGATGAGATAGTTGTTACATTACACTTTTCAAACGTGTCTGAGGACACAATGCGACTTAAATTGTTTCCTTTTTCATTAAAAGAGAAGGTTAATACGTGGATGCACTCCTTAAAGCCAAGATCCATCGGCACATGGGTCGACATGATCTGAGAATTTCTCAAAAAGTTTTTCTTGTTTCATAAAACTAACACTTTAAGGAAGACAATCATGAACTTTGCCCAAAAAGAGGAAGAGACCTTCCAATGCTAGGAAAGGTTCAAAGATTTCATGAATTCTTGTCCACATCATAGCTATGAAGTATGGCGAACAATAAGTTTTTTCTATGACGGATTAACTTCACCAATGCGCTAGTTTGTAGAGATGATCTGTAATGGTAAATTCATGAACAAAGAGGCCGATGATGCTTGAGATTACCTTGATCAATTGGCAGAAAATGCGCATTCACGAGACACCTCTCCAAGACTCACCACTTCTAAGCCTACTCGATCAAAGGAAATGGGATGAATTTATGTTCTAAAAGAGGAAAATGATATGAGTGCAAGAGTGACCAATCTCATAAGAAAAGTCGAGGCCATGGAAATTAATAAGGCAGAACCTATCAAATCTGATAAGGCTGAGGAAGTTGTTTGTGGTATTTGTTCTTATAACATATATACAACTGAGAATTGCCCAACAATTCCTGCTTTTCAAGAGATATTGAATGAGCAATCGAATGCAATGAACAACTATCAAAGACCTTTCAGAGGACCCACCTCAAATACATACAATTCTAGCTGGAGAAACCATCCAAATTTCAGTTGGAGGAATGGATAGATGGCTAACCCACAAGAGGTCCTTATTCAATTTTTAAATCAGAAGAGACATCAAGAGGATATGGTTCAAAAATTCATGCAAAACCAACAGCTATTCAACCAGAATATGGTACAAGCATTCCAGGATATCAAAACAACAATGAGAATGTTTGCATCGTCCATTCAAAGGATTGAGTCACACTTAGTGAGTGGGGAGAAAGGGATGCTTCCAGCCCAACCTCTCCCCAATCCAAAGAAACAATGTGAAATTAGTGACCCAAGTTCTTTAAATCAAATGGAGTAAGCCAAGTCTATTACCACTCTTAGGAGTGGAAAGACAATTGACAAATCTATTTCGGTACGAGCTGAAAAGCCTAAGGACCCCAAAGAAGATAAGAATGATAGACCTAACATTACTCCACATGGGTTAGAACCGGAACCTCAAAGTAAGCCGATTGCGTCATTCCCTCAACGGTTGATTGCACCAAAAGTTCTATCTAATTCTCAGGATATTCTAGAGGTACATACAAAAGAAAATCTTTTTGACAGAAAAAATGAGTGTCATCCTCAAGCAAGATGTTCTACAAAAATACAAAGATCCTAGTAGCCCGACCATCACTTGTGTAATTGGAAACTATTGGATTGAGCACGCACTTCTTAACTCAGGGGCGAGTGTGAACTTGATCCCTTACTCGGTTTATGAACAATTGGGTTTAGGTGAATTAAAACCCACTCGGACCACATTATAACTTGCTGATCACTCAGTTCGTGTACTGAGAGGGATGATTGAGGATGTGTTGGTCCAAGTTGATAAATTCTACTATCCAATAGATTTTATTGTTCCAGATACTCAACCCATCATATATGTGAGCACTCAAATTCCTGTCATTCTTGGTCGCCCATTCCTTGCTACATCAAATGCAATCATTAATTACAGGAATGGAATTATGAATTTAACTTTCAGAAATATGACATTGGAGCTTAATATCTTTTTCAACATGAGCAAACAGTCAGAGGATGTTGATGATATCCATGACATTAACTTGATAGATTCTTTCGTGGAAGATAGAGCAATCCTGACTCTATACTCTGACACTCTAGAGACGTGCTTGGCCCACTCCCCTGATTTGGATGATGACACAATTAGGGAGATGGATGTCACGCTTGATGCTACGCCGGTACTTGAAGATAACCGGTGAAGGTCACAATTTGAAGAATTACCCCAAACTAATGTAGTGCCTATACCATCTAGCCTCAAAGCGTCGAAGCTTGACCTAAAACATTTGCCTTCTGATCTTAAATATGTCTATTTAGGTCAAGATGAGATATACTTGGTGGTGATTTCTTCCCACCTTGAGCAAGAACAGGAGAGCATACTTATCTCTACTCTCATTGAGTATAAATGAGCCATTGGATAGTCGATTGCGGACCTCAAGGGAATTGACCATTTGATTTGTACTCACCGCATTCATCTTGAGGATAATGCGAAGACCTCCCGACAACCACAATGCCGATTAAATCCAAACATGAAGGAAGTGGTTAAGGTCGAGGTACTTAAGTTGTTGGATGTGAGTATCATCTACCCCTTATCCGATAGCTAATGGGTGAGTCCAACTCAGGTGGTTCCTAAGAAGTCCGGAATCACCATCATAGCCAATGCCGACAATGAACTCGTGCCAACTAGAGTTACTACTGGTTGGGGAATGTGCATTGACTACAGAAAGTTGAAACCGTCATGAGGAAGGACTACTTTCCTTTACCCTTCATTGATTAAATCTCAGAAAACCTAGCTAGTCACTCTTACTATTACTTCCTTGATGGATATTCGGGATACAATCAGATAGAGATAGCCCTTGAAGATAAAAAAAAAGACCACATTCACATACCCCTTTAACACTTTTACTTACCGAAGGATGTCATTCAGACTGTGTAACGCCCCCTCCACTTTTCATTGATACATGTTGAGTATATTTTCTAACATAGTGGTGCAATATTTAGAGGTCTTCTTGGACAATTCTCTGTCTTTGGTCCATCCTTCAATGAGTGTTTGGAAAATTTGAAAAATGTGTTGAAGCGATGTGAGGAAAAGAATTTGGTACTAAATTGGGAGAAGTGTCATTTCATGGTTCGTAAAGTAATTGTTCTTAGACATATTATCTTGTCCAAGGGAATTGAGGTAGATAAGGCTAAAATTGATCTTATCTCTAACCTACCTCCACCCAAGAGCATACGAGACGTGTGATCCTTCTTAGGACACGCTAGTTTTAGAAACGATTAATAAAGGACTTTAGCCACCTCCCTCGTCTTTTATGTAATCTACTTCAAAAAGGATTTACCATACGAGTGGACCGAGTAATGTTAGGAATAGAGGTGGGCAACTTGGGCCCGATTCGGTGGATCTGACTTGACCAGACCCGACTTGGTACCGTTCTGAACAGCACTGACGGTCTAGATCGGGCCTGATCGATTCTGATCGTTTAGATCCGATCTTATTTCGAGTTGGGTTCGGATAATACTGTATCCGGACAGATCCGGTCTGAATGGGTCCGAACCGACCCGAACAGAGCCGACCCGGAGCGACATCGGGTATACTATAAATACCATTTTTTCACCCAAACCTAACCCTCTTTTTACCCTAGCTCGATTTTTTCCCCAAAACTCTCTCGCCCGAGAGAGAGAGAGAGAGAGAGAGAGAGAGAGAGAGAGAGAGAGAGAGAGAGAGAGAGAGAGAGAGAGAGAGAGAGAGAGAGAGTAACGACTAAATGCAGAGAAGGAGAAAATGGATTCAAACTTCCAGAAATCAAGTTCACTAAGCTCTTCATCAATGGAGAATTCGTCGACTCTGTTTCAGGTTCTTCTTCTTCATCCCTTTTCCCCCCTTTTCTACTATGTTATTTTTTCATGTCTTTATGTCAATCCAGACCATCCAAATTGCTGATCCAGTTGTGGATGGAGCATAACGAAAAAATTCAACTGTGAAAGTAGTATCGACTGTCTAATATCTCCATTTGATATGGACCACTCACTATTCACTTTTAACCATCAATTTGAAATATGCCCTATCCAAAATGAGACCCATAATTTGGATGGTCTGATAGCCGTACATCAGTACCATGTGCGGGAGGATGAATCACCACAATTTGATCGATAAAGAGAGCGATCTTTTATTTATTTTTTTAAATATTTACACCCATCCTTTTGATATATGCACCCATTCTACATTCGGCAAGACAGTGTCCCGGACTTTAGTAACTGAATTTTCAGATGTGGAAAATGGGTGTATTTATTAAAAGAATGGACGTAGGTTCTCTCTTTTATTTATTAGTATTATTGTTATTACTTTCTTCTAAATGAGTGATGAGTTTTGAGTTTGTGTACGTTTTCCACCATGAAAGTAAGATGCCCAACCTTGCACAATCCGATCCGACTCGATTTTCCTAACTGAGTCGGACTCGGATTGGTTCACATCAGTACATGTTCGGGTCGGACCGAGTCAGCTGACTCAGACTCGGTCCCAGTTCGGTCCTAGTTCGGGTTGGGCCATGTAAAATTCGGACCTAGTCGAGTTGGGCCAAATCCAAGCCGACTCGGTCTGATGCCCAGCTCTAGTCAGGAAGCTTTTACTAAGCTTAAGGGCATGTTGACTACCACACCTATCATGCAACCACTCGATTGGAGCATTCCTTTTGAGATTATGTGTGATGCGTCTGACTATGCTATTGGGGCGGTGTTAGGCCAGAGAAAAGAAAGAAGCCCTACATTATTCACTATGCAAGCAGAACTTTAAATCCTGCCCAAGTGAACTACTCTACTACAGAGAAGGAACTCTTAGCCGTAGTGTTCGCTTTGGACAAATTTAGGTCCTACTTGATCGGATCTAAGATTATCATCTACATTGATCATGCGGCGTTGAAGTACCTTCTCTCTAAGAATGATGCTAAGCCCTGCTTGATAAGACCTCCTACTTCAGAAATTTGATTTGAAAATACGGGACAAAAAAGGAGTAGAGAACGTAGTGGCTGATAATCTTTCGAGACTTGATCTCCCCGATTCCCTTGAAACGCCACCTATAAATGATATGTTCCCTAACGAATAATTATTTAAACTCTCCAAATTACCTTAGTTTGCTGACATTGCTAATTATCTTGCCACAGGTTTCATGCAGACTCATTGGAATGGCAAGATAAGAAAAAATTCTTCGCCGAAGTTCATAAGTTCTTCTGGGATGACCCGTATTTATTCAAATATTGCCCAGACCAAATTCTTAGGAGATGTGTGCCAGACAATAAACACCAAAGTGTCATCTCCTTCTGTCATTCGCAGACCTATGACAGTCACTTTTCTGCTAAAAAGACCACGACCAAAATTCTATAGTGCAGCTTTTACTGGCCCACTATGTTTAAGGACACTCATGAGTTTTGCAAAGCTTGTAAGAGTTGTTAGAAATTGGGTGCATTTTTCCATCAAATATGATGCCTCTGAACCCCATTCTTATCATTGAAGCATTTGTTGATGGTACATCGATTTCATAGGGCCATTCCCCAAATCCTTTGGGAATTTGTACATTTTACTACCAGTAGACTATGTCACTAAGTGGGTCGAAGTAATCCCGTGCTGGAACAATGACCATCATACGATCATTCAATTTTTAAAAGAAAATATCATTTCCCGGTTTGGAACGCCTTAGGCTATCATTAGTGATGGAGATTCACACTTCTGTAATAGACCATTTGAAAACTTAATGAAGAAATATGACATTTCTTATAAGGTGAACACTCCATACCACCCGCAGACAAGTGGGCAAGCTGAGATTTTCAACATGAAAATTAAACACATTCTGGATAAAATGGTTAACCCTGACCGTAAGGATTGGTCAATCTGTTTGACCGATGCTTTATGGGCATACTGTACTATTTTTAAGACCCCCATTGGAATGTCTCCCTTTAAACTCGTTTATGGGAAAGCTTACCACTTGCCCATAGAGTTGGAACATAGAGCTTATTGGGCTATTAAAAATCTGAACTTCAATTTAGACAACGCTGGTTCACTGAACTACAGTTGAATGAACTTGAGGAAATTCGGAACGACGCATACGAGAACTTAAGAATTTACAAGGACAGGATGAAGGTGTTCCACGACAGGAGCATACTTTAGAAATCATTTATAACCGGTCAAAAAGTCCTTATGTATAATCCTTGGTTATACCTTTTTCCAAGTAAACTCCGATCTCGATGGACCGGCCCTTTCACTGTTACTAATGTCTATCCACATGGGGCTGTTGAGATAAAGAATCAAACGAATGACCATATTTTTAAAGTAAACGAACATCGTTTAAAGCCATTTGTTGAGAAATTTGACTCAAAGGATATGTCCATGTTTCTGACTGATCCCGTGTACCAGGATTGATCTCCTAGCCTGATGAATGTGTAGTTAGCTTTTATTGCTTTCGTAGGATTCAAGATTAGGATAATTTGCTTTCAGTTTGTTTGAGTCTTTGTGCTAACCCATCTTCACTTTGAGAACCTTAGAAAAACTTCAATCCCCTTTCTTCAGGTACTACCATTCCATCGCTTCTCCTTTCTTTTTGTTGTCTCATATTCATTGCATGCTTATATATATATATATATATATATATATATTATATATATATATATATATATATATATATATATATATATTACATTGAGGACAATGTAGATTTTAGGTTGGGGGTGTGGATTAGGTAAAGTAATCAGTGTTTTCTTAGTTTTGAGCAAAATGTTTTTTTTTGAAATTTTCAATGTTTCAAGTTGAAATCTGTTTGAAAAATGATAAATTGTGTATGTAAAGAATGTTTTGAGTATGATGATAAGATTGAGATTGAATTTTGAATTGTTGGAGTTTGATCAACTAAGTAGTCTATCACCTATAGTTCTTACACTCAATTGATTAAGAGGAAGTTTGAATATCATGTTAATCTAAGTCACAAGACACGTTCAAGTTCCTTTCTGTGAATTATGCTAGAATTTCTGGTTGTTAGTATGTGAAGCATTGATAGATGATTGTGAATTAAGTTTGGAGAATTTTATCTACCTTAAAAGATGAAAAGAACCAGTTAAAAAAAATAGTGAGATCAACAAAAAGGTCATATATGATGAAAAGATTGGAAAAGAATGAAAATACTGTAAAAGAATGAAAAAGAATGGAAAATTTGAAAAGAATGTATAAATAAAAAGAGATCATCGATATAAAATAAAAAAACTAGAAAAAGAAGGAAAAGGGGATAAGTTCGGAATCAGTACTTAATTATTTAATTAATCTTGAGGTGATGATGATGACTAATATTATGTAATGATAGTATATTTTTTTGTGAAAAGTAAGATAGAATTCACTAAGCACATTAGAAAAACTCGATATATGAACTTATGCTCTGATTTAATCGATAAAGAACCTATTTGATGGATTGCTTATATGATTCAACTCTAGGTTTTCAAAATCCCACTTTCTCGTCTTACTTCTACTCATCCATACTTGATTGCACAAAGGATTTATTTATGAAAAAAGGGTTTGAACATTGAGAATTGAGAATTACTTCATGCAGGTTTTGCTCGGGACTAGCAAAATGTTGGTTGGGATGTGTGTTGAGTATGAAATATTGAATATTTTCTCCTATTTATACCTTGGTTTTATAAACATGATAGTTTTTAATCGATTTAATTATACATGTTTTCATATGCGAGGTGATTTTGAGAGCTTAAGGTGAAATTGATGCCGAAATGAAGATTTGTGCTCAAAAGATTATTAAATGAATATTTGGAGACTTGGAAGTCATTAATGAAGAATTCACATGCCAAAGATTTAAGAAAACTAAGTGAGGAATGAAGAGAATCAAATATTTGAAGTGAAGAAAATAAATCCTGAAATTGTCATGAAAATAAAAATATTCCTGAAATTGTCTTGAAAAGTATTCTGAAACTCTTAAGTATATTTTGGGAAACTGCGCAAAGTGCTAAATTTGAGGCAGTTTAAACCTCGATTAAATTTTGGAAAACTATGCAAAGTGCGTAAATTTGAGATGGTTTCTAAATTTTTCCAACTTGGTGCGAAAGTTGGAGTTCCACAACTATAAAATAGGACTCCCTAGGATGCTCCAAAGCATCTTCTGGGGCTTGGAAAGGTCTCAAGGAGCATAACAAAGGGGTGAAGCAGCCGCCAAAGAGTTTTTTCTTCTTCTCTAGTTTATTTTTCATGCTTTGTTTAAGAGATTTGGTTTCAATCATGTCTATGGTTGGCTAGACATCTTAGCTAGGACTAAGAGGTGAAGCTTGTAGCGTGTTGGGATGTTTATTTTTCTTTGATTCTTGTTCTTATTGAACTTCATTGATTTCTAGTTTGATATTAAAGGAATATTTTCAGTTTTCTATGATTTATTATGACTCAAATTACAATAGATGTTGTGATAACTTTGGATATTTTCTTTTCATGTTTTGAGATAGTGAGATTGGTAAATCTCATTGTTCACCATCTTCTCTTGGACATGGTAGGGTGATGGAATCCCTTCCAATCTTCACAATTCTCCACCATTGAGAATTAGGTCAATGAAAAGTTCAGATTTGATTTAAATTGCTTTATCTTCTAATTGGATAGGATAGGACTCCAATTCCAATTGTGTTTATTGGATCAAGCAAGGTAGCATCTTAATAGCTACAAGTGGATCCTTGGCACCCTTGTTCCCATATTTAATTGATAGTTTAAACATTATTCACAATTACTCTTTTTTATTCCAGAATTTAAATTTAGATCTTCTTCAAGTTTTAGTTCTAGTTCTTATAAGAATACGTACAAGTTTAGTCCCTGTGGATTCGACCTCGTTCTCACTAGTTATTACTACATCGTGACCCTACACTTGGGGTTGTGAACACTTCAAAATCACATTTTTTTTTGTTCATTTAAATGACATCCAATTACATTCACAAATGTAAACATTCATGAGAGTAAAATCAACTGTATTTATTATTAGAGTAAAAAGTATCCAACTAATCTTCAAACACTTTCTCAATGGGAACTCATTACATCATATTAAAGTAAGCAGTGGAAAATAAATAAATAAATAAATTTCAGTACCATTATTCTTCTTTATTCAAATATATCTTACACAGAATGATCATCGTCCATATCATCAACCTATAATTCACCTACAACATCTGTATGGTTGGAGAGGGTCAATGCCCCACTCATAGTGATAGTTATCTTTTAATATTAACAATAATTCAAGCTATTCATAAAAATAATGTGAGGGTTCCGATATATTCTGTACTCCACCACTACGAGTGATAACAGTATGCGCAACCAATTACATAAATGTATGCCTAGCATAGTGTGTGTGGTCCATCATACGTAGTAGTCATCACAATATGGAATATAGTTCATAAAAAACCCTATTTGCCCTGTATTCTCACACTATGGAGATTCGTCGATGTGTCCAACGTTAGCGTGGATTTATGCCAACATCTCAAGGCGACACAACACGTGGTTGGAAGATTTATGTGACACAACTTGTTCATAGAGCGACTATTTGCGACATCTAATCCTGAAGGTGATGTAACATATATGACGGTTTAATTACATCGATTATGCACCACTACTTAACCCACGGGATTACGTGTCGACCAAGAGTGCCGCTACCCGAAATGCATTATATATGAACCACTATATATAAGGCCTATAACACATCACTTGCATCAATAAAGAAATAAGTCAAACCATGAGGGTTTTGAAATTCTAAGACACATGCATACGCCACAAAAGGAGGTGCAGAAGACTGACCTAATAAAGCAGAAGAGTAACAATAAACTAACTCAATAAAAGAGAAGAGTAACAAATAGGCTAACTAAATAAAAATAAGGGGAGATGAGCAAAATGCCAACTCAATATAGAGTGCAAGCACGCGTCGCTCTCAAAATTATCAAAGGGCAATTCTTGTATTCATGACCCCACATAAATTCATAAAAATCACGTATAATTAAAATTATACATTAATCATAATTCCCAAAATGATAAATAATTGATAATGGTTCATCAATCAATTGCATGGAAAATCACATTATACATTTCTTCTAAGTTTACAGAGTCTATGAAATCAGAATTTGAGATGAGCATGGTGGGAGAACTGAACTATTTTCTTGGACTTCAAGTGAAACAACTTGAAGATGGAATTTTCATATCTCAGACCAAGTATGTGATAAACTTAGTTAAGAAATTTGGGTTTAAGAATGGTAAAAACTTTGCTACTCCTATGGCTGCAACACTTACATTATATAATAATATATTATAAAGGACTCCAAACAAAGTTTGGGTTCGAGAATGGTAAAAACTTTGCTAGACCCTAAGTCACAGAGAATGGTAAAAACTTTACAGGAATGAAGTAAAAACACCCAAAGTTACAGACAAGTTACCGATAGTAGCCAATGTAAAATAACAATATATTATAAAGGACTCCAAACAAAGTTTCTAATTTAGCTATGCAACTCACAATGGATACACACGTACCCTTATTAGAGAAAATCTATATAACTAAACTAAGGAAAATCTAATTTTGGATTATTTCTGTCATGCACCATTACCATGCTACCATTATGTGGTATCGTGAGACAAATGCAAGGATCCACTCCACTGAACAGACGTTGATGGCCACCCATACTGAGTCAAATCAATTGAGCTCCCAGCTGAGTCAACTAGTTTTCAATGGAGACCAAACAAAAGAAAGGAGCTCTTGGTCCTGTTCAAATTTAGCCATGTGAACATCCTCCATGTTCACCCATGCTTCTATTCCATCACCACATCTTGTCCGGTTCAGGATAACTGAATTCTTAAGAAGTAAAGTGGCAATACTAACCCACACGGGCTTCCCCCACCCAAAGTCCACTTCGTAGAGAGGAAATCTACACCAACTACTAAAATAACAGTAGTCTATACCACAGTCAACATATTTTCCTACTTCAGAACTTATGGCTGCAAGAGCCCGTGAAATCCCATCTGGTTTTTGCAGTTCTTTTATGAAATTACTGTTTACTGCTCTTATTGCATCCCTTAGCTTTCGCTCAAGGTAACATTGCATGTCTTCATGGCACTCTTTCTCCGTCACCACTGAAGTCGCGAAGAATATAATATTCCCAAAGGAATGGTTTGGCAATGGAGGACACATCCTTCCTCGCAAGTTCACGGCATGTATTGCCAGAGAAGCCCTGGCAGACCCCTCTTCTCCACGTGTCCTCATGATACATCGCCAGATAAGTGCTGACAATGCTTCGACACGCGTGGGGCGTCCTACCTGCGAATCAATGGACGGTCTATCCCTAAGGGCGGCAATCTTAGATGCGTCAAACACAAATCTCTTTGTCACAACGTTCTCTTTTGTGACATAAGCAAATAATGTCTCAGGCCCTTCGGTCGGGAAAAATGTGGAAGACTGGAAGTCAGGACCTGTGGTGTCACTGGTGCCATGCGATTGGCTGGCCCACCCATTGATGAATGTGGCTATCGTGGTCCCATCGGCAACCTTGTGAAAAATGCACACACCAATGGCCATTCCACCACAGTTGAATAAGTTGACTTGGACAGCTAGGAGGACGTCCCGGCCTGACTTAGCGAAGTGGTAATTGCAAGGAACCATTTGATCCAGTACTTCAACATAGGGTTGTTCCAGGAACTCCGAGAGCCGACCATCGACTCTGGCCTCAGAAAAGTCGACACCCTCGTCGTTACATTCAACTATAGAACTGTCTTCTTTAATCCTCCCAGCCAATGGGTAATAGCCGGTCAAGGTCTCTGATAGAGATTTCTTTAGCTGTCGAGTTCTTTCAACAGTTTCAATGTTACAGCCATCTTTGCTGGAGTAGAACAATAGCATAGGTACGTACATTCGAGGGAGTAACTGATCTAGTAAGGTGATCTTGAACCTGCGTAGGTGATGGGGAGTTGGAGATGATGGTTTGATGATTTCTCTGGAGGTGACCTGAACCTTCATCATCTTTCCTTGTTGAGGCCACCAGCAAGACCTAAAATGATGTTTTTGTGTTTCAAGTACAAAGGTTGCATTCTTATATACAGCTTATGGAGCTGATCTGATTGTTATTTAATTAGAGGTAAGACTCATGTGTTGCAACATTAGAAATGGTTGTGACTTTTGGAATTTACCTGCCGCAGAGTTGTAAGGCAATCTAAACCTTCCAAATCTATAATCCAAGTCTGGATGGAGCAACGGTAAATGTTGCACTGAGAATATAAAATCAACTATCTGATGGCCGTTAATTGGGTGGTTAGGATTGGTTGCTCAGTGTGAATATAGAGATTTGCTCCATCCCCAATGGAACCGACAATTTGGATAGTCTAGATAGCTGCACATCAGTGCCACATGTAAGGCGTGAGGAGGATGATTAAACGGTGCTAAACAAACATATAGGTTTATACAGCAATTTAGACTTTCATTAATCAGTCTTATATATAGTTTATCGTGGATCATGTTATTTGAGTCACGTACTTGAATTACACAAAAGCCAATCCATATGATTCAAATATACTAATAAACAAAAATAAAATAAAATAAAATAAAAGTTTGGGAAATTGACCGTACTTGCCTCAAAGTTTGGGTCAATTACCTCGATCAATACGACACTCCATATATTCCCTAAAGGGCCTTCTGACAGCTTTTGCACTTTGTTTTGGACGAAAATGCCCCTAACCTTGGTTCAGTAGTTGTACGGTTTTCTAAGGACTAAGAACTTACGTAGTATTTAATGTTAGTATAGTGATGTGTGCGGAACCCTTTTTGTGCGTGGGCAAGGACTAAACTCGTGGGGCCCATATTGATGTATGTGTATAATCCATGCCGTCCATCCTTTTTACCGTGTCATTTTAGGGCTAGGGCCTAAATATCAGCCTGATCCAGAGCTCGTGTGGGTCACATAATAGAAAATAATGGTGATAATGGAACTCATTGTTGAAGCTTTCCAGGCTCATCGTGATGTTTGTTAGAAGTGGACACTGCCCAATTCAGGGCTTTTTGGGCCATGCCGAGCAGGCCGACAAGATGGACGGAATGGATCTCCCCATTGTTGCCTCAGACTATTGTACTAATGACTATCCTTTCATTTGATAGTAAAGGAAGTGAACATGTAACAACCGCGACCTGGGAAAACTACGACTCATATAACATGAGAAATACGACCCTTACTACATTACAATCACAACCCTTACCACATTACAACCACGACTCGGGTATGGGTCGTGGTTTTCATGAGGAAAGAGTCATGGTTGTCATGAGGTAGGAGTGTGGTTGGCCCATTTTTCTTTCTTTCCCAGTGTAAGTTGTGCGCGAGAGAGGAAATCGAATTGAGTACTCGGTTGGGCCCACCTTAAATGTATGTGGTCTATCCACGCCATCCATCCATTTTTCCATCTAATTTAAGCGGTTTAGCCCAAAATTAAAGCAGATCCAACGATCAATTGGAGCATACCACGACCTTAATCTGTAGCCTTCAATCCATTTATACTATCAAAAATGGATCGTGGTTGTCATGGGTCGTAGTTGTCATGTTATATGGGTCATGGTTGTTATGTTATATAGTTCGTAGTTATCATGGGTTGTGGTTGTCATGTTATATGGGTGGTGGTCGTCGCGGTTGTGGTTGTCATGTTATATGGGTCGTAGTTGTTATGTGGTAAGGGTCGTAGTTGTCATGGGTTGTTGTTGACATGTTATATGGGTCGTGGTTGTCATGTTATATGGGTCGTGATTGTAATATTAAATGAGTCGTAGTTATCATATTATATGGGTTGTGGTTCTCATGTGATATGAGTCGTGATTGTCATGTTATGTGGGTCGTGGTTGTCATGTTATATGGGTCGTGGTTGTCATGTTATATGTTAGATCTGTCTTATTTTTCATATCAAGCCTTAAGATGAACTCACCAAATGGATGAACGGTTTCGATATCACATATCCTCATGATCAGACACACATAACTTGTTGACTTCAATACAGCAGCTATATAGCTGGTGTGAGGTACACCAGCCAATCCGCTTCCTCTGATCCACGTCCATATCCGGGACAGAAACGGATTGGCTACTCCCCGCTGGTAACAGCCCTGTGGCGGGTGGTCGGTGCTCTGTGGGCCCACTATGATGTATGTGTTACATCCATTCCGTTCATCTATTTTTACAGATTATTTTAGAGTTTTATACAAAAAATGAGAGGGATATATATCTCAAGTGGACCACACCACAGGAAAATAATGGTAATTAGATAACCACTACCCATGATAACCACGACCCATATAACAGGATAACTGCAACCCATATAACATGAAACCTGCATCCATATAACCGTAACCCATATAACAGGATAACTGCAACCCAAATAACAGGACAACTGCGACCGCGACCCATATAATAGGATAACTGCGACCCATATAACAGGACAATTGCTGCGACCCATATAACAGGATAACTGCGACCCATATAACAAGACAACTGCGATCCATACAACTAAGACCCATATAACATGAAAACTACAATCCATACAACTGCGGCCCATTTGGGTCGTGGTTTGCATGGGTCGTACTTGCCATATTATATGTGTCGTGGTTGTCATGGATCGTGGTTTTCAACGTGTTCAATTTCTTTTATATCAAACCATTGGTATCATAGCTTAAGGCCCACAACGGGGTGATCCGATTCATCCACCTTGTTGGCCAGCTCAGCGTGGGCCCAAAAAGTCCTAACTTGGGCAATTTCCACTTCTAACAAACATCATAATGAGCCTAGAAACTTTCAACAGCCACCACTATTTTTTATCGTGGGGCCCACATTGACGTATGTGTATAATCCATGTTCCCCATCCTTCTTGTCGTGTCATTTTAGAACTAGGGCCTAAATAACAGCCTGATCCAAAGCTAGTTTGGGTCATACAATAGAAAATAATGGTGATAATGGAACCTGCTGGTGAAACTTTCTACGCTCACTGTGATGTTGGTTAGAAGTGGACACTGCCCAAGTCAGGACTTTTTTGGCCCACGACGAGCAGGCCAATAAGGTGGATGGAACAGATCACCCCATTGTGGACCTTAGGCTATTGTACCAATGGTTATCCGTTTATTTTGTAGTAAAGGAAGTAACATGTAACAACCGCGACCATATAACATGAGAACCATGTAAAATGGCGGTGAAGACCGCACTAGTTGAAGAAGGAATATGCCAATCTGTCCTAGAGGGGGGTGAATAGGACTTTTTAAAGTTTTTATGATTTATTTAAAAATCCTACTTCACTAATCCTATGAATATGCAATTATTAGGATTACTCAAATGTAACTCTACTGGCTTCCAAGCTAGGTAGAGGATCCAATCACAAACTATTCAAGATATAGCAATATGTAACTTAGTTTATGTTGAATGTGACTGTGTATGTGTGTGAGGTGTGATCAGATATATAGATATGAATGCATTGACATAAATCACACACACAGAAGAGCAATCACGAACACATTCATTTTTATAATGGTTCGACTACTTGTCTACTCCACTCCCGGTAACCGCACTCAACCCTTGAGTGTACCAGATTTCACTAAGGAGGTTTCACAATGGTTCACCTCAAACCTAAGGTTTTAAATCAGGTTCACCTTCAACCTTTACAACCTACACTGAGGCTGACTGTTTATGCTCTCACGAGCAAGGGTCAACACAACATACCCACTTTTAAGCACACTAACCAAGGATCTTCCATAAGACCATACTGGAGGTTTCTACACGGTTCACCTCTAACCCAGGAGTTTTACTGGTTTACTCCTAACAAGATATTTATGCTCTCCACAGAGCAAGGGTGTAACGCCCTGAAAATCGGGGGTCGAGTAGCAACTCAACACCCGAGTTCCAAAACATCACTTATGCAACACAAATGCTTATGATTGAATGTTGTCTGTGTTAGTGCAATAAACATGAGTGAGATTATACCAAAACAATAATTCATACTCCAGATCCATGTATAAACGCAAGCAGAAGACTGAAAGATGTATATAGATGTATATAAAACAAAACAATCTCGATCTCAAGAGTATGAATTCCAACTGAGTCACCATATACATGTATGTGTTCCTGAATCAAAATATCAAAATGGTACAACTGTGATCATGAACCCTGTAGTCCCGTAAATCTGGATAGCCTACATGAAGCCTCCAGCGAACTGCATAAAGGAAAACTCGTCCTGATCTTCATAATAATCAGGGTCAGCCTCCTGTGGATCGTCGGTACCTGCGTCTAAGACAGAGTCTGGTGGGTGTCCAGAACACTGTCCTGTAATGTGGGAGTGAGTAGCTAACTCAGTGGAACAATAGATCATAAGTTAACATGTTATCAAATCAGTCAAGCAGTAATGATAAAGCAGTACAAACAACATTACTAAGTACTGTAATTAATGCAAGGATGAGATGCGATTATGATGCATGCCCTCGCCAACATACTCCCTCGTGCGGTACCATCTTACATCCGTGGCATGCTGGCACCCTCAGTGCTCCACATCTTCCAGGACCATGCAATACGATGATGAGTATGATTACCGAGTTGTTATTAATCCATTTCAAACAGCAATATTGGGAAACTAAGGTGCCTTCCTTATATTATTCCCAACAATGATCCATTCTAGGGTCGTCAGTCCTAGACAATCTCATACGATGGTGTGTTTCTAGGTCGCTGCAAGGGCTGCTAGGGCTGTTAAACTGAACTGTTACACCACTCCCCCATCACCTTATCAATACAGGCCTAGTTTATACTCTTATTGCTACGGGAAGGCTAGTCGCCTCTCTGTAGCTTCAGAGTATGCTCGAGGTCACTACAAAGGGCTCGTCACCAATCAGTGTAGGCCGACAGCTCGAATACAGTGTCCCATGCCATCGTATTCGGCTCACGAGTCAAGGTTGCTCACTGGTCACTACGGGGAGGCACGTGGCCCCAGCATAGGCCGACAGCTCGACCACGGTGTCCCATACCACCATGCCCGACTCATGAGTCTTAGCGGATCGAGGTACCAAGGTTAACGGGGTTACACTGGTAAGTTTGGTACCCTGGGTTCAAACAGTGGCGTCCAAACATGGTGAACATATATTAGACAGATCGGGTTACTTGACGAGCCAGACTAGCACGAGCGCACAACCAACTGAACGACATGAAGTGCATAAGCACTTCGCGTGGCCTAACCACTGCCGCCAACCGAAGTACGACTCGGGTTCGTCAGACACATCCTATGTGGCAAAATGAATCTCAACCACGAACTCAAGTCTGTTACCGATTGTCTGGACTATAATCATAGTCTCAATCGCAATCAATCTTTATTCAGAGCATGTGGAGTAAAGCATAATAAACAAAGTAATTCAAGCATGTTAACAAATATGTCATAAAGCATGTTACAAAGCACAATATAAACAAGAAATACAAACACATATATTTCATAGTAAGCGATTAAGTTAAACAACCAACATGGAGGAAATCATATACATTTCTAAGGTAGTTGAGAATCCCATCTCAACACCCACCTAAAGCATGATTATCTAAGCACTTACTCTTACAAGCATTTTCACAAACACTTAGAATACACTATTTTGACATACATAGTGTATATTAGCAAAAACATGTATTAGGGCGAACCCTTTCGCCAAGAAAGTATTATACACATATATAATATATTCATACAGTAAATAATCATGGCAAACACATTTCCAAAATTTATACATATACGGTACTTTCTACAAATACGAAGAATACAGTATATTCAACATAGTTAACATATAATCGAAAGACGAAACGGACAACACTTTGTACATGTGCAATGAAATACAGACCATGAATATATCATTATTTGACATTGAAAGCGTTGAAAACTATAACCTATACTTCTAAAGTCCGCACCTTTTGTCATAAAATCGTAACGAATTCGATAGGTTTGCTAAGCTTCAGTATACCGTGATGTGGCAACCTATAACATGCTTTAGGTTAGTTATTTTATAACTTACAACTATCAAAACCCCAAAACAGATTAGGGTTAAGGTTTCTTACCTAGAAACGAAGTTGGAATCGTCGGGAAAGCGATTAGAATGGAGTGGCTAAGCTTGTAGAGCGGCAGGGGAAAGTAGCAGGGAGGTTCTCCCACTTCTCTCATACTTTCTCTCTCTTTTCTACTTCTCACACCTAGGGTTTTTCTCAAATTCATATGGCTAAATGAGAGAGGGTTTTAAGGTCCTTATATATCTTAAAATCACACCAAAATAGACCTAAGGTCAAGGTATACTTAGGTTATATCCAAAGTGGGTCAGTTTCAGCTCAACGGAGGACTTCTGACAGCCCCCCTTGAACCAAAGGTCGGACTTAAGCTCACCAACCTCGGATGTAGGTGGAGTTAAGTTTTCATTCCAGTTGGATTCTCAGATCACGCGTGGCGGACCAGTTTCAGTTCAACGGTCATCGAATCCCGATCGGGGATTTCAAGTATACTGCCATGTATATGAAAATTTTCCTGATCCGAGGGTGTATTTGGGTCAGATTCTGACGGTCTGATTGCTTATATTTGGCCCGCAAATATCAAGTCTCAAATTACTTAAATGTCATTACATTTCTAAAGAAAACTAGGTTTTCTCACACTCCTCGCTTCGGACTCAAGCGAATAGCCATGGGACACTGTCTAAATTTGATCTCCGAGATGGTTGTCAAGCCCAGTGAGGCGGTCCTAAGTTTATAGCTTCGTATCATTCGGACTTTCGATGTGCAGTCCAGATATGATACGGAGTTTCAATGTGCTCCCGAGAGCAATCGGGTAATGAGTTTGATCCTAGATTTTAGGGTAACCTAGCGTCAATGATTCTACAAGTTTTGGGTCTTGCAGATCGTATTTAAAGTGATTCTATCGGATTTCATAGCTAATCTAGTTTAGTACTTAGTTAACTTTGTCAAATTTCTAAAGGATTTGATCCTAAGCGATTTCTGCCTGAGGTAGTACTCGGGCCATTGTACGAAATTTTTTGAGTAGTTACAATCTACCCCCCTTAATGAAAAATTTCGTTCTCGAAATTAGTACCTTTTCGTACTCCTCGAGAAGTTGAGGGTAGTTCTTTTGGATCTCGGCTTCTGTCTCCCAGGTAGCTTCCTCCTCTATATGATGCGTCCACAGTACCTTCACGAGTGGAATCACCTTACTGCGCAACACCTGCTCCTTCCTGTCTAGGATACGTGTCGGACGCAGTACATATGTAGCATCATCGCTCAACTGCACCTGTTCCCAATGGATGATGTGTGAAGGATCAGGGACGTATTTCTTTAGCATAGATACATGAAATACGTTGTACATGCCCGTGAGCGGTGTGGGCAAAGCGAGACGATATGCCATCGCACCCACTCGGTCAAGTATCTGAAATGGTCCGATAAACTGCGGCGTAAGCTTCCCTTTCTTCCCAAACCGAAGAACTCCCTTCATAGGGGAAACTCTGAGGAATACGTTATCTCCAACCTCAAACTTAAGCGGTCGCCGCCTCGTATCGGTATAACTCTTCTGTCTGCTCTGGGCCGTCAGGAGTCGACGCCTGATAATATCGATCTTCTCCGAGGTCGCCTGTACCAATTCCGGCCCAATCAAGCTGCGCTCATCAACCTCAGCCCAACAATGCGGTGCTCTACAAGGACGACCATACAAGGCCTCATATGGAGTCATCCCAATACTCGCCTGGAAGCTGTTGTTGTACGCGAACTTTGCACAAGGAAGACAATCATCACAACTGTCCTTGAAATCCAAGACACAGGCCTGTGACATGTTCTCAAAAATTTGATTCACCCACTGAGTGAATATATACTTAAGGCTCTTGTGGTCGCAGAAAAGCTCGAACTCCTCTCCGTAGAGGTAATGTCTCAAGAGCTTCAATGCAAAGATGACAGCTGTTAACTCAAGGTCGTGTGTAGGGTAATTCTCCTCATGCTTCCTTAATTGTCTCGAGGCATATGTAATCACCCTGTCCTTCTGCATAAGGACGCAACCCAAGCCAACGCGAGACGCGTCAGTGTATATCGTGTACTTAACCCCTTGATCTGACAATACTAACACAGGGGCGGACGTCAACTTGTCCTTCAGCTCCGAAAAAGCTGCTTCTGCCTTTTTGTAATGCCCTAAAATTCGAGGGTCGAGTAGCAACTCAACTCTCGAGTTCCAGAACATCACTTACGCAACATAGATGATGATGATTGAATGTTGTCTGTGTCAGTGTAATAAACATGAGTGAGATTATACAAAAGCAGTAATTCATACTCCAGATCAATTTTATAAAGGCAAGCGGAAGACTGAAACTGTATATATAAGGTATGTAAAGAAACAAAACCATCTCAATCTCCAGAGTATGAACACCAACTGAGTAACCATATACATGTATTGTTTCCGAATCAAAAGGTCAAAATACAACTAAAGAGATAAATCCTGAAATCCCCGCAATCCAGTCAGCCTAAGCAAAGCCGTCAGAGTACTGCATGAATGAGAACTCGTCCTGGTCCTCATCGTAGTCTGGCTCAGCCTCCTGAATCGACGTATCATCTACACCTTAGACAGAGTCTGGTTGGTGTGTACAACACTGTCCCGTAACGTGGGAGTGAGTAGCTAACTCAATGGAACAATAAAGCATAAGTTAACATGTTATCAATTCAATCACGCAATAATGATAAAGAAGTACAATCAAACAATCCTAACTACTCTTATTAAATGCGACTATGAAATGACATGATGAATGCCCTTGCCAAACCACCCTTATGCGACACCATCTTACGTTCGCGAATGCGTTCATCCCTCAGTGCTCCACATCTACCAGGCACATGCAGTGCGATGATGAGCATGATTACTGAGTAATTATTAGTCCATTTCAAACAGTAGTATTGGGAAACTAAGGTACCTCTGTAACATCCCGAAAAATTGAGGGTCGAGTAGTAACTCAACTCTCGAGTTTCCAGAACATCTCTAATGCAACATAGATAATGATGATTAAGTGTTGTCTGCATTAATGTAGTGAACATGAGTGAGATTAAGCCAAAAAGCATATCATACTCTAGAGACAGTGAATTAGCAAGCGGAAGACTGTGATAGATATATAAAATATATAAAAATTGTGGTGAGTCTCCAGAATGTGATAACATTACCAGGTTAATAAATTTCAAGTACATTTCTAGAATATACCAAATGTGTAGGTGTAATGTCTTCTATTCCAAGTACCATAGCCCCGTCAATACAATACCAGGTCTTCATAGACCTGTCAGAGAGTTACATGTAGGAGAGCTCCTCCTCAACATCATAGTAGTTCGGCTCTGCTTCATAAGCATCGCCATCACCTGAAACTCAACAAATCTGGTTGGTGTGTACAACACCGCCCCGTAACGTGGGAGTGAGTAGCTAACTCAGTAGAACAATAAAGCATAGGTTAACATGTTATCAATACAGTCAAGCAGTAATGATAAAGCAGTAAAATCAAACACTCCTAACCACTCTTATTAATGCAAGTATGGATGCGGGTATGATGGATGCCCTCACCACACCCTCCCTCGTGCGACACCATCTCACGTTCGCGGCATGCTTTCATCCCTCAGTGCTCCACATCTTCCAGGCACATGCAATGCATGATGAGCATGATTACCGAGTTTTTAATTAGTCCATTTCAAATAGCAGGATTGGGAAACTAAGGTACCTCCCTTGTATCATACCCAAATATGATCCATTCTAGGGTCGTCAGTCCTAGTTAATATCAGACGACGATGTGTTTTCTAGGTCACTGCAAAGGCTGCCAGGCTGTTACGCACAAAGGTTACACCACTCCCCCATCACCTCTTTAACAATTCATCACTATACAGAAACAGGCCTAGTTTATACTCTGTTACTACGGGAAGGCTCATCGCCTCACCGCAGATTTAGAGTATGCTCGAGGTCACTCCACTGACACCCTACCAACTGGCAGTCTATTTTCGAAGCCCGACAGTCCGCTTATTGAGAATGGAACCCGGATGCAACCCGACTAGGGACCACAGCCAGGCTGTGCCAGCGTAGGCCGACAGCACGAATATAGTGTCCCATACCACCATAATAGGCTCACGAGTCTGGTTGCTCATTGGTCACTACGGGGAGGCACGTGGCCCTAGCGTAGGCCGACAGCTCGACCACGGTGTCCCATACCACCATGCCCGGCTCATGAGTCTTAGCAGATAGGGGTACCATAGTTAAAAGGGATTTCACTGGTAAGTTTGGTACCTTAGGTTCAAACAGTAGCGTCCAAACATGGTGAGCATACATAAGACAGATCGGGTTGCTTGATGAGCTCAGCTAGCTCGAGCGCACAACAAGTTGAGCGATATGAAGTGCATAAGCACTTCATGTGGCCAACCACTATCGCCAACCGAAGTACGACTCGGGTTCGTCGAACACATCTCACGTGGCAAATGAATCACAACCACGAATTCAATTCTGGTACCGATTGTCTGGACTATAATCATAGCCCCAAACACAATCAATTTCAGATAGATAAAGCAATAATGGATCAAGATTCAAATCATACAATCAAAGTCTGGTATTATCCGTTTAGGGCTGCCAGGGCTGTTGCACGCATTCGTTGCTCCACTCCCCCATCACCCATGACGGATCATACAACGTAAACATGAATTTAACATATGCATTACATAGATAAAATCATAAAAGCAGTTGAGCATGTTATGAAACGCAACACAAGCATGAGTTTGTACATATTCAATTCCTAATCACACAGCTATCCAAGGAAACCATACACAGTTAAAGGAGTTGAGAATCATATCTCAACACCCTTAAACATTACAATTTACTAAGCACTACTCATTCAGACATTTCAACAAACACTTTAAAATACATGTATCAACATACATGACATATGTTGATCACATAGGCATTAGGCCAAATCCTTTCACTAGGGAGTTGCCCCAATCATAACACGCGTACACCCACGAGGGATAGTCATGGCAAGCAAGAATCCAAGTTTCACATTCATTCAGTCATTTCCACAAACACTTGGGCCACACATTTTAGCATATATAGTGTGTATTGGCCGTGGCATGATTTAGGGCAAATCCTTTCGTCAAAGGGGTATCGCCAATACAACAATCAATTATCCATGACAATTAGTCATGGCGAGCACGAATGAGAATTCTATACTCATTCAGTCATTTTCACAAACACTTAGAATACACTATTACAACATACATGGTGTATATTAGCAAAACATGTATTAGGGCTAACCTTTCACTAAGCAAGTATTTTATCCATATATAGTATATTCATACAGCAAATAATCATGGCAAACACATCTCCAAGATTTATACGTATACAGTACTTTCTAGAATACACAATTTCAACATACATAGTGTACATGAGCAAAACATGTATAGGGCGAATCCTTTCACCAAACAGGTAATTTATCCACATATAATATATTCATATAACAAATAATCATGTCATACACATTTCCAAAATTTGTACGTATACGGTACTTTCTTCAAATACCTAGAGTATGTAGAATTCCATATTTTTCATCTTTAATCGAAACGGAAAATAGATAGCACTTTGTACATGTGCAATTGCATGCAGATCATGAATCTATCATTATCTGACATTGAAAGCGTTGAAAACCATAACCTATACACCTAAAGTCCGCACCTTTTGTCGTAGAATCGTAACGGAGTCGATAGGTTTGCTAAGCTTCCGTATTCGGCAGTTTAGCAACCTATAGAACGAAATAGGTTAGCTATTTCATAACCTACAACCACCCAAGCCCCAAATCAGATTAGGGTTAGGGTTTCTTACCTAGAAACGGAGTCGGATTCGCCTGGAAAGCGACGAGAATGGAGTGGTGAAGCACGTATAGCGACAGGGAAGAGTGGCAGGGAGATTCTCCCACTGCTCCCACACTTTCTCTCTCTTTTCTCTCTTCTCTCTCTAGGGCTTCTCCCAAATTCGTATGGCTGCCATGAGAGAGGGTTTAAGGTCCTTATATAGTCTAAAAACTCACCGATATAGACTCTAGGTCAAAGTATACTTAGGTTGTAACCAAAATGGGTCAGTTTCAGCTCAACGGAGGACTTCTGGCGGGCCTCCTTGAGCCAAAGGTCGGACTTAAGCTCACTAACGCTGGATCTACGTTCTATTAAGTTTTCGTTTCAGTGGGATTTCCAGATCACGCGTGGCGGACCAGTTTCAGTTCAACGGTCAGCGAATCTCGATCGGAGATTCGGAGTACATGTAAATGTGTATGAAATTTCTCCTGATCCGAGGGTGTAATTTGATCTGATTTTGACGGTCTGGTTGCTTAAAACTGATCCGCAAGCGAGAGGTGCCAGATTACTATTCAAGATATTTTATTTTGAATTAATTTCGCATCTCTCACACTCTTCACTCCGAGCTCAAGAGAATAGCGCTGGGACACTATCTGGATTTGATTTCCGAGATGGTTGTCAAGCCCAGCAAGGTGGTCCTAGTTCCTTAACTTCGTGTTAATCGGACTTCCGACGTGCGGTCCAGATCCGATATGGAGTTTCGAGATGCTCCCGAGAGCAGCCGGGTAATGAGATTGATCCTAGATTTTAAGGTAACCTAACGTCAATGATTCTACAACTTTTGGGTCTTGCAGATCGTATTTAAAGTGATTGGTGCTAATTTCACAGGCACTCTAGTTTAACACTAGCTAAATCTCGCTTAATTTCTAAAGGATTTAGTCCCGAGTGATTTCGGTCTGAGGTGGTACTTAGTCCGTTGTAGTTTGTATATAAAGTGATCCAAGTTATACTACTTAGCTAGCTTAAGATAGTGTCTAGGGTGAAAGTACTTTGAAAAATCTAAGGAACAAGGTGGTGAGGGTGGGATTTGTGAAAGAAATGGGTTCACAAGTGCTTTTGGCCTTTGGGACTGAGTTTTGACAAGCTAATAAGATGTTAGGATCGACCCATTGCCTAAGGACGTCTAATCCCAAGTTGGCAAAATTCTGGGATGTTACAACCTCCCTTGTATCATTCCCAAACATTATCCATTCTAGGGTCATCAGTCCTAGTTAATCTCAGACGATGGTATGTTTTCTAGGTCACTGCAAAGGCTGCCAGGGCTGTTACGCACAAAGGTTACACCACTCCCTCATCACCTTTTTAACGGTTCATCACTATACATATACAGGCCTAGTCTATACTCTATATACTGCGGCAAAACTCGTCGCCTCACCACAATTTAGAGTATGCGCGAGGTTACTACAAAGGGCTGCCAAGGCTGTTACGCACAAAGGTTACACCACTCCCCCATCACCTTATCAATGTAGGCCGACAGCACGAATATAGTGCCCCATACCACCATAATCGTCTCACGAGTCTGGTTGCTCACTGGTCACTACGGGGAGGCACGTGGCCCCAGCATAGGCCGACAGCTCGACCACGGTGTCTCATACCACCATGCCCGGCTCATGAGTCTTAGCGGATAGAGGTACCATGGTTAACGGGATTCCACTGGTAAGTTTGGTACCCTAAGTTCAAGCAGTAGCGACCAAACATGGTGAACATACATTAGACATATCGGGTTACTTGACGAGCCTGACTAGCTCGAGCGCACAATCAACTGAACGACATGAAGTGCATAAGCACTTCGTGTAGCCTAACCACGGTCGCCAACTGAAGTACGACTCTGGTTCGTCAAACACATCTTTCGTGGCGACATGAATCTCAACCACGACCTCAAGTCTGGTACCGATTGTCTGGACTATAGACGTAGTCCCAAACTCAATCAATCCTTACTCATAGCATGTGGCATAAAGCATAATAAACAAAGTAATTCAAGCATGTTAACAAGCATGTCATAAAGCATGTTATAAAACATGTTACAAAGCATGTTATAAAGCATATCATAAAGCACTATATAAATAGGAATACAAACACATATATTTCATAAGTAAGTGGTTAAAGTAAACAACCACATGGAGGAAATCATACATGTCTCTAAGGTAGTTGAGAATCCCATCTCAACACCTACCTAAGGTACTAGCATCCAAGCACTTACTCTCACAAGCATTTTCACAAACACTTAGAATACACTATTTCAACATACATAGTGTATGTAAGTAAAACATGTATTAGGGCGAATCATTTTGCCAAGCAAGTATTTTACACATATATAACATGTTCATACAACAATTAGTCATGGCAAACACATCTCCAAAATATATACATATACGGTACTTTCTACAATACACTATTTCTACATACATAGTGTATATTAGTAAACATGTATTATGGCGAATCTTTTCGCCAAATAAGTATTTTATCCATATACCATATATTCATACAACAAATAATCATGGCAAACATATTTCCAAAATTTATACGTATACGGTATTTCTACGAATACCTAGAGTATGTAAAATTCCATATTCTACATATTTAATCGAAATGGAAAACAAACAACACTTTGTACATGTGCAATTGCATGCAGATCATGAATCTATCATTATCTGACATTGAAAGCATTGAAAACCGTAACCTATACACCTAAAGTCCTCACCTTACACCGTAGAATCGCAACGAATCAGCTAGGTTTGCTAAGCCTCCGTATTTGGCAGTTTGGTAGCCTAAAGAATGAAATAGGTTAGCTATTTCATAACCTACAACCTTCACACCCAAAAACAGATTAGGGTTAGGGTTTCTTACCTTAAAACGAAGTCAGTATCGCCGGAAAGCGATGAGAACCAGGTGGTGTAGCTAGTGTAGTGGCAGGGAACGGTAGTAGGGAGATTCTCCCAATTCTCTCACTCTTTCTCTCTCTTTTCTCACTTCTCTCTCTAGGGTTTCTCTCAAATTTGTATGGCTGTGAGAGAGAGGGTTCTAAGGTCCTTATATAGCCTAAAAACTCTCCAAATTAGACTTGAGGACAAGGTATACTTAGGTTATAACCAAAGCAGCATTGTTTCAGCTCAACGGAGGATTTCTGGTGGGCCTCCTTAAGCCAAAAGTCGAACTTAAGCTCACAGACTTTGGATCCAGGTAAAGTTAAGTTTTCATTCCAGTAGGGTTTCCAGATCACGCGTGGCGGACCAGTTTCAGTTCAACGGTCAGTGGGTCTCGATTCGAAATTCCAAGTACATGGATATGTTTGTGAAAATTTTCCTGATCCGAGGGTCTATTTGGGTCAGATTTTGACAGTCTGGTTGCTTACAAAATATCCGCAAGCGACACGTGCTAGATCACTATTCAAGATATTTATTTTGTAAAGAAAACAAGTGTTTTCATACTCTCTCGCTCCGAACTCGAGCGAACAGCCGTGGGACACTGTCTGGATTTGATTTCCGAGATGGTTGTCAAGCCCAGCGAGGCGGTCCTAAGTCCTTAACTTCATATTATTTGGACTCCTGATGTGCGGTCTAGACCTGATGCGGAGTTTCAATGTGTTCCCTAAAGCAGTCGGGTAATGAGTTTGATCCTAGACTTTAGGGTAACCTAGCGTCAATGATTCTGCAAGTTTTGGGTCTTGCAGATCGTATTTAAAGCGATTTAAATGGATTTCATGGATAATCTAGTTTAGCACTTAGTTAACTTTGTCAAATTTCTAATCCTAAGTGATTTCTGGTCGAGGTGGTACTCGAAGCCATTGTGTGGAAATTTTTGAGTCGTTACAATCTACCCCCCTTAAAAATTTCGTCCTCAAAATTTGTACCTTTTCATACTCCTCAAGAATCTGAGGGTAGTTCTTTCTGACCTCGGCCTCTGTTTCCTACGTAGCTTCCTCCTCTGAATGATGCGTTCATAGTACCTTCACAAGTGGAATGACCTTGCTACGTAGTACCTGCTCCTTCCTGTCAAGGATACGCGTCGGACGCAGCTCATACGTAGCATCCTCGCTCAGCTGTACCTGCTCCCATCTGATGATATGTGAAGGATCAGGAACGTACTTCTTCAGCATAGATACATGAAATACGTTGTGTACAGCTACAAGTGGTGTGGGCAATGCGAGACGATATGCCACAACACCCACTCGATCCAGTATCTGAAACGAACCGATAAACCTCAGTGTGAGCTTCCCCTTCTTCCCAAACCGAAGGACTCCCTTCATAGGGGAAACTCGGAGGAATACATGATCTCCGACCTCGAACTCAAGCGGTCGCCGCCTCGTATCGGCGTAACTCTTCTGCCTGCTCTGCGCTGTAAGAAGTCGACGCCTGATAATGTCGACCTTCTCTGTGGTCGCCTGTACCAACTCTGGGCCAATCAAGCTACGCTCTCCAACCTCCGCCTAACAATGAGGTGCCCTGTAAGGACGACCATATAGGGCCTCATATGGCACCATACCAATACTCTCCTGGAAGCTGTTGTTGTAGGCGAACTCTGCGTAAGGAAGATAGTCATCCCAACTATCCTTGAAGTCCAACACACATGCTCGCAACATATCCTCCAGAATTTGATTTACCCGCTCCGTCTGCCCATCAGTTTGAGGATGAAACACCGTACTGAACTTCAACTTCACACCCATCGCTTCCTGGATACGAGTCCAAAACATAGATGTAAACCGAGTGTCTCTGTCTGACACGATCTCTAAAGGAACTCCATGCAGACGGACGATCTCTCTGATGTACAATCTAGCCAGCTCGTCTGCAGAGTTCATGACTCTGATAGGGAGAAAATGAGCCGATTTGGTCAACCGGTCCACAATCACCCAGATGGAATCGTGTCCCTTCCTTGTCTTCGGCAGTCCCGATATGAAATCCATGGAAATGAAGTCCCACTTCCATTCTGCTATGAGCATGGACTGAAGAAGTCTAGGAGGTCGGCGATGTTCTGCCTTGACCTGCTGGCACGTCAGACAACGAGAAACGAACTCAGCGATGTGGGCCTTCATGTTATCCCACCAATATGACCGTCTTATATCCTGGTACATCTTCGTGCTACCAGGATGCATCGCAAGCTTCGAGTTATGGGCAGACTCGAGAAGCTCATGTCTCAAGTCAGGTATGTCAGGAACGCATAGGCGGCCACGGAATCGTAGACCCCCATTAGAATCAACCCTCCACTCGCAGTCCTCTGCGTCGCTAGCTTGCTCTCGAAGCTCAGACAATCGTACATCGTCTTTATGGGCCTCAATGATCCTGTCATCAACAAGTGGTCGCACCCGAACGTGCGCAACACACTCAAATGACTCCTCCACGGTGAGTCTCTGCTCGAAGTCCTGCACGAACTCAACCATGTCCCACTCTGCTATCATCAACAGAGCCGCAAATGCTATAACCTTCTTGCGGCTCAATGCATCTACCACAAGGTTCGCCTTGCCAGGATGTAGGAAACCTCGAACTTGAAGTCCTTCAAGGTCTCCATCCATCGGCGTTGTCTCGTATTCAAGTCTCGCTGCGTGAATATATACTTAAGGCTCTTGTGGTCGCAGAAAAGCTCAAACTCCTCTCGGTAGAGGTAATGTCTCCAGAGCTTCAATGCAAAGATCACAGTTGCCAACTCCAGGTCGTATGTAGGGTAATTCTCCTCGTGCTTCCTTAATTGTCTCGAGGCGTACGAAATTACCCTGTCCTTCTGCATAAGGATGCAACCCAAACCAACTCAAGACGCGTCAGTGTATATCGTGTACTTCACCCCTTGCTCTGGCAATACTAGCACAGGGGCGGACGTCAACTTGTCCTTCAGCTCCTTGAAAGCTGTTTTCGCCTTCTCATTCTAGGCGAACTTAAGGTCCTTCCGTGTCAACTAAGACAACAGCCTGACAATCTTCGAGAAATCCCGAATGAAGCGTCTATAATGCCTTGCTAGACCAAGGAAACTCCTCGCCTCGGTAACTGAGCCATGCTGCTGCCAATCCTGAACCGCGGCTACCTTAGCAAGGTCCACTGCTATCCCATCCTTGGATACGACATGTCCGAGGAACTTGACTTCCTCCTGCCAGAAGTCGCACTTCTTATACTGCGCGAACAACTGGTTCTTCTTCAACGTATCCAACACCGCTCTCAGGTGCTCCTCGTGCTCCTCCCGACTCGTAGAGTATATCAGAATGTCATCAATAAAGACGATGACGAATCGGTATAGAAATGGCCGAAGTACCCAGTTCATCAGGTCCATGAACACGGTCGGTGCATTCATAAGACCGAACGACATCACTAGAAACTCGTAGTGCCCGAAGCATGTTCTGAAAGTCGTCTTCTGCACATCCTCATCTCTGACGCGCAGCTGATGATACCCTGACTACAGATCAATCTTCGAAAAATACTTCGCCCCCTTCAACTGATCAAACAGATCATCTATCCTGGGCAAAGGATACTTGTTCTTCATCGTGACCTGGTTCAACCTACGGTAATCAATACACAACCGTAGTGACCCGTCCTTCTTCACAAATAGTACAGGTGCTCCCCAAGGAGACACACTAGGTCGTATGAAACTCTTCTCTACTAGCTCGTCAATCTATCTCCGCAGTTCTTCCATCTCACATGGAGGCATACGATAAGTTGGCAATGAGATAGGTGTCGCACCAGGCGTAAGATCAATGATGAAGTCGATCTCGCGCCGAGGAGGCAACCCAGGAATCGTCTTAAACACATCAGTAAACTCCCGAACCACCAGCGTATCTTGTAATGTCGGACCATCAATCGGTGCTAACAAAGCAGTATAACACTCAACACGGCAGGGCCAACTGACCTGCACTGGAAACGTGAAAGCTGTGCCTTCAGATCCATAGACTGTCACGACCCGAGTATCACAATCTATCTTTGTCCTCATCTTAGTGAGCCAGTTCAAACTGAGGATAATGTCGTAGTGCCATAGTGGAGCAACAATGAGGTCGACGAGCACTGTTCTGCTACCCAAATCCATGGAGCAACCCTCACATACCTGTGCGACATCTGAAAAAGTCCCAGTAGTCGTAATGAGTCTCATTCCCTTTATGGGAGTAGTACATAAAGCTAGACGCTTAACTGCCCCATATAAAATAATAGAAGTAGTGGACCCAGTGTCCACCAACAAGGAGACGGAAGTACCGTGAATGTGGGCCGTACCCTCAAAAGCCGTCGGGGTCGTAATCGACGTCTCAGGTGCCTCGGCAACCAGCGTATGTACTCCAGCCTGCTACTGACGGTTCGGCTGTGGAACTAAGGGCCATTGAGGTGGCCTGAAGCGTGATACAGGAGGTTGGAAGGAAGGATGAGCAGGGGCAGTCTGTAGAGGTAGAGCTGATATGGCCTGAGGGTGAGGGCGATCTAGCCTCTGCGGTGGTGAGAACCCGCTAGCCCTCATACGTGAAAAATAACTCTTTACGGGATGACCCAGCTTCTCGCAGAAAGAACAGGCCACTCCAGGGCGCCGCATCGGAACTACCGACATTGCGGTCCTGGGGGGAGAGTCGATGCGAGGCCTCTTGCCGAGGAAAGGCCTACTCTGTGCATCAGGTCGTGGTCTCATAACCATCGCACCTCGAGACCGTGTCAGCCGATCAACGTCCTGCTCGGCCATCATAGACATGTGAACCAGCTCTGCATAAGAAGATATACTGATACAGCACATATTCGACCGTATATCAGGTCGCAAACCCCCAGAAAAACGACGCATCCGCATCTGCTCATCGACAAGGATGGTCGGGACAAAGCGGCCCAACTCGGTGAAGCGATGCTCGTACTCAGTAACAGTCATGCCTCCCTGCCTGAGGCGTAAAAACTCATCCTCCCGCTCGTGTTTGTAGGTCTGCGGGTAATAATTCTCATGGAATCGGAACTCAAAAGCTGTCCAAGTCCACACATAGACCGCTGCGACAGATCGCAACACACTGTCCCACCATAGCAGCCCAATCAGTTCCCTGTACTGGTGCCATAGGAGGGGAGCTCTCCTCAGTATCCTGGGCCTCAGGTCCCTCTTCTTGTTCCTCCTCTATCTCATCACCACTCTTTCCTCACTCTCCTCCTCTAGATCAACGCTTTCCTCCCCCGCGCTATCAGACTCATCCCCATACTAGTTGAATTAGGCTTGGCGTTGTCGAGGACTGATCCCCATGTTGTTAAGCGTAGCATCGCTTATGATCCGAATTGGCGCAATATCATCCATATTAAGTTTATAGCCGACCTCTCAAGCAAGCTTATATATCAATCGGTCGAACGGTAGTGAAATATCATTCCTGACAGATCGAGCGGTCTGGACTATCTGGAATAGGGCGAACGTGGGCAGGCACAACTTATCCCCATGTCCAACCCTATACAGGAAGTCTACCATTAACCATGTACATTCAGTGCGGTTGCCCCATCGGGGATACACATTATATGTGAAAATATAATAAAGCAGGCAAAAATCGTCCGTTAACTTCGTCAATGAGAGGCAGTTGCCTCTAGTCCAGGGAACCAGTCGGCCACAAAGGTATGACGGTCTCTTTTCGCACACTTTTAAAATAATCTTCACTAGCATGTACTTCACCACGTGGAATTCCCATGACCCGGGACACTAAGTCCACGTTGATGGTGTAATTTCGCTCCCTAATAGAAACGGTGAACTGGAGGGGATCAAGTGATGGGTCTCGGATGTGAGTGTAGAAAGCACGAACCATGTTCTCACATGCGGGAGTCTTACCTTCGAACATAGGACCCCACTCAACGTCCACCAAGCGGTCCATGATAGGGTGTAGTCCAAACAGCCTCTCATCCACGTGGGCTTCAAGTACAACCCTGCGGCCACCAAACAGACCGTGCTCAAAGCCTATCGGTAGCGCTCTTTCAATGGGAACATGGGGATCTAGGTCCCGCTTCGACCTATGCTCACGGACGGTACTTGTACTTGCCCCGGTGTCAGTCCTTTTCCTTGAACGGGGTGGGCGACTAGGCCCGGCTTCATCTCGGTGCTCTTCCTCTTTCCCATGAGAGAAAATATGGTGGAGATGGAGAAAATGGTCGCAACAAACTCGAGCAGGGCCATGTGAAGAGACGAAACGTGTTGGAAAGAGAGAGGAAAGGCTGGAGTTACTGATCCTCCACAGGTTTGAGCCTCAACAGAGGTTGTAAAGGCCCAACAAACAAGGAGTAAGGAAGGGAAATGAAGAGAAGGGATGGGTCAGCGGCTTACACGATTTGGAGCCACGAATGGGAGGTGTAATGGCTCAATAGAGAGAGAAATAAGTGGGTAGGGAGGTATGGACTGCTGGAAACGTTGGAAGGGAGTGAGTTGTGGTAAAAAATGGTAGATTGGGCAATTGGGAGAGAAATTTGAGAGGGAAATCAGTGAGTTGAAAGAGGAAAGAGGGCTTCGATGGGTGGAAATTGAAAAAGGGGTAAAACAAACCACTTATGGGGTCCCCACAAAAATTTTGTGGGCCTCACACGTGACTAGGGGTCGGCCCGACGCCGACCCGCACCAGCCCGACCAGCCTGGCCCAAGGGGACCGCGGTCGACCGCTGTAGGCGCGACGCTGCCGCGGTCCTCTGAACTTTCCGCGGTGCCGCCGCGATAGGGCGGTGGCCACCCCCCTCCCAAGGTGCCAAAGACACCTCGGGTCCACCGTGGGTCCCCCCGGATTGCATCGTGTGGCCCTCGACTCCGTTTCGAGTCGTTTCGGGTCCTTTCGAGTATATTCTGATATATAATGGTATTTTGTCAAATTTCAACGGCTGGGATTGGGTGGATTATGATCTAGACCAGTCGTTTGACGGTCTAGAAGTGTTTTAAGGTCGACCCGTGCAACCAGGGTTGAGTATAGACTCGATTACAGCGATCGTTTTCAGTGAACTTCGCTGTTGGGTGAAACTGGGATACCTAAAACTGTTTCTAAATTGTTCTCGCACCATCCTAAGTCGAAATGTGTCAGCGTACTTCGTGAGACCATAACTCAGGTCCGGTTTAATCCAAATCATGCTCTGATACCAACTTGTAACGCCCTGAAAATCGGGGGTCGAGTAGCAACTCAAAACCCGAGTTCCAAAACATCACTTATGCAACACGAATGCTTATGATTGAATGTTGTCTGTGTTAGTCCAATAAACATGGTGAAATTATACCAAAACAGTAATTCATACTCCGGATCCATGTATAAATGCAAGCGGAAGACTGAAAGATGTATATAGATGTATATAAAACAAAACAATCTCGATCTTAAGGGTATGAATTCCAACTAAGTCACCATATACATGTATGTGTTCCTGAATCAAAATATCAAAATGGTACAACTGTGATCATGAACCCTGTAGTCCCGTAAATCTGGATAGCCTACACGAAGCCTCCAGGGAACTGCATAAAGGAAAACTCGTCCTGATCTTCATAATAATCAGGGTCAGCCTCCTGTGGATCGTCGGTACCTGCGTCTAAGACAGAGTCTGGTGGGTGTCCAGAACACCGTCCCGTAACATGGGAGTGAGTAGCTAACTCAGTGGAACAATAGAGCATAAGTTAACATGTTATCAAATCAGTCAAGCAGTAATGATAAAGCAGTACAAACAACAATCCTAAGTACTGTAATTAATGCAAGGATGAGATGCGATTATGATGCATGCCCTCGCCAACATACTCCCTCGTGCGGCACCATCTTACGTCCATGGCATGCTGACACCCTCAGTGCTCCACAGCTTCCAGGCACATGCAATGTGATGATGAGTATGATTACCGAGTTGTTATTAGTCCATTTCAAATAGCAGTATTGAGAAACTAAGGTACCTTCCTTATATCATTCCCAACAATGATCCATTCTAGGGTCATCAGTCCTAGACAATCTCATACGATGGTGTGTTTCCAGGTCACTGCAAGGGCTGTTAGGGCTGTTATACAGAACTGTTACACCACTCCCCCATCACCTTATCAATACAGGCCTAGTTTATACTCTTGTTGCTACGGGAAAGCTAGTCGCCTCTCTGTAGCTTCAGAGTATGCTCGAGGTCACTACAAAGGGCTCGTTACCAATTAGTGTAGGCCGACAGCTCGAATACAGTGTCCCATACCACCGTATTTGGCTCACGAGTCAGGGTTGCTCACTGGTAACTACAGGGAGGCACGTGGCCCCAGCGTAGGCCGACAGCTCGACCACCATGTCCCATACCACCATGCCCAACTCATTAGTCTTAGCGGATCGAGGTACCAAGGTTAACGGGGTTACACTGGTAAGTTTGGTACCCTGGGTTCAAACAATGGCGTCCAAACATGGTGAACATACATTAGACAGATCAGGTTACTTGACGAGCTAGACTAGCATGAGCGCACAACCAACTGAACGACATGAAGTGCATAAGCACTTCGCGTGGCCTAACCACTGTCGCCAACTGAAGTACGACTCGGGTTCGTCAAACACATCCTATGTGGCAAAATGAATCTCAACTACAAACTCAAGTCTGTTACCGATTGTCTGGACTATAATCATAGTCCCAATCGCAATCAATCTTTATTCAGAGCATGTGGAGTAAAGCATAATAAACAAAGTAATTCAAGCATGTTAACAAACATGTCATAAAGCATGTTACAAAGCACAATATAAACAAGAAATACAAATACATATATTTCATAGTAAATGATTAAGTTAAACAACCAACATGGAGGAAATCATATACATTTCTAAGGTAGTTGAGAATCCCATCTCAACACCCACCTAAAGCATGATTATCTAAGCACTTACTCTTACAAGAATTTTCACAAACACTTAGAATACACTATTTTGACATACATAGTGTATATTAGCAAAAGCATGTATTAGGGCGAACCCTTTCGCCAAGCAAGTATTATACACATATATAATATATTCATACAGTAAATAATCATGGCAAACACATTTCTAAAATTTATACGTATACTATACTTTCTACAAATATGAAGAATACAGTATATTTAACATAGTTAACGTATAATCGAAAGATGAAACAGACAACACTTTGTACATGTGCAATGACATATAGACCATGAATCTATCATTATCTGACATTAAAAGCGTTGAAAACTATAACCTATATGTCGAAACCACTGTCGATATCATCGGATTTCGAACTCCGATTCCATCGATGGTAGGTTCGATCAATCGACACTTGAAAAATGAGAGAAACTTGACATGAAATATTTTAGGTTTTTAGGATATGATCGAGGGTCAGTCGATGTAATCAGAATTTGTATATCGATGATATCGAAGGCAGTGTCGATGCATCGATAAATCCAATTGATTTACCAGTAAACTTGCTGGACAGTTTGTGTCCAGTTTCAATGCAATCGACTCGGCCTCGATATCTTCGACATATGAATATTGATTTCCTCGAATGGTCCCCGATCAAACTTAAAAATAACCTGAAATATCTGCTGAAAGAAATGCGCGCCCACGGTCGATATCATCGATGGACTTCCGATCTTATCGATATTTGATTTCAGATCATATTAGACAGTCCATCGATATATCGAAAAAAATCAAATTTTTCTGTAAAAATAGGGGCACCGGAAAACTTCCTGTCGATCTTATCAAGCCACTTTCGATGGGATCGAGATTTGAGTATTGATGGTATCAATAGGTGTATCGATACATCGATAATTCGTCCAGATATGTTGTGAAATTGCTGGACATATTTGGTCATCTTTTCGATGGTATCGATGAAGCATCGAGGACTTGACAGTGCAGGTCGATCATATCGAGGGTGCTTCGATAAAATCGATAAGGCGAGAAAAACTTAGAGATTTTTCTATTTTAAAAATGATTTCTCACATAAAAACCCTATGCTTTTCTAACTTGTTTTTAAGGGTTTTATTCACCTGGCGTTTTGGGATATGGGATGTGAGGTTTTAAATTTACCTATGGCGAGCTTGCACACATCCGGTTGAGGCAGACGCTTGAATTGATCTTCCTATCATGCTCTGTAGATAATCTGACTCAACACTCATGTAACTTGACAAAATAGGGCACTTTCAATCTCCCCCTTTGTCAATTACGTGACAAAAACCCAAAACACCCTAGAATGCTCTAGACAAACACACCCTAAATTGTGTGTACATGCTTTTACACAATTTTACAATTTCTAGCCCATGTACGCACCCAGTAGCTGCTCCCCCTGACTTATAAACTCCTCCTTTCTTGTTGTAGCTTGCTCCCCCTAAACACCTGCACAACCATTCAAGCAGATACGTAATTTTCCGTTCGAGGTGTTTGTAAATGTTCTCCCCCTTTTTGTCAGTCATTGATAAAGATATATCAAGGTGATATTGATTGAAGAGTGAATGACTTGGGAGAACCAACCAGGCAGAAGCAGATCAATTGATGTATAATAATTAACTTGGTTTTAAGCAGACATCAATTTCAGAATATATGGATGCATAATAGATTAGATAAAATAGTAATATAGCAGATAAAATAATCAGTAAAGCATAGTCCATGCAAACCACATCAGAAACTTGATAAACTAGGGGAACTCATAACAAAATCATGGTAGTAAAAATAAGAATTATACTCAGCCATTATCAAAATGAACCTAAATTATCCAACTATCCAAAATAAACTGCATAAGATTGACAGCAAATTAATAGTTATCCTGATCAAAACGTCATATTAAAAAAATTGCCCAAGGGTTTTGCAATAAAGTATTTAGTCAGGGCAAAATAGACATGCGTGGCAATCTATCCGTAGTTGTACTCCTCGACATGAGATCAATGTCCATGAGGATTGCTCTGTGTAAGCAAGTCCACCACTTGTTGAGTGGTGTGCTAGAGGACGTCGACCTTCTCTTCGATTATGGCGAGGTGTCTTTCACAGTTGTACAACCGTTCCTCCATTCCAGCCATCCCATTCAAAAGGTATCGTTCTAGATGATGGGGGTGGCGGTTTGTGATTGACTCTAGGCTGACCATTGGCGTGCGATTGGACCCTCCATGTGTAGGCTGAGTCGATGGTTGAGCATGTTGGACATCCCTTGGCATGAAAAAGTGAACCCTGGAGGGAGACGAAGAGAGACACAGTTGTTGGATTTCCTGGGCTGCATTACTGTCAAACCATGCTTCAGGATACACATCATCAGATGTGGCAGGAAGTCTCGCATGATGTGCTAATTTGCATATGAGTACGGGAAAACATAGTTTCTCCCGATAATTGCCTTGGATGACATGGATGATTTGCTTGAAGAGAAGAGTTGGCAGGCACACTTGATTTTCTTGATGTATATCATACAACACATTGATCATAAATGGAGAGAGATGATTTCTTTCGACATCACAGAGATACATTAGACCCAAAAATGTTATGAAGAATTTTGAAAGCAGGTCCAAGATAGTTGATGTGAAGCAAATTGTCATCATTTCGTGGAACGGTAGTGCCTTGACATAATACACGAGTAATTTCTCCCCATACACCCAGACCGTTGAGATTCCTATTAGTTACTGGAATCCGAGTGACATCAAGATCTAGAAGATGAGCCAGGGTGATCGGAGTGATGATCTTTGAGCAATGTGCAAGTTTGACCTGAATGCTAGGGGGATCATTACTAGTGACATGACAGTGATTGAAGAATTCTTGAATCACCCCTAGTTGATACGATCCTCTAAGATTGAGGATGTTCTGCCAACCTATTACTTCCAAAAGTAAGTCCACTTCAAAAGGTTCAATAGCACTATTGAGTACTATACGTTCAACAATGGTGAAAGGACGTCCTTCTCTAGGAATAAGTTGATGTCTACTAGATTCAGATTGCATGTTCTTTGATTGTAATGAGTGAAGATACTTACCTTTCCCTTTGTTCAGGGTTTTTCAGTGTATGAGACAGATAAAGATAAGGATGATCAACCAAAAGAGCAGAAAGTACCCGACCAAAAGTGAGGTTAGACTCTGGAGTGGAAGAATTGGAAGGATAATATCCGTTTCTTTTGAAGCTTCTGGGATCCACAGATGATCTTCTGGCCGACGATTCGAGCAGAGGGCAAAAAGGAAATTTTTCAGAAAAATGAGATTTCTCGCTCGACCGCCTTTTTATTGGGTGGAAGTCTTCGATTTTATCGACTTTACTTTCGATTATATCGATGATCCTCATCAGATGTTATCAACAATTGCTTTGATAGTAGTCCCAATCATGTGACTTCCCACATTCTGAAGAGATGTCAATGATATCGACTCATGATCGATTAATCAGGAATGTCATATCGATAGGCGTATCGAAGAGGAATATTTTTCTTTTTCAGCATGCAGACAACCCTTCAAGTATACTTATAATATTTATGTGACTTAATAGCATACTCAGCAAAATTATGTACAATGACTGTACATATCAAAAATTATAAACATTTGAATGTTTAGTGATTCCATCTTCGTAGGTGACTATCCCATTATGAAGGTTCTCATAATTTGAAAGAAGGGACATGTCACCAGTTACATGTCTTGAGCAACCACTGTTAAGATACCATTTAGAATCATTGTCTGTTAAGTGATTTGAGTGAGTAACAAGACAATTCTTCTTTTCTTTAATTATCCATTTTGTCACAGGGTTCTTACTTGAAGTAGATTTAATTTCCTTATCTGATTCAACTACTTGATTCGTCTTTGTGTTCATACTGGAGGCATTAGATTTTTCAAGTATTTGTGTTGCATACCCAGTTTTGGCTCTAACTTTGTAACAGCCAGGATTTTTCCAACCTGGAATTAGACATCCTTAGGTGATGGGACAATCCTAACTCCTGTTTAACTTCACAAACACTCAACTCAAGGGTCTTAAGTCCATTTTCAAACCATTTTCTTCACAAATCTCACCTTTCATTACCTCGTTCCTTAAATCCTTCTAAGTACTTTCACATTAGACACTACCTTAAAGTTTAGGTGATGAAGAATAATACTTAAACTAAACATTGCAACAAAGGTCTAAGTACCACCTCAGACCGATATCACTCAGGACTAAATCCTTTAGAAATTAGGCGAGATTTAACTAGTGTTAAACTAGAGTGCCTGTGAAATTAGCATCAATCACTTTAAATACGATCTGCAAGACCCAAAACTTGTAGAATCATTGACGCTAGGTTACCCTAAAATCTAGGATCAATCTCATTACCCGGCTGCTCTCGGGAGCATCTCGAAACTCCGTATCAGATCTGGACCGCACGTCGGAAGTCCGATTAACACGAAGTTAAGGAATTAGGACCGCCTTTGTAACATCCCGGATTTTTGCCAACCTGGGATTAGACATCCTTAGGCATTGGGTCAATCTTAACACCTGATTAACTTTTCAAACGCTCAATTCAAAGCCTCAAATCCCGTCTTAAACCATTTTCTTCACAAATCCCACCCTTCACTACCTTGTGCTTTCAATTTTTTAAAGCACTTTCGGCCTAGACACTATCTTAAACTAGCTAAGTAGTAAAACTTGGATCACTTTATATACAAACTGCAAAGGCCTAAGTACCATCTCAACCAGAAAACAATTAGGATTAAATCCTTTAGAAATTTAACAAAGTTAACTAAGTGCAAAACTCGATTAGCCATGAAATCCGTTGGGATCGCTTTAAATACGATCTGCAAGACCCAAAACTTGTAGAATCATTGACTCTAGGGTACCCTAAAGTCTAGAGCCAAACTCATTACCCGTCTGCTCTCGGGACTGAAACGAAACTTCGTATGAGGTCTAGATCGCACATCGGGAGTCCGATTAACACGAAGCTAAGGAACCAGGACCGCCCCACTGGGCTTGACAATCATCTCAAAAATCAGACGATTCCGATGTCCCACGGCCATTTATTTCGATCCGGAGCGAGGGAGTGTGAAAAACACTATTCCCACCCAAATAAAAATATCTGGAATAGTGATCTGGCATCTTTCGGTTGCGCGTCAGTATTAAGCAACCTGACCGTCAGAATCAGACCAAATTACACCTTCGGATTAAGAAAAATTTCAGGAACATTTACATGTACTCAGAATTTCTGATCGTGGCCCACTGACCGTTGAACTGAAAGTGGTCTGCCACGTGCGATCTGGGAATCCGATCGAGTCGAAAACGTAATCCCACATAGATCCGTAGATGGTGAGCTCAAGTCTGACGTTTGGCTCAAAGAGGGCCACCAGAACATACCTTTTGAGCTTGGAAAGTGGCGAACTGCCTACATATGCAGCCACCCTTGAACCTGAGTCTATTTTGGACATGTTCTTGGCTATAAAAGGGGCTTAGAACAGCCCCTCTCACAGCCATACGAATTTGGGAGCAAACCCTTAGAGAAAGAGAGAGAAAAGAGAGAGAAAGCTTGGAGATCGAAGCCGATCTTCCTCCTGCTGCTTCCACTCCTCCCACGGCCTACACCGCCCTATTCCAGGGGTTTTCCCGGCGGTGTCCATCCCATTTGAAGGTAAGAAACCCTAACCCTAGGTCTGATTTGAGGTTGGATAGTGGTAGGTTATGCAAAGGCTAATCGGATACGCTCTTTAGGCTAGGAAACTCCCGTATATGGAAGCTCCAACACTCTTGCTGATTCGTTGGAATTCCAAGGGCTGAGGTGAGGACTTTAAATGTATAAGTTACATTTTTCAACGCTTTCAATGTCAGATAATGATAGATTCATGATCTGCGTGTAAATGCACATGTACAAAGTGCTTTTCGTTTCCTGTTTCGATTAACGTTGTAGAATATGGAATTTCACATACTCTAGATATACGTAGAAATACCGTATACGTATTTTTCTTGGAAAAATGTTTGACATGTTTATTTAATGTTTGATTATATAATATGTGGATAAAATGCTAGTTTGGCGAAAGGAATCGCAAAAATACATGTTCATGTGTAAATGTCATGTATGTTGAAATTGCGTATTCTAGAAATACCGCATACGTGCGGATTTTGGAAATGCAATTGTAATGATTATTTGCTGTATGATTGTGAGATACATGGGTAAAATACTCACGTGGCGAAGGGACAGCCCTAACACGTATTTTGCTAACATACGTCATGTATGTTGTAATAGTGTATTTTAAGTATTTGTGAAAATGACTGAATGAGTATAGAATTCTCATTCGTGCTTGCCATGATTAGTTGTCATGGATTCATGATTGATGTATTGGCGATACCCCTTTGACGAAAGGATTTGCCCTAAATCACGCCACGGCCAATATACACTATATAGGCTAAAATGTGTGGCCCAAGTGTTTGTGGAAATGGCTGAATGAATATGGAACTTGGATTCCTGCTTGCCATGACTATCCGTCGTGGGTGTACGCGTGTTATGGTTGGGGCAACTCCCTAGTGAAAGGATTTGGCCTAATGCCTATGTGATCGACATATGTCATGTATGTTGATGTATGTTTGTTTAAGTGTTTCTTGAAATGTCTGAATGTGTAGTAGTTAGCAAATTGTAATGTATAAGGGTGTTGAGATATGATTCTCAACCTCTTTTAACTATGTGTATGATCTCCTTTAATAGTTGTGTGATTAGGAATTAAACATGTACAAACTCATGCTTGTGTTGTGATTCATAACATGCTCAACTGCTTTATGATTTTAACTGTGTAATGCATATGTTTAAATTTATATTTACGTTGTATGATCCGTCATGGGTGATGGGGGAGCGGAGCAACGAGTGCGTGCAACAGCCCTGGCAGCCCTAAACGGATAATACCAGACTTTGATTATATGATTTGAATCCTGATCCATTACTGCTTTATCTATCTGCAATTGATTGTGTTTGGGGCTATGATTATGGCCCAGGCAATCGGTAACGAGATTGAACTCGTGGCTGAGATTCATTTGCCACGTGGGATGTGTTCGACGAACTCGAGTCGTGCGTTGCCTGTCGGCAGTGGCTAGGCCACACGAAGTTGTTTATGCACTTCATGTCGTGCAGCTCAACGGGCGATCGTGCTAGTCGAGCTAGTCAAGTAACCCGATCTGCCTTATGCATGTTCACCCTGTTTGGACGCTACTGCTTGAACCTAGGGTACCAAACTTACCAGTGAAACCCCCTTTTAACCATGGTACTTCGATCCGCTAAGACGCATGAGCCGGGCATGGTGGTATGGGACACCGTGGTCGAGCTATCGGCCTACGCTGGGGCCATGTGCCTCCCCGTAGTGACCATTGCGCAACCAAACTCGTGAGCCGAATACGGTGGTATGGGACACTGTATTCGAGCTGTCGATACTTCGGCGAGAGCCGAGTACGGCGAGATCTGTGCTCGTGCTGACGGGCGACGAGTCCTCCGTAGTATCATCGAGTACACTCCAAGGGTCTGTGATTGGCGACGAGTCTTTCACAGCAACTAGAGTGTGAGTTGAGCCGAGTATGGTGAGACCTGTACTCGAGCTGACGGCTAGTGATTGAGCCGAGTACGGTGAGACCTGTACTCGAGCTGACGACCAGCAATTGAGCCGCATACGGTGAGATCTGTATCCGCGCTGACGGGTGACGAGCCCTTTGCGATGCCTTCACTACGCTTCTCAAACCATAATATCGTATGAGATTAACTAGGATTGACGACCCTAGAATGGATCATGTTTGGGAATGATACAAGGGAGGTACCTTAGTTTCCCAATACTGCTGTTTGAAATGGACTAATAAAAACTTGGTAATCATGAGCATCATCGCACCGCATGTGCTTTGTAGATGTGGCGCACTGAGGGAGTAAGCATTCGCGAACGTAAGATGATGTCGCTTGAGGGTGGTTTGGCAAGGGCATACAGCATCATGTCATTTCATTTCCGCACTTAACAAGAGTAGTTAGAAATGTTTGATTTGTACTGCTTTATCATTACTGCTTGATTGAATTGATAATATGTTAACCTATGCTTTACTGTTCCACTGAGTTGATCACTCACTCCCACATTACGGGACGGTGTTCCGAACACCCACTAGATTTGTTGAGTTTCAGGTGATGGCGATGCTTATGAAGCAGAGCCGGACTTCTATGATGTGGAGGAGGAGTTCTCCTACATGTAACTTTCTGACAGGCCAATGAAGACCTGGTATTGTATTGACGGGGTTATGGTTCTTGGGATAGAAGGCATTACACTTCCTCACATTTGGTAAATTTTAAAACTGCACTTGTATTTATTTAACCTGGTAATGTTATCACACTCTGGAGACTCATCATAAGTTATATATTTTATCTATCTATCACAGTCTTCTGCTTGCAAACTTAACTGTCTCTGGAGTATGATATGCTGTTTTGGCTTAATCTCACTCATGTTCAATGCACGAATACAGTCAACATTCAATCATCATTCATTTTGTTGCATAAGTGATGTTCTGGAACTCGGGAGTTGAGTTTATGCTCGACCCCCGATTTTCAGGGCGTTACAGCCTTGCTGGGCTTGACAACCATCTCGAAAATCAAATCCAAATAGTGTCCCAGCGCTATTCGCTTGAGCTCGGAGTGAAGAGTGTGAGAAATGTGAAATTAATTCAAAATAAAATATCTTGAATAGTAATCTGGCACGTGTTGCTTGCGGATCAGTTTTAAGAAACCAGACCGTCAGAATCAGGCCAAATTACACCCTCGGATCAGGAGAAATTTCATACACATTTACATGTACTCGGAATCTCCGATTAAGATCCGCTGACCGTTGAACTGAAACTGGTCCGCCACGCGTGATCTGGAAATCCCACTGAAATGAAAACTTAATAGAACGTAGATCCGGTGTTGGTGAGCTTAAGTCCGACCTTTGGCTCAAGGAGGCCCGCCAGAAGTCCTTCGTTGGGCTGAAACTGACCCGCTTTGGTTATAACCTAAGTATACTTTGACCTGGAGTCTATTTCGGTTAGTTTTTAGGCTATATAAAGACCTTAAACCCTCTCTCATGGCAGCCATACGAATTTGAGAGAAAACTCTAGAGAGAGAAGAGAGAAAAGAGAGAAAGTGTGGGAGCAGTGGGAGAATCTCCCTGCCACTCTTCCCTGCTGCTATACGTGTTTAACCGCCTCATTCTAATCGCTTTCCCGGCGATTCCGGCTCCGTTTCTAGGTAAGAAACCCTAACCCTAGACTGATTTGGGGTTTTGATAGTTGTAGGTTATGAAATAGCTAACCTATTTCGTTCTATAGGTTGCCAAACTACCGTATACAAAGGCTTAGCAGTTCTATCGACTCCGTTACGATTCTACGACAAAAGGTGCAGACTTTAGGTGTATGGGTTATGGTTTTCAACGCTTTCAATGTCAGATAATGATAGATTCATGATCTGTATGCAATTGTACATGTACAAAGTACTTTCTGTTTTCTGTTTTGATTAAAGATGTAGATTATAGAATTTTACATATTCTAGGTATTCGTAGAAAATACCGTATACGTATAAATTTTGGAAATATGTTTGATATGATTATTTGTTGTATGAATATACGATACATGGATAAAATACTTATTTGGCGAAAAGATTTGCCCAAATACATGTTTTACTAATATACACTATGTATGTAGAAATACTGTATTGTAAAAAGTACCGTATACATATATATTTTAGAGATGTGGTTGCCATGATTATTTGTTGTATCAATATATTATATATGCGTAAAATACTTGCTTGGCGAAAGGATAGCCCTAATACATGTTTTGCTAACATACACCATGTATGTTGTAATAGTGTATTCTAAGTGTTTGTGAAAATGGCTGAATGAGTATAGGATTCTCATTCGTGCTCGCCATGACTAATTGTCATGGATATATGGTTGTTATATTGGCGATACCCCTTTGACGAAAGGATTTGCCCTGAATCAAGCCACGGCCGCTATACGCTATATATGTTGAAATGTGTAGCCCAAGTGTTTGTGAAAATGTTCAAATGAATATGGAACTTGGATTCCTACTTTCCATGACTATCCGTCGTGGGTGTACGCGTGTTATGATTGGGGCAATTCGCTAGTGAAAGGATTTGTCCTAATACTTATGTGAACAACATATGTCATGCATGTTGATGTATGTAGTCTAAGTGTTTGTTGATATGTTTGAATGAGTAGTAGTTAGTAAATTGTAATGTATAAGGGTGTTGAGATATGATTCTCAATTCCTTTAACTATGTGTATGATTTCCTTGGATAGCTGTGTGATTAGGAATTGAATATGTACAAACTCATGCTTGTGTTGTGCTTCATAACATGCTCAACTGATTGTATGATTTTATCTATGTAATGCATATGCTTAAATTCATGTTTACGTTATATGATCTGTCATGGGTGATGGGGGAGTGGTGTAACGATTCCGTGCAACAGCCCTGGCAGCCCTAAACGGATAATACCAGACCTTGATTGTATGAGTTGAATCTTGATCCACTACTGCTTTATCTATCCGCAATTGATTGTGTTTGGGGCTATGATTATAGTCCAGATAATCGGTACCAGAATTGAATTCGTGGCTGTGATTCATTTGCCACGTGAGATGTGTTCGACGAACTCGAGTCGTACTTCGGTTGGCGATAGTGGTTGGCCACACGAAGTGCTTATGCGCTTCATATCGTTCAACTTGTTGTGCGCTCGAGCTAGCCGAACTCGTCAAGTAACCCGATCTGTCTAATGTATGTTCACCATGTTTGGTCACCACTGCTTGAACATAGGGTACCAAACTTACCAGTGAAATCCCTTTTAACCATGGTACCTCGATCCGCTAAGACTCATGAGCCGGGCATGGTGGTATGGGACACCGTGGTCGAGCTGTCGGCCTACGTTGGGGCCACGTGCCTCCCCGTAGTGACCAGTGAGCAACCAGACTCGTGAGCCGATTATGGTGGAATGGGACACTATATTCGTTCTGTCAGCTTACATTGATAAGGTGATGGGGGAGTGGTGCAACGATTCCATGTAACAGCCCTGACAGCCCTTTGTAGTGACCTCGAGCATACTTTGAATTGCGGTGAGACGACGAGTTTTGCCGCAGTGTATAGAGTATGAACTAGGCCTGTATCTGTATAGTGATGAACCATTAAAAGGGTGATGGGGGAGTGGTGTAACGATTCCGTGTAATAGCCCTGGCAGCCCTTGCAGCAACCTAGAAAACACACAATCGTCTGAGATTAACTAGGACTGACGACCCTAGAATGGATCATGTTTAGGAATGATACAAGGGAGGTACCTTAGTTTCCCAATACTGCTGTTTGAAATGGGCTAATAATAACTCGGTAATCACGCTCATCATGCATTGCATGTGCCTGGAAGATGTGGAGCACTGAGGGATGAAAGCATGCCGCGAACGAAGAGGGTGTCGCATGAGGGAGTATGTCAGTGAGGGCATACATCATGTTATTCATACTTGCATTAATAAGAGTAGTTAGGAGTGTTTGATTTTACTGCTTTATCATTACTGCTTGACTGAATCGATAACATGTTAACCTATGTTTTATTGTTCCACTGAGTTGATCACTCACTCCCACGTTACGGGACGGTGTTTTTAAACACCAACCAGACCTTGTTGTAGCTACAGGTGTTGGCGATGCTTGTGAGGTGGAGCCAGACCTCTGCGACGATGAGGACACTTTCTTGCATATGTTATTTTCTGGCGGCTTCATGTGAGCCGTGCCTTGATCGACGGGGTTACAGGGATGTTGGCTAGATGACATTACACCTTTGGTATATTTTGAAATTATACTTGTAATTCTTTAACCTGGTAACATTATCACACTCTGGAGACTCACCATAGTTTATATATGTTATCTATCTATCACAGTCTTCTGCTTGCAATTTAACTGTCTCTGGAGTATGATATTCTGTTTTGGCTTAATCTCGCTCATGTTCAATGCACTAATACAGACAACATTCAATCATCATTATCTATGTTGCATAAGTGATGTTCTGGAAACTTGAGAGTTGAGTTATGCTCGACCCTTGATTTTTCGGGATGTTACAAACTTTCTCATATCCTAAGCCATTTTTGTTATTTCCAGATTTTCCCATACCTAAAAGTTTTTCTAACTTCTCACCACTATGGGAAAACTTACAGTTTTGCTTGACAGTTTTTCTAGACTCTTCTAGATCTAACAGGACTGAATGATTTTCATTTTGAAGCACCATATTTTTGTCTTTTAAGATCTCAACCTGTCTATTCAATTTCTCGGACTCGGATTTAAGGAAGGAGTTAACTCTCTCAAGTCTATCATTGTCAGAGTGATATTGCTGTAAGTCATTGATTAGATGTGTATTAATTTCTAGAGTTTTATCCAAATCTTTTTGCAGCAACTCTAATTTGTTCTCAGATATTCCAAGCCTTCTGACCACTTTAATGCTATGGATATATAGTTGATTGTAAGCATCTTGTAGCTTGTCCTTTTCTTCTTCAGTTCCCTCATTATCAGATGAAAATGATTCAGTGGCTAGCTGTTCTTTCTCGTTCTCAGATTCGGTGGGAATGATTGAAGCAGTGGAGACCATGAGTATTTTCAATGATTTTTGATCTCCATTGTTTTCTGAGTCACTAGATTCTCAATTTGACTCCTCAGTATCATCCCACGTGGCGGCCATTGCCTTGCCCTTAGTTTTTTTGTTTAGGCATTCAGTTGATAGGTGTCCATACTTATGACAGGCATATCATTGTGGTTCTTTGGTTCTTTTACCAAATTTGTCTGCAGAAGGTTTATAGTTCACCTTTCTTCCTTTGGAAGGATGACCACGATTCTTTTGAAGGAATTTCCTGAATCGTTGGGCAAGCAAAGCCACTTCCTCATCTTCATTTTCATTTTCGCTCTCACTGTCCTCATGTAATGTTTTCTTAGAGGTTTTTGGGACAGTTATTTTGGATTTGGGGATTTGTTTGAAGTGTAGTTAGAAAGTTTGTAGGGAACCTACCAGCTCTTCTACTTTCATCTCATCAATGTTCCTACACTCCTCAATTGTTGTAACCTTAGGATTAAATCGTTCCGGAAGAGATCTTAAGATTTTCCTACAAATAGTTGGTACCGGAACTTTTTCTCCCAATCCACCCATGGAGTTACAGATAATATTCAACTTTGTGAAAAACTCCATAAATGTCTCATGCTCTTCCATTCCGAGACTTTCGAACTGTGAAGTCAAGAGTTGAAGTTTAGACCTCTTCATAGTGCTTGTGCCTTCATGGGTTGTTTTCAATAGATCCCATGCTTCCTTGGATGTCCCCCACATACTTATCTGATTGAATATATCCTGGGACACGGCACAGTAGATGGCATTCATAGCTTTTGCTTCAGCAGTCGGTTTTTCCTTATCAAACGCCATCCAGTTTTCTTTGGGTTTGAGCTTTGTGATCATCGTGCCACTATCAAGTACGATTTCTTCGGTTGGTGGCACGTATCCATTTTCAATTATATCCCAAACATCATGGTCTAAAGATCTCAGAAAGTAGTGCATCCTAGCCTTCTAGTATGCATAGTTTAAGCCATCAAATACTGGAGGTCTAGTGACTGATGAGCTCTCTCCTTTGGCCATATTCCCAACTTCAATCAAGATCACTCTCTAGGCGATGAAGCCCTTAAAGAGAGACCCGATCTGATACTAATTGAAATGGCGGTGAAGACCACACTAGTTGAAGAAGGAATATGCCAATCTGTCCTAGAGGGGGGTGAATAGGACTTTTTAAAGTTTTTATGATTTATTTAAAAATCCTACTTCACTAATTCTATGAATATGCAATTATCAGGATTACTCAAATGTAACTCTACTGGCTTCTAAGCCAGGTAGGGGATCCAATGACAAACTATTCAAGATATAGCAATATGCAACTTAGTTTATGTTGGATGTGACTGTGTATGTGTGTGAGGTGTGATCAGATATATAGATATGAATGCATTGACATAAATCCCACACACAGAAGAGAAATCACAAACACGGTCATTTTTATAGTGGTTCGACTACTTGTCTATCTACTCCCGGTAACCGCTCTCAACCCTTGAGTGTACCAGATTTCACTAAGGAGGTTTCACAATGTTTCACCTCAAACCTAAGGTTTTAAATCAGATTCACCTTCAACCTTTACAACCTACACTGAGGCTAACTGTTTATGCCCTCACGAGCAAGGGTCAACACAACACACCCACTTTTAGGCACACTGGCCAAGGATCTTCCATAAGACCCTACTGGAGGTTTTTACACGGTTCACCTCTAACCCAGGAGTTTTACTGGTTCACTCCTAACCAGATGTTTATGCTCTCCACAGATCAAGGGTCCACATAACGCACCCACCACATACGCTCCCACCGGAGGCCTCCTTGAGGACTTCAAAGGGTGAGAACCACTTAAGACCCAATCTTAAAAAGAAATGATCACAAGTGTCCTCTTGGACTCTAGATACTTACAAATAAGTTGATGAGTCCCATTTTAGCACAATGCCGAAGATCTCCTCCTTGTTGACGAAGAGTCATCTGCTCCCTTGAACCGCAACACAAGATGATATACCAGTACTTGGCTTCGGGTTGGGTTAAGGTTATGATGGAATCCTACTCCCTAAAGGTTTTCCTATAAGGAAGATAGAGTAGTTCCAATCATCTAGGCATTCAAGGCATCCTAGCTTAATGATTTGCCATTAAGGTAGTAGCTGGATGATCCTTGAATGTGGAAGTTTATTCCCCAATCCACTCCATTGAATATCAATGATGAGGGTGGATTGGAGGATGAACTTGAGAGAAAGGGCTTTGGGTATATGTTCTAAGGTTAAACACTCAAAAGCTCTCTCTTCTTTCTCTCTCTCAGCAACAATAGACAAGTCCTCTATATATAGGCAAAAGGTTCCAACGGATATAAAACAGTCACGTTTATGACTGAGTTCGATATCATCGAGCAGGTTCGATATCATCGAGCGTATACTCTTGATAGCATCGATGGTCTGCTCGATGACTTGAACTCAGAGTCATACGCTTTTGAAACCTTTTGCCAGATGGTCGATGTATCGAAACCACTATCGATATCATCGAATTTTGAACTCCGATTCCATCGATGGTAGGTTCGATCAATCGACACTTGAAAAACGAGAGAAACTTGACATGAAATATTTCAAGTTTTTAGGATATGATCGAGGGTCAACCGATGTCGTCAGAATTTGTATATCGATGATATCGAAGGCAGTGTCGATGCATCGATAAATCCAATTGATTTACCAGTAAACTTGCTGGACAGTTTGTGTCCAGTTTCAATGCAATCGACTCGGCCTCAATATCATCGACATATGAATATCGATTTCCTCGAATGGCCCCTGATCAAAATTAAAAACCACCTAAAATATCTGCTGAAAGAAATGCGTGCCCACGGTCGATATCATCGATGGACTTCTGATTTTATCGATATTTGATTTCAGATCATAACGGACGATCCATCGATATATAGAAGAAATTCAATTTTTTCTGTAAAAAACAGGGGTGCCGAAGAACTGCCTATCGATCTTATCGAGCCACTTTCGATGGGCTCGAGATTTGAGTATCGATGGTATCGATAGGTGTATCGATACATTGATAATTCGTCCAGATATGTTGTGAAGTTGCTAGACATATTTGGTCCTCTTTTCGATAGTATCGATGAAGCATCGAGGACTCGACAGCGCAGGTCGATCATATCGAGGGTGCTTCGATAAAATCGATAAGGCGAGAAAAACTTAGAGATTTTCCTATTTTGAAAAAGATTTCTCACCTAAAAACCCTATGCTTTTTCTAACTTGTTTTGAAGGGTTTTATTCACCTGGTGTTTTGGGATATGGGATGTGAGACTTTAAATTTACCCGTGGCGAGCTTGCACACATCCGGTTGAGGCAGACGCTTGAATTGATTTTCCTATTAGGCTCTTTAGACAATCTGACTAATACTCACGTAACTTCACAAACTAGGGCACTTTCACCACGACCCACATAACATGATAACTACGACCCACGACAACTACGACCCATGATAACCACGACCCATGACAACCACGACCCATATAACATGATAACTACGACTCACGACAACCACGACCCATATAACGTGACAACCACGATCTATGACAACTTTTGACCATACATCGAGGCCCACATTGATGCATGTGTATAATATCAGCCTGATCCAGTGCTCATGTGGGCCACATAATAGAAAATAATGGTGACAGTGGCACCCAAGTCGGGACTTTTTAGACCCACGGCGAGCAGGCCGACAAGGTGGAAGAACGGATCACCCCATTGTCGGCCTTAGGCTATGATACCAATGGTTATCATTTCGTTTGGTAGTATAGGAAGTGAACATATAACAACCGCGACCTATATCACATGAGAACCACGACCCATATAACATGATAACCACGACCCACGACAACCACGACCCATATAACATGATAACCACGACCCTTACCATATTACAACCACGACCCATATAACATGACAACCACGACCCATGATAACTACGACCCATATAACACAACAACCATGACCTATGAAAACCACGACCCATGTAACTTGACAAACACGACCCATATAACATGACAACCTCGACCCTTACTACATGACACCCACGATCCATTCCTAAGGCCCACTGTACAGTTTACTTGACATCCAATCGGTTGATTAGGTCATAAAAACATAGATGAAGGGAAAAAACAAAAATCATCTTGATCCAAAACTTTTATGGCCCCTGAAAAGTTTTTAATGGTTTATGAAACTCAGTCAACACTGTTTCGTGTAGTGTGGTCCACTTGAGATTGAGATATACCTCATTTTTGGTCTCATACAATAAAATGATCTAGAAAAATATATGGACGACATGGATGAAACACAAGCATGATAGTGGGGCCCACAAACCACCAAGCATGGTGGTCCATTTGCCCATTCAGGCTAGAGATGGGCGGGTGGTAGGACGCAATATGCGTCTGTCCTGGAGACGGACATGCGTTGGATGGAAGCGGATTGGCTGGTGTACCTCATGAGGTATGTGTTATATAGTAACGGTATTGGTGTTGGCATGTTCTGTGGTCCCATCATGAGGTATGTGTTATATCCAAACCGTCCATTCATTTGGCGAGCTCGTTTTAAGAATTTGGACTAAAAATAAGAAATATTTAACTATCAAGTGGACCACACTGCAAAAAGCAGTAGGGATTGAACTTCTACCATTGGAACCTTTTTAGGGTCACCATAGAAAATAATGGTGGGCCCTACGAATTGTTTAATGGTGAAAATCATTATATCCGTTGTTATTTGTGGAGTGGTACTATGATCTTTGTATATGATTCATTTTTTAGATAATGATTTAAAATGATCTTTAAAAATAGATGAACGGTGTAGATATAATAAATACATCACTGTGGGCCACGTAGCTTTGATCTACTTTGAACTATCCGTACAACTCAGGAGCTCGAGGAGCGCACTGCGTCAAACTCCTCGCACGGCACGTCTCTACAGCAGTAGCAGTAGAGATGGATTGGCTACTCCCTCAGACCTCTGTGGGCCCAACTATGATGTATTTGCTTCATCCATGCCGTTCATCCATTTTTACATATCAGTTTTTGGATAATGGTCAAAACGATCTCTAAAAATAGATTAACGGTGTAGATATAATACATCACTGTGGGGCCATGTAACTTTGATATACTTTGAACCGTTCGTGTAACTAGGAGCTGGAGGAGCGTCAGTGCTCGTCCTCGCATGACACGCACCTAGTGTCCTTGCACGACACGTACCTACAACAACTATATATAGCCAGTGTGGTACACCAGCCAATCCGGTTACGCGTCCGACGCAGATTATATGGTCGCTGGGAACCCAGGTGGGGTCCACTGTGATGTTTGTGAGAAATCATCACCTTCCATCCGTTTTGTGGGTTAATTTTAGTACATGATGCGAAAAATGAACCGTATCCAAATCTCAAGTGAGCCGTACTAAAGGAAAATGTGGTTAGGAAAATTCCTACCGTTAAAACCTACCTGGGTTCGACAGTGTAACGCCCCAGATTTTGTCAACCTGGGTTCCTAAACCCTTATGAACCTCTCAAACCTCAAATTCATTAGAAATTAGACAAGTTTAACTAAGTGCTAAACTACATTAGATGTGAAATCCGCTTGAATCATTTTAAATACGATCTGTAAGACCCAAAACTTGTAGAATCATTGACGCTAGGTTACCCTAAAATCTAGGATCAATCTCATTACCCAGCTGCTCTCAGGAGCACATTGAAACTCCGTATCAGATCTGGACCGCACGTAGAAAGTTCGATGACCACGAGACTAAGCAATTAGGACTGCCTCGCTGGGCTTGACAACCATCTCGAAAATCAAATCTAGATAGTGTCTCGGGGCTATTCGCTTGAGCCCGGAGTGAAGTGTGTGAGAAAACGTGGTTTCCTTTAGAAATTAAATCTAATTTAAGTAACCTGAGACTTGTCGCTTGCGAGCCTGATATAAGTAATCAGACCGTCAGAATCTGACCAAATACACCCTCAGATCAGGAGAAATTTCATACACACGACAGTGTACTTGTAATCCTGATTGAGTTCCGGTGACCGTTGAATTGAAACTGGTCCGTCACGTGTGATTTTGGAATTCGACTAGAATGAAAACTTAACTCGACCTAGATCCATAGACAGGGAGCTTAAGTCTGACCTTTGACTCAAGGGGAGGCTCCGGAAGAGCTCCGTTAAGCTGAAACAGATGCCCTTTGGACATAACCTAAGTATACCTTGGCCCTAGGCCTATTTTCAGCAATTCTGGGCCTATATAAGAGGCTTAAACCCTCTCTCTCATATTCCATATGAATTTTCTAAACCTAAGGGAGAGAGAAGAAAGAAAGAGAAGGAAAGAGAGAGAGAAAGTGAGTGAATGAGTGGGAGTTATTCTTGAGAATCGCTCCTGCTATTCTATGTGCCGATCCATCACTACCATATTGCTTTTTCGGTGATTCTGATTCCGTTTTCGGGTAAGAAATCCTAACCCTAATCAGTTCTAGAGATTCAACTAGTGTAAGTGATGAAATAACTAACCTATTTCTTGCCATAGGTTGCCGTTCTATCGTTGATAAAGACTTGGTGTTTAAACTAAGTCCATTACTCACTTCTAAGGCATAAGGTGCGGACTTTAAACATATAGGTTATGGTTTTCAAGGCTTTCAATGTCAGTTAATGATATATTACTGACGTAGATGCTATTGCACATTTATAAAGTGCTGTCCGTTTCATTTTTTAGATATACGTTAACTATGTTGAATATACTGTATTCCTCGTATTTGTAGAAAATACCATATACGTATGAAATACGGATTTATGCTTGCCGTGATTAATTGCTGTCTAGGTATACTAGATGCATGTGTATCAACTTCTGGGTGAACGGATTAGCTTAATACCTGTTATATTAACATACGTCGTGTATGTACAAATTGTAGCCTAAGTGTTTTTGAAAATGTCTAAGTGAGTATAAACTATGCATTAGTGTACACCACGACTAACCGTCGTGGATATGTGATTGTTGTATAGGCGGCAATCCTTTGACGAAAGGACTTGCCCTAATATGTATTTTAACTACTACATACCATGTATGATGTTATGTACAGACTAAGTGTATGTAAAAAATGTCTATATGAGTAAGTGCTTATAAATTCTTCTCTAATTGGGTGTTGAGATATGATTCTCAACTCTTTTAACTATGTGTATGCTTTCTTCCATGTATCGTATATTATAGTGTTTGTTTATCTATGTAATGCATATGTTTAAATCTATGTTTATGTTGTATTCCATAAAATATAGGAACAAAGCCGTGAAGGGTGATAGGGGAGTGGTGTAACGATTCCGTGCAATAGCCCTTGCAGCCCTAAAGCGGACAATATCGAACCTTTGACTGTATGATTTGAAATCTTGATCCATTACTGCTTTAACTATCTCCTAGGATATTTTGAATGTGATTGGGGCTATTGTATAGTCCAGGCAATCGGTAACAGATCCTACATTGGTGGATGATGTTGTTTTGCCACACAGGATGTGTTCGACGAATTCGAGTCGTACTTTGGTTGTCGACAGTGGTTAGGCCACACGGAGTGCTTACGCACTTCATGTCAATCTACTTGACGTATGCTCGTGTTAGTCGAGCTCGTCAAGTAACCCGATTGACCCGATGTATGTTAACCATGTTTGGACGCTACTGCTTGAACCTAAGGTACCAAACTCGCCAGTGAAAACCTCGTTAACCTTGGTACCTTGATCCGCTAAGACTCATGAGCCGGACATGGTGGTTTGGGACACCGTGGTCGAGCTGTCGGCCTACGCTAGGGCGACGAGCCTCCCCGTAGTGACCAGTGAGCAACCTAGACTCGTGATCCGAATACGGTGGTATAGGATACTGTATTCGAGCTGTCGGCCTACACTGTTTCCGTGACGAATCCGTGATGGGTGATGGGAGAGTGGTGTAACGATTTCATGCAACAGCCCTTGTAGGCCTAGACATGCCCTTTGTAGTGACCTCGAGCATACTCTGAGACTACATTGAGGCGACGAGCCTTCCGTAGCAACGAGAGTATAAGCTAGGCCAACCTCATCGCAGCCTGGCTGTTGTCCCCAGTCGGGTCAGTGACGTGCCTTCGAAAATAGACTGCCAGTTGGTAGGGCGTTGGTGGTAGTGACCTAGAACCACAACTTCGTATGAGATTTACTAGGATTGATGACCCTAGAATGGATCATTGTTTGGGTATTGATATAAGGGAGGTACCTTAGTTTCCCAACCCTGCTGTATGAAAAAGGACTAATAAGAACTTAGTAATCATATGCATGCACTACATTACGCGTGCGTTCAGGCGTAGCAAGTCAAGCACTGAGACAGTGTTGTTCATGCGCGAACGTGAGATGAAGTTGCTGAGGGAGCGTAAGAGAGGGCATGCATCATACATTCATACCATTCTTGCATTAACAAGAGTACTTACGGATGTGTGATTTACTGCTTTATCATTACTGCTTGTCTGAATTGATAACATGTTAACCTCTGCTTTATTGTTCCACTGAGTTGATCACTCACTCCCATGTTACGGGAAGGTGTGTACACACCAACCAGACCCTGTTTGAGTTTCAGATGATGGCGATGCTTGCGAAGTGGAGCCAAACTTTTATGTTGATGAGGAGGGTTCCTCATCTATGCAGCTATCAGGTGGGTCTATGTAAACCATCTTCTGATCGACGGGGTTACATGGTTGCTGATTAGATGCCATTACACTTTAGTTTGCTCTTTTGGAACACCCTTGTATAATCATTTTGTCCATTTTTGGAGTATACATTGATATATTTAACCTGGTAACATGTTCACATTCTGGAGACTTACAACAGTTATATATTTTATATATCTATCACAGTCTTCCGCTTGTGTAATTTAACTGTCTCTAGAGTATGATATGCTATTTTGGCTTAATCCCATTCATCTTTAATGCACTAAAATGGATAACATTAAATCATCATTATCTATGTTGCATAAGTGATGTGTTGGAACTCGGGAGTTGAGTCTATACTCGACCCCCGATTTTCAGGGCGTTACAAGATGGTATCAGAGCATGATTTGGATTAAACCGGCCTTGGGTTATGGTCACACAACGTCCACTGACGCAAATTCAACTTAGGTGGGTGTGAGAAAATTTAGAAACAGTCATAGGAGTCTCGGTTTCGCCAATTGACGAAGTTCACCGAAAACAATCGCCGAGATCAACTCCGTACACCTTCGTGATTGCAGGAGGTGACCCCAGATCAGTCCTAGACCATCAAACGATGGGTCTAGACCACAGATTACCCCTTCCCAGCCTTCAAAAATCCCTATATGCTGTTGTATGTTAGTAACATACCCGAAAGGCCCCGAAAAGACTCGAATCGGAGTTGGGGGCCAAATTGAGCAATTCCGGTGGGACCCAAGGTGGGCCCCACATGTTTTTGGACTAAGGGGGGCAGGAGGACCTCACCCAAAGGGCGAGCCCTCGCCAGAACCTCCAGAGACAGGCAAGGGGCTCACCAGTTCGGTGAGGCCTCGCCGACTAGCGGGCCCGGACGGGCGGGCTGGCGCGGGCAGATGGTTCTCACGTGTTGTGTGGCCCACTGATCCAGGGTGGATCGATTAAAACCCCCCAAACACGTACCTCCTTCACAAACTACCCCTCTAAGCTCTCCCTTTTCTTAAAAACTCCTGACTTCTCTCTCAAACCTTTCCTCCATTCACCCATTTCGTCATTTTCTATCAAAACACACATACCTCCACCGTTTTCAGCAATACCCACCCTCCAACCTTTTCATTTTCTCTCATTTGAACTCTTAGACCCCCCAATTGAGTCTCAAATTCTTGTAAACCCACTAACCATCCTATTTCTTCATTTTCCCTCTTTATTCCCTTTCATTGAGCCTTGACAACCTCCCTTAAGGCTCCAATCCATGGAGAACCAAAGAACCCATCCCTTTCTTCCCTTTTCTCCACTTCTCCATGGCCCTATTTGAGGTTATTACGGTCATTTTCTCAATTTCCACATTTCTCTCTCTCATGGGAAAGAGAAAGGGTGCCGTGGATGAAGCCGGGCCTAGTCGCCCCACTCGTTCAAGGAGACCGAGAGGCGCCGCCACAAGCACGGCGTTGAACGTGAGAAATGGACTAAGCGGGACCTCGATCCCCAGGCTCCTCTCCCAAGAGCTTTACTGTAACACCCTGGTTCTCAAAACCCGAGGATAGTTGCTCCTCATTGAGAACCCGAGTATTACGTTATGAAGCAGACTAACATACATCTAAATAGCGGCAAATTTCCTAACATGGAGTAAGGCCACATTATATAAATTAAGGATATCAAGAGTAACAACAAAGAAGCTTAATACATGTAAATGGGGGCAAGATGAAATCCCACAACATGGGATATATTTCATTACAATTCAAACAAGATACAAAATATGAAATATGAAAGTAAGTAAATCCTAAATTATCAGTTGAGCTTCAATGGCTCAACAACATTCACATAGAGTTCTTCCTCGCCAAACTCCACCTCAGCCGTCCCTGGAATCCTGTCATAGGGGTCTCCACCTGTTCATCAAACTTGTGTCTATTTGGTGCAACCGCACGATTGGGTGAGTGAAAACTCAGTGGGAACTTCCCTCATAGATTCAACCATAACACATCATCCCAAAATAGATTAACAATTCATATATAATTCACAGGGCAATACAAATACATATACAACATATTCAAATTACAAGGAGACTAATCATGAAATTATAAATGCATGTATGGGTGTATGAATGTATGTTCAAGTCCCAGATCTGGGTATGCAATCCAGCTGTCAAAATAAAAGACTGCCCGAGGTAGATAAACTACCTGGAAAAAGCCATAAAGGTGAGTGCGCCCAAGGACGACCTCCTGGAAAAATACTCGGAGTATGCCCGAGGAGGAATAAAAATACCGGAAAAGCCTCATATAAAATAAGAGCGCCCAAAGTGACTCAAATGCACAACTCTGGTCATTCAACTGATATACAGTAAATTGAGCAGAATGTGGCTTACATTAAGTACTCGGAAAAGCTCACATGTCATGCGTGAATGTTATGTACCATGACACATATATGCATTACTTTGATAGAATAGGAATGACTTTCAACTTTCAAATAGGAAATATCCAACTATACATTCCACATGGATTTTCATAATTTATTTACATTCAAGGAGGGCTCGCCAAGTATCATGTACATTTACAGGTGAGGTCATATCATTTGAATTATCTAAGAGTCCTTCTAGGTCCCTTAAGGACTCTTCCCATAATCCCCTTCATACTACTCACAATGCATAATGAAATAAGAGTTGTAAAGCTCAAGCCAGTCTCATTAGAGTTATATTCATGATATAAAGGAACAAGAGGAATTTTGTCTCATAGCAAAATAGTAATAATTATGAAAGATGGAATTCCCATCATCCCTTGGTACACTATATGTAAACAAATTCACATTTGCCATATCTTAAGAATATCCATATGATAGTGCCAACTACATTAGAGACTAGAGAATATAGAAAGTCATGAAGGTAACATCTCACTACCCAATTCACAAATAATCTAACGTGGGAGCTTTCTTTTCTTTATATGTCTAATAGAGTTATATTTATAGGCAAATTATAAATGTGACATAGAGTTCATAAGACAACACATCATGCACATAACTGTTAAGGAAATATTGCATTAAAATGATTAATCTAAGAAAGTCACAATAACTAGGAATCAATGATTTTTCTAAAATTTCATACATTAGAGATTTAATCCATATGGAAATTAATGGAAGGAAGAAGCAATGGGGGATGCACCTCACCTTGATTTAGAGTATCCCTTGATTTGAATCTTCTTATGAGGCGAGTCTATGAATTCCTGTTTTGGGGATTGCTTGAAGTAAGACGTTTTTTTTCAAGTGTATCAGTTGAACACAGTCCCTGAATGAGATGTTATAGAATCTCAGTGAATCAGTACCGAGTTGACTCGGTTGGGGTTCTCAACTAATGATTAGTTGAGCTTATTTCAACGGTTTTGGTTAACCACGGGCTTAGATCATGGGTCTATTGAACCCAACACTTCTCAACATTAATCCCAACCTGATGGAGCCAACTAGACTTAGCCAGAAAACTGACCGAGTCAGCCCACTACAGAGTATTGAGTTGACTCAGTTGGAAAACTGGTCGAGTTAGCACCCAAATGGCAATTCTGGATCACCCTGGACTGGCCTTCTAGTTAACTGGGGCGAGTTGCTTCCCAGTCTCAACTGAGTCCGGATTTCCAAGCCTAAAATGGTCCCGAGTCACCGCCCATATGCTAGCTGGGTGTGGCGAACCAGAGGTCGGCTCGAAGTGGTGGCCCTGCCCCAGGCAAACAGACCACAGCCATGGTGACAGATCAGGGATTTCACCCTGTGACTGCTTACGGAGTGGAGAGATTTTATGAGCTGGTTAGCTTTCTTTCAGAGCCCTGATAGATGGATGCTGCTGGAGATGTCCAATCGTCCAGGATGGCCAAGTCGAGTTACAACAGCAGCTGGAAATCAGTTCCAGCCACCACCTCTTCTTCCTCTCTCTCTTTTGTATTCTTCCTTCTTCTTCGCTTCTCTCCTTCTTCTCCTCTCTTTTATTTCTTTGAGGGGAATTCGAACGGGACGCTGGACTCAACCCAGTTTACAATAACTCAGGGCGAGTCGACCCGACTAGGTGTGGTAGCTCTGTGCGATGCCTCTCTCCAAATCTCACATTTTTTACTAGCTTTTAGGGCTACGCTGGCCTCTTTCCCGAATTGGAAAGAGTGTATTTATAGCTAACTTAAACACCTTCTAGAAATTTCGAGCGTAACTAATCACAAGATTAGTCACGATCATTTGTTTAAAACAAAAGTATTCTAGATAATAATTTAAAATCTGGCTTACATGGCCAAGATTAGATGGTATGGATGATTTCTGATAGTATGGTCCATAAAAATGTCGGGTTTGATCAACAAATAAGGCCCATCCCAGGGTGATGGGTTTTTCGGATGGACGGGGTAGATGATTCGAGCTAACATGGCAGAATACAGTTTAGAGGTTTATCGTCTGATCCATACCTCATGGATGGACCAGATTAGTCTGTTAATCACAGTGGGACCCACACTTTGAACGGTCGCTTGGGTTTTCTCATGAGATTCGATTTCTACTTGCGGCGGTGGCTCTTTTATTGTAAAGAAAACCCTAGAGTGCGGTATGAGATTGGAGGGCTGGGATTGATTGAGGTGGAGGGCTAGGATTTAGGAAGATATTTCCACTCCGGTTGCCAGCTAGCAGACAGCGAGAATTCCGCATTGGGAAACCGCCCGAGCGCACCTTTCCCTTGCTCCCGAGATCATGTACATGCACACGAGTGGTCATGTACGGTAATGATAGGGGTTTGGTAGAATTTCCCATCCAAGAATGATGGACGGTTCAGATTGTTGATTCGGACCCAGATGGTGGGTCACACAGCTACAAACGGACGACCGATTTTAAATTTCGTGTATGCGGCGAGAAAGCAGGAGAAATCTTGCTTTTTTTTTTTCTGGTTTTTCTCAGTCAGCGCTGGTATTTTACCTAGCACTGGTTCCATGTACATCGTGTGCACATGGGTCTATGCACACGCGAAGGTTCAAAATGGGACCCACGTGATCCCTCAAGAAATCTAAACCATTAATTTTCTTAAAGGGTCTAGCTAAACACCTTTGACGGTGGATTTATGATTTTAGGTGGGTTAATATAATCTTTTACTGTTTAAAGAGATTAGTTATTAGGTTTTAAGTTAGGATTAGGGTATGTGTTGTTACGATCTCGGATTTGTTTTGAATATTTGCCCACATGACTTCTTGACGTGTTCCAAAGGTGAAATGCATTGGTTAAGTTAAATAGTTTACAGGGGTGGTCTCTTTACAAATTATCTAAGGACGATATCTTGGATCCCAACGCGCCTAAATAATTCCTATAGTTTAAGGGTAATGTCCGAGTATAAAAAATACGAGATGTTACAATCTACCCCCCTTAAAGAAAATCTCGTCCTCGAGATTTAGTGTAAAAATACGGGATGTTACATTTACTGGCGGAGTTGTCCCATGGAAGATATGCAGGTCGTAGGGTCCTTCTTGAAGTTCAAGTGGATGGGCGGCTATTTGGGGAGTATCTGCTATTGGAGCGCCTAGCTGAAGCTGGGTGGGGCCCTGTGTTTGAGGAAAAATATTATGCGAATGTGGGTACTGTCCGAGCTTTCTATGCCCATATTCGAAAACCTGCGCTGGACCCCTTGCAGTTCAAGATCCCATTCGGAAGAGATCGGGAGGCCACAATTGACGTTGGTCTGATAGCTTGACTCCTGGGCATACCGCTTGGTCAAGTTCACGCGAGCGAGAAGAATCTGAAGAGTGCACGTGAAAGGGATAGCTGTACGCGTTCTCTTTGTGGCCGACTGGTATAGTGGCAGCCCAACAATAGGCTCCTGGTGTTAAACATGACCGATGATTTCCGCCTACTCCACCATATCTGCACGTTTAACGTATACCCCAGGTGGAGTAATCGCAGTGAGTGCACGTGCCTGATGGTAGATTTCTTGTATCAGGCAGGGCAGGGTGAGAAGTTGTGCGTGCCTACGTATGTTCTGCGGTAAATAGTTCTTACTGCACGCTCCAATAGAAGGACTGATTCGCTCCCCTTCGGCCGACTTATATGCAAGATTGCACGCGAGTTCGGCTATAGTCTTGGCGCAAAACTCCCAGTGCCGCAACATTTCATCGATGAAACTACTCTCAATCAGATGAAAATTGGGCCACGGCAGCGGCAAGCCCGACTTGATGAGAGTGAGGATGAGACGGCTAGTGAGGAGTATGAAAGCGAGGAGGAAAGCAGGGAAGAGATAGAGGAGGAACCAGAAAAAGAAGAGGAGTCCCAGGATACGGAGGAGAGCTCCCCTCCTACGCCACCGGAACAGGACACTGATCGGCCTGCTAGGAAAGCTCGTATAACTCGACTTGAGGAGGGTCAGGCTGTCCTACGACAGGGTCAAGCTGTCCTACGACAGGATATTATGGATCTTCGGGGCCTCGTGAAACACAAGTTCAAGAAAGTGACTCGCACTTTGAAGACTATCCTATGCTGCTTGTAGGATAAGGGTGCCCCTCCTCCGTCGCCAGACTCAGATGCTTAGTCATCCATGCCGTTGTCTCGTAATTTGTTTATTGCTATGTTAGGACCTTTGTATTTTCATGTTGACAGGCTTCGTAGTATGGTAGTTTGGTAGTATGTTTTAGTGTTTGAAGCCTTAATTGTATTAGCTCACATGCATCTTCTGTCATGGTCTATGTAAGGCTACATCCCATGTATTATGACGATTTTGGGTTAAATGAAATGCATGAAGCTCCTTTTGTTATCGAATGTGTAGAATGCTTGACAAGTTGGAGTTGTACTTGACAATTTCACCCCTCCACCATTACTCCTCTAAACCCATCTCTTACTCCTCTTGGCCTCATCATTTCACACCCATATGAGCACAAAACCCAACTTTTGTGTCTCATAACTTTTCAACACCCACAAATCTCATCTCACACTTTCCAACACAAGACTCATTTTTCAAAGCCTATAAAATTAATTTTAATCCCATCCCACCCTCCTTCCAAACATGTCATTCCCAATCCCGAAGTGGGATTAGTAATGCAATCCATTTAATACAACTTAATACCATTGGCCAAAAAGGCCCTTAAAGTTTTGGACCTAGAGTTAGTACTCCTAGATTTTGCAAACAAATCTGGCAGAGTGGCAGTATAGGAAATCCAATAAGGTATGGGCATATGTGAGGTGCTCGAGCACAGTTAAATTCAAGTTCGGGCAACTCAATTTCAATCAGACAACTTTTAACCCTAAGCAATAAAAATAATTTCTTATATTAGAAATGGTATGAAATCATCTAGCGTATGCGTATAGACTTCAGATTACAACTATTGGATTATTTTTAGGAATGTACATTAAGACTAGGCTACTGGTTTTACTAAGGAATGTAAACGACTGACTATGCTAAGATAATTGAAAGATAGTTGAAAGATAGACTTAGTTAGTTGGCTTAAGTAGGTTGGAGTGAGACCTCATTCCTTTGTTGGATCCCCTCGATACTTATAGGCTCCCTTAGTAACGCTTAGGAAGCTTGCTTTGATTCGAAACTAGTCACACTCTAAGAACAACTCATCGGATTGAACGTTAGGTCAAATCAACATACCCCTTAGAATTGCCTTCCCAAGGACTTGTTACAATCGGGAACACGGAGTAAAGAACTATATATAAGCGAAGTATTCGCGGTTTGAATTGAATTCTCAATCTTGGTAGTTACCAATGAACTCTATGCTCTGATCAAGCAGAAGGTCGGGATCAACTAGGACTAAGAACTGATACGATAAATTTTTTTTGTCCTCACGAGGCAAAAGGTCTATGTATCTGACTCAGACCCACTACACAACTTTCCTTCCGTGTTGGCCCAACCACTTATAACCAAAAGTTTATTACTTCGTCTTTGGGAAGTATTAAGAACATATAGCCAATAAAGATTTTCTCTTTAAGCCTAAGGAATTTCTCAAATGGGCAACAGACAGTTACGAATTAGGTCTCGAATCACAGACCATTCTGGCATACATGTTGTGCATATGAACTCAGAAAGATAGTCTGCCCGTTAATCTAATTTGTCCAAATTCTTTATGTATTAATAATGTATAGATTAACTTACAGTATTTAACTGAACATGATTAAAGGAGGTAAGTCGGGACCATGACAAAGGTCCTTCTCTGGTATTGTTAGGCACCTTACCACAAACTCACATTCGTCCCTGAAATCAACCGCAACACCCATCATTTTAGCTCCTTTCTATAATCATAAGTATCAATGCCATAGTACACATCATCGATGAAAGGCAGACCAATGTATTGGGAGACCGCATCCCATTTCATGTCAAGGATAGGTCCTAAAGTGCACCTTGTTCCGACATATGAATCAGGACATAGATCTTTGAGCCTTGACAGTTGACATTATTTTTAAGGGGGGTAGAAAGATTATGAATGCGGTCGAGTTAGGTAGGTATACTCGTCTACCCACTCATAGGTGCAACGGAAACTTGGTGGGCCGATAGCCCACTGGCCCAGGATCGAATGGAATTGATCCAGACTATACTTAAAGATAGGTCACTAAATAGGATTTGAATCTCCCTTAGAATGTCAGTAATGAAGTCATCGAAGGAAATCAATTAGGGTTCAAGTATTAAACTAATTCGTATTAAAGAAAGGGCCTAATAATGAGTACGAGTTTAACTACTACCATAGACATGAATTAAGATGAGGACTCTCTTAGACCAAGACCCAACGGGCAACCTTATGACTAGAAAATTTGAAGCTTTCATGGATGGACATTCCCTAAGTTTTTAGAGTGATCGGACTATGGAGTTACTGAAGTATACAACTGCGAAACATTCGCGGCTTGACCCAATTCTCAATCTTGGGTGGCTACCAACGGACTCACTGCTTTGACCGAGCAGAAGACTAGGATCTACCATGATTAGGAAGGGATACGATGAGCCTTCTACCTTAGTCAGGTAGATGATCGACGTATCGGGATCAAGCCCATTACAACTGTCTCTCCGTGTTGGTCGACTATTGAAAACAAATATCTTACTCTAAATAGATGGGAATCACCATCAAGACTCCAAATAGATGAAGAAATAACTTGTAGCAAACCGTTATGGTATAAGCACGAGATAACGACATAAGTTGTTAAGGGGGGTAGACTAAAATGAACCAGAATAACATAGACATTATATGCTCTACCACGCATATAAACTTGAAATCAATAAAACCTAGGCAAAAGAAATAATAAAATCTTTACTTCTTACCCTTAGCTAATTTCGGGGATGAAATTATTTTTAAGGGAGGTAGATTGTAACGCCCCAGATTTTTGCCAACCTGGAGTTAGATGTCCTTAGGCAAGGGGTAGATCCTAACCCCTTATGAACCTCTCAAACCTCAAATCCTTTAGAAATTAGACAAGTTTAACTAAGTGTTAAACTAGATTAGCTGTGAAATCCGCTTGAATCACTTTAAATACGATCTGCAAGACCCAAAACTTGTATAATCATTGACGCTAGGTTACCCTGAAATCTAGGATCAATCTCATTACCCAGCTGCTCTCGGGAGCACATTGAAACTCTGTATCAGATCTGGACTGCACGTCGAAAGTCCGATGACCACGAGACTAAGCGATTAGGACTGCCTCGCTGGGCTTGACAACCATCTCGGAAATCAAATCCAGATAGTTCCCAGGGCTATTCGCTTGAGCCCGGAGTGAAGTGTGTGAGAAAACATGGTTTCCTTTAGAAATTAAATCTAATTTAAGTAATCTGAGACTTGTCGCTTGCGGGCCTGATAGAAGCAATTAGATCGTCAGAATCTGACCCAAATACACCCTCGGATCAGGAGAAATTTCATACACACGGTAGTGTACTTGTAATCCTGATCGAGTTCCGGTGACCGTTGAACTGAAACTGGTCCACCACATGTGATCTGGGAACCCGACTGGAATGAAAACTTAACTCGACCTAGATCCATAGACAGGGAGCTTAAGTCCGACCTTTGGCTCAAGGGAGGGATCTGGAAGAGCTCCGTTGAGCTGAAACAGATGCCCTTTGGACATAACCTAAGTATACCTTGGCCCTAGGCCTATTTTCGGCAATTCTGGGCATATATAAGAGGCTTAAACCCTCTCTCTCATATTCCATATGAATTTCCTAAACCTAAGGGAGAGAGAAGAAAGAAAGAGAAGGAAAGAGAGAGAGAAAGTGAGTGAATGAGTGGGAGTTATTCTTGAGAATCGCTCATACTATTCTACGTGTCGATCCATCACTACCGTATTGCTTTTCCGGTGATTCTGATTTCGTTTTCGGGTAAGAAATCCTAACCCTAATCAGTTCTAGAGATTCAGCTAGTGTAAGTGATGAAATAACTAACCTATTTCATGCCATAGGTTGCCGTTCTATCGTTGATAAAGACTTGGGGTTTAAACTGAGTCCATTACTCGCTTCTAAGGCATAAGGTGCGGACTTTAAACATAAAGGTTATGGTTTTCAAGGCTTTCAATGTCAGTTAATGATATATTACTGACGTGGATGCTATTACACATGTACAAAGTGCTGTCCGTTTCATTTTTCAGATATACGTTAACTATGTTGAATATACTGTATTCCTCGTATTTGTAGAAAATACCGTATACGTATGAAATACGGATTTGTACTTGCCATGATTAATTGTTGTCTAGGTATACTAGATGCATGTATATCAACTTCTGGGTGAACGGATTAGCTTAATACCTGTTATATTAACATACGTCGTGTATGTACAAATTGTAGCCTAAGTGTTTGTGAAAATGTCTAAGTGAGTATAAACTATGCATTAGTGTACGCCATGACTAACCGTCGTGGATATGTGATTGTTGTATACGCGACAATCCTTTGGCGAAAGGACTTGCCCTAATACGTATTCTAACTACTACATACCATGTATGATGTTATGTGTAGACTAAGTGTATATAAAAAATGTCTGTATGAGTAAGTGCTTATAAATTCTTCTCTAATTGGGTGTTGAGATATGATTCTCAACTCCTTTAACTATGTGTATATTTTCCTCCTTGTACCGTATATTATAGTGTTTGTTTATCTATATAATGCATATGTTTAAATCTATGTTTATGTTGTATTTCATAAAATACAAGAACAAAGCCGTGAAGGGTGATGGGGGAGTGGTGTAACGATTCCGTGTAACAGCCCAGACAGCCCTAAAGCGGAAAATATCGGACCTTTGACTGTATGATTTGAAATCTTGATCCATTACTGCTTTAACTATCTCCTAAGATATTTTGTTGTAATTGATTGTGATTGGGGCTATTGTATAGTCCAGGCAATCGGTAACAGATCCTAGATTGGTGGATGATGTTGTTTCACCACACAAGATGTGTTCGACGAATCCGAGTTGTACTTCGGTTGTCAACAGTGGTTAGGCCACACGGAGTGCTTACGCACTTCATGTCGATCTACTTGACGTACGCTCGTTCTAGTCGAGCTCGTCAAGTAACCCGATTGACCTGATTTATGTTCACCATGTTTGGACGCTACTGCTTGAACTTAAGGTACCAAACTCACCAGTGAAAACCCCATTAACCTTGGTACCTCGATCCGCTAAGACTCATGAGCCGGACATGGTGGTATAGGAAACCGTGGTCGAGCTGTCGGCCTACGCTGGGGAGACGAGCCTCCCCATAGTGACCAGTGAGCAACCTATACTCATGAGCCGAATACGGTGGTATGAGACACAATATTCAAGCTGTCGGCCTACACTGTTTTGGTGACAAAGCCGTGATGGGTGATGATGGAGTGGTGTAACGATTCCGTGCAATAGCCCTGGCAGCCCTAGACGTGCCCTTTGTAGTGACCTCGAGCATACTCTGAGACTATGTTGAGGCGACGAGCCTTCCATAGCAACGAGAGTATAAGCTAGGCCTACCCCATCGCAGCCTGGCTATGGTCCCCAGTCGGGTCGGTGACGTGCCTTCGAAAATAGACTGCCAGTTGGTAGGGCATTGGTGGTAGTGACCCAGAATCGCAACTTCGTATGAGATTTACTATGATTGATGACCCTAGAATAGATCATTGTTTGGGTATTGATATAAGGGAGGTACCTTAGTTTCCCAACCCTGCTGTATGAGAAGGACTAATAAGAACTTGGTAATCATATGCATGCACTGCATTACGAGTGCATTCAGGCGTAGCAGGTCAAGCACTGAGGCAGTGTTGTTCATGCGCGAACGTGAGATGAAGTCGCTGAGGGAGCGTAGGCGAGGGCATGCATCATACATTCATACCATTCTTGCATTAACAAGAGTACTTACGGATGTGTGATTTACTGCTTTATCATTACTGCTTGACTGAATTGATAACATGTTAACCTCTGCTTTATTGTTCCACTGAGTTGATCACTCACTCCCACGTTACGGGACGGTGTGTACACACCAACCAGACCCTGTTTGAGTTTCAGATGATGGCGATGCTTGCGAAGCGGAGCCGGACTTTTATGATGATGAGGAGGGTTCCTCCTCTATGCAGCTATCAGGCGGGTCTATGTAGACCATCTTCTGATCGACGGGGTTACAGGGTTGCTGATTAGATGTCATTACACTTTAGTTTGCTCTTTTGAAACACCCTTGTATATTCATTTAGTCCATTTTTGGAGTATACATTGATATATTTAACCTGGTAACATGTTCACACTCTGGAGACTTACAACAGTTTATATATTTTATATATCTATCACAATCTTCCTCTTGCGTAATTTAACTGTCTCTGGAGTATGATATGCTATTTTGGCTTAATCCCATTCATCTTTAATGCACTAACACGGATAACATTAAATCATCATTATCTATGTTGCATAAGTGATGCGTTGGAACTCGGGAGTTGAGTCTATGCTCGACCCCCGATTTTCTGGGCGTTACAGATAGTGATGTTTACATGCCATCCATACCGTTAATAAGTTCATTCCTAGTAGGATGAATTGAAGCCACAAATATTAGCATGATTCAAAACACTTTTGGCCCACATATCTTTAAATGTGGATGTTCAATTATCACATTTTCGGCTCACTTAAGCTTTTGAAATGGTTCATTTTTGGCAACGTGTCCTAAAATGAACTTACAAAATGGATAGACGGGGAGGATTTCTTACAAACATCACAGTGGGCCCCACCTGAGTTCCTAGCGCGGGAACTTCACGTGAAAGTCTTTCGCAGGATATGTAGAGATAGGTTGAGTAGCGAGACTCGCTGCTGAAGTGATGTCACCAATTTTCGTGGGACCCACCATGATGTATGTGTTGTATCCACACCATCCATTCGTTTGGAGATATCATTTTAGGGCACGAGACAAAGAATGAGTCAAATCCAAATCTGTATTGGACCCCACCACATAAAATAATAGGAAGAGTGACTCCCACCATTGAAACCTTCCTAAGGTCTATTATGATGTTTATATGAGATCCAACGTGTTCATAAGTTAAGACAAACATGAAAGAAGGTAAAACACAAATTTTGATTGAAAACTTTTGTCGCCCTTATAAATTTTTAATGGTGTACGACACTCTCTCCACCGTTTTCTGTTGTGGGGTCCATTCGAGCTTTGGATCTGACTCATTATTTGGTTCATACCCTAAATTTATATCACCAAATGGATGGACGGTGTGGATACAACACATACATCATGGTAGGTCCCACATAACTTGGTGACGTCATGATCCTTGTTGCATGACAACCACGATCCATTCGAAGGGTCGTGGTTCACATGCATAATGGACCATGGTTTTCATCTACAAAGGGTCGTGGTTGACAACAACGATCCATAGTGAATGTGAACCACTACTATTCGAATGGATCCTGGTTGTTAACGAGTAAGGGTCGTTTAGTACATGGTTATCAGGTTGATGTAATCAATAACTTGTTTATTTTTAAATATTAGGAGTCGAGGCCCACCAGTGTGACTTTATTTTCCTTGGTACGGTTCACTCTGGACTCGGATTTGTCTCATTTTTGGCTCATAACATGAAATAATATGGACAAGGTGGTGGACGGTGTGGATTAAACATATACATCAAGGTGGGGTCCACGTCACATGGCAAGCTCGACCCTTATGAATTGTACATGTCACATTACAACCACGACCCTTATGAACTGCACATGTCACAGTACAACCACGACCCATATAACATGATAACCACGACCAATATAACATGATAACCATGACCCATGACAATCACGACCCATATAACAAGATAACAGCGACTCATATAACAGGACAACTGTGATCCATACAACCGCGACCCATATAACAGGACAACTACGACCCATATAACATGACAACTGTGACCTTACATCAACTAGCACTAAAATGACATGGCAAAAAGGATGGGCGGCATGGATTATACACATACACAATGTGGGTTGTAGTTTGCATGGTCGTAGTTGTCATATAACATGACACCACAACCCATATAACATGACAACCGTGACTCATGTAACATGACAATCATGACTCATATCACATGAGAACCACGACCCATTTAACATGACAATCACGACCGATATAACATGACAACCACAACCCATGACAACTACGACCCTTACCACATAACAACCACGACCCATATAACATGACAACCACAACCACAACGACCACAATCCATATAACATGACGACCACGACCCATGATAACTATGACCTATATAACATAACAACCATGACCCATATAACATGATAACTACGACCCATGACAACCACGATCCATTTTTGGTAGTGTAAATGGATCGAAGGCTACAGATTAAGGTCGTGGTATACTCCAATTGATCTTTGGATATGCTTCAATTTTAGGCTAAACCCGTAAATTAGATGGAAAAATGGATGGATGGCGTGGATAGACCACATACATTTAAGGTGGGCCCAACCGAGTACTCAATCCGATTTCCTCTCTCGCGTGCAACTTACATTGGGAAAGAAAGAAAAACGGGTCAACCACACTCCTACCTCATGACAACCACGACCGTTTCCTAATGAAAATCACGACCCATATAACATGGCAACCACGACCCATACCTGGGTCGTGGTTGTAATGTGGTAAGGGTCGTGATTGTAATGTAGTAAGGGTCGTAGTTCTCATGTTATATGGGTTGTAGTTTTCCTAGGTTGTGGTTGTTACATGTTCACTTCCTTTACTACCAAATGAAAGGATAGTCATTGGTACAATAGTTTGAGGCCAACAATGGGGAGATCCGTTCCGTCCATCTTGTTGGCCAGCTCGGCTGTAACGACCCATAAATTTCCGTACTTTGACTCGAGTACCATCTCGACCAGAAATCAATTAGGATTAAATCCTTTAGAAATTTAACAAAGTTAACTAAGTGCAAAACTCGATTAGCCATGAAATCCATTGGGATCGCTTTAAATATGATCTGCAAGACCTAAAACTTGCAAAATCAGTGACTCTAGGTTACCCTAAAGTTTAGAACCAAACTCATTACCCGGCTGCTCTCGGAAATGAAATGAAACTTCGTATTAGGTCTAGATCGCACATCGGAAGTCCGATTAACACGAAGTTAAGGAACTAGGACCGCCTCACTAGGCTTGACAATCATCTCAAAAATCAGGTCCAGCCGATGTCCCACGGCCATTCGTTTGGATTCAGAGCGAGGGAGTGTGAAAAACACTATTCCCTTTACAAAATAAATATCTGGAATAGTGATCTGGCACCATTCGCTTGCGCATCAGTATTAAGCAACCAGACCGTCAGAATCAGACCAAATTACACCCTCGGATTAAGAAAAATTTCAAGAACATTTACATGTACTTGGAATTCCGGATCGTGGCCCACTGGCCGTTGAACTGAAAGTGGTCTGCCACGTGCGATCTGGGAATCCGATCGAGTCGAAAACGTAATCCCACATAGATCCATGTGTGGAGAGCTTAAGTCTGACGTTTGACTCAAGGAGGGCCACCAGAACCTCTCTTTTGAGCTAGAAAAGTGGCGAAATACCTATATTAGCAGTAACCCTTGAACCTGAGTCTATTTTGGAGAGGTTTTAGGCTATAAAAGAGGCTTAGAACAGCCCCTCTCACTGCCATACGAATTTGGGACAAAACCCTAGAGAGAGAGAGAAAAGGGAGAGAAAAGCTTGGGATTTGTGGGAGAACTTCCTCCTGCTGCTTTCGATTATCGCACGGCCTACACCGCCTCTTTCCAGGCGCTTTCCCGGCGGTATCCACTCCGTTTGAAGTTGAGAAACCCTAACCCCAGGTCTGATTTGAAGTATATAAGTTATAGGTTGTGAAAAGGCTAACCGATTTCACTCTTTAGCCTAGAAAACGCCCGTATACGGAAGCTCATCAACCCTTGCTGATTCGTTGAGATTCCAAGGACAAAGGTGAGGACTTTATGTGTATAGGTTACGGTTTTCAATGCTTTCAATGTCAGATAATGATAGATTCATGATCTGCATGCAATTGCACATGTACAAAGTGCTTTCCGTTTCCTATTTCGATTAACGTTGTAGAATATGGAATTTCACATACTCTAGGTATACGTAGAAATACCGTATACGTATTTTTTTTTGAAAAATGTTTGACATGTTTATTTAATGTATGATTATACAATATATGGATAAAATACTAGTTTGGCGAAAGGAATCGCCGTAATATATGTTCGCTTGTAAATACTACGTATGTTGAAATTGTGTATTTTAGAAATACCGCATATGTGTAAATTTTGGAAATGCAATTGTCATGATTATTTTCTGTATGATTATGGTATACACGGATAAAATAACCGCTTGGCGAAAGGATAACCCTAATACGTATTTTGCTAACATACGTCATGTATGTTGGAATAGCATACTCTAAGTGTTTGTGTAAATGCTTGTGAGTGTAAATGCTTAAGTGTTAGTGCCTTAGATAGGTGCTGATATGGAATTCCCGACTACCTTAGAGACACGTAGGACACCCCCCATGTGGTGGTTTGCTCTAACCACTCACTTGTGATGTATACGTAATTGTATCCCTATTTGTATAGTACTCTACAACATGCTTTACAACATGCTTTACTCCATGCTTTATAACATGCCTTATGACATGCTTGTTAACATGCTTGTATTACTTTGTTTATCATGCTTTACTCCACATGCTATTGATGAGAATTGATTGAGTTTGGGACTATGTCTATAGTCCAGACATTCGGTACCAGACTTGAGATTGTGGCTGAGATTCATGTCGCCACAAGGGATGTGTTTGACGAACCTGAGTCGTACTTCGTTTGGCGATAGTGGTTGGCCACACGGAGTGCTTTTGCGGTTCATATCGCCCAACTTGTTGTGCACTCGAGCTAGTCAGGCTCGTCAAGTAAACCGATATGTTGGATGTGTGTTCACCATATTTGGTCATTACTGTTTGAACCTAGGGTACCAAACTTACCAGTGGCGATCCCGTTAACCATGGTACCTTGATCCGCTAAGACTCATGAGCCGGACATGGTGGTATGGGACACCGTGGCCGAGCTGTCGGCCTATGCTGGGGCCAAGTGCCTCCCCATAGTGACCATTGAGCAACCCAACCTCGTGAGCCGAATACGGTGGTATGGGACACTGTATTCGAGCTGTCGATACTTATGGCGAGAGCCGAGTACGGTGAGACCTGTGCTCGTGCTGACGGGCGACGAGTCCTCCGTAGTATCTTCGAGTATACTCCAAGGGTCTGTGATTGGCGACGAGTCTTTCACAGCAACTAGAGTATGAGTTGAGCCGAGTACGGTGAGACCTGTACTCGAGCTGACGGCCAGCAATTCAGCCGCATACGGTGAGATCTGTATCCGCGTTGACAGGTGACGAGCCCTTTGCGATGCCTTCGATATGCTTCTCGAACCATAATATCGTATGAGATTAACTAGGATTGACGACCCTAGAATTGATCATGTTTGGGAATGATACAAGGGAGGTACCTTAGTTTCCCAATGCTGCTGTTTGAAATGGACTAATAATAACTCGGTAATCATGATCATCATCGCACCGCATGTGCTTAGTAGATGTGGCGCACTGAGGGAGTTAACCATTCGCGAACGTAAGATGATGTCGCATGAGGGTGGTTTGGCAAGGGCATACAACATCATGTCATTTCATTCTCGCACTTAATAAGAGTAGTTAGAATTGTTTGATTTGTACTGCTTTATCATTACTGCTTGATTGAATTGATAACATGTTAACCTATGCTTTATTGTTCCACTGAGTTAGATACTCACTCCCACATTACGGGACGGTGTTTGCAACACCCACCAGACTCTGTCGCAGGTATAGGCGGCGCATCGGTTCAGGAGCCGGAGCCCGACTACGACGAGGACCAGGATGAGTTCTCCTTTATGCAGTACTCTGATGGCTTTGCTTAGGCCGACTGCATCGCGGGATTTCGGGACTCATTTTGTAGATTGTATTTTGATTTTTGACTCAAAATATTACATGTATATGGGAACTCAGTTAGTGTTCATACTCAGGTGTTCACGGAAATTTTGTTCTTTACATACTTTAAATATACAATTTCAGTCTTCCGCTTGCTTTTATATAATTGAACTGGAGTATGAATTACTATTTTGGTATAATCTCATTCATGTTTATTACTCTAACTCAGACAACATTTAACCATCATTGTGTATGTTGCATAAGTGATGCGTTGGAACTCGGGAGTTGAGTTCATACTCGACCCCTGAATTTCAGGGCGTTACATCGGCGTGGGCCCAAAAAGTCCTGACTTGGGCAGTGTCCACTTCTAACAAACATCACGGTGAGCCTGGAAAGTTTCAACAACGGGTTCCATTGTCACCATTATTTTCTATTATGTGACCCACATGAGCTTTGGATCAGGCTGATATTTAGGCCCTAGCCCTAAAATGACACAGTAAAAAGGATGGACGGCATGGATTATACACATACATTAATATGGGCCCTACGAGTTTAGTCCTTGTCCACGCGTAAAAAGGGTTCCACACACAACTTTACTAGCATTAAATACTATGTAACTTCTTAATCCCTAGAAAACCGACTACTGAACCAAGGTCAAGGCATTTTCGTCCAAAACAAACTCCAAAAGCTGTCAGAAGGCCCTTTAGGGAATATATGTAGTGTTGCAGCGTTCTAGGTAATTTGCCCAAACTTGAGGCGAGTATGGTCAATTTTCCTAAAAGTTTGCACTTGTGGGATATTCCACGAATATGACCGTACAATATCCGCTGCATATTGTGACTCATCAGGGTTACAACCTGGGTCGGGCTCAACCCTAATATCAACGGCCCACCCAAACATTAGGTTGGGTTAAGCTTGGGATGAAAAATCCTCAACCTGACCCCAACTAAGGTTAGGCTTAGGTTATGGCCTTGTGCAACCCAACACAGCTCATCCCAAAAGTGATTGACCGCACGTACGTATCATATTTAGAACTCTGAAAGTTGACTTGACTGGTTAACTCGAAGATCTAAATGAGTCTTGACTCGACTCGACTCGACTCGACTCATAAGTTGTGCTAAAGTTGAAGTCTTGGGCCGCTATCCAACCCAGCCCGTATGTGATTGCATTTATGGATCGTAGTTCAAAACTCAGAAACATGAGTTGACTCGGTATCTAGATGGATCTTGTTAACTTGAAAACTTGGTGTTATGGGGAATCATGAATAAGGAAAATCAGGGTCGTCCTGAGATATCTGAATCAGTTATTAAGGCCTCGGAAGGAGAACGTTGCGTCAAGTGCGAGCCGACCTCTGAGTTATGACTAAAGGCTGGTCGAGACGAGCTCTCGTCCTCGTCCTCGTCCTCATATGAAGACAATGACATTCAATGAACTCCGACCCTGAGCATTCCGATGGTAAACTCGGACTACTATTACTCAGTCTCGGGTTTAGGCAAGACGAGGCCGAGCCCGGATCATGATGCTCTGAGTACTGAGCCTGGGCACTATCCTAATACACGCACTTAAGACACGATACGGTGCACGACCAAAAAATTGTGGATAGTATCTCCACGATTACAATATCCACATGATTGAGTAAATCGTGACGAGATTAACAGACGTGATCCTCTCTACCTACAGATATAAATACTAGGGGACCCCATTGTAAAAGGTACGCAATATCTCGCACCCTCTCTCTACATTACGCACGACTTAGACCCAGATTCCCTATCCTGACTTAGGCATCAGAGGGCCCCCTGTTTAAACCAAGGTCTCCTTTGCTCACTCACTTTGCGCAGGACCAGGGTTCGTTTTGAGTCTGCAACATTGAGTGGAGGGTGGTCCAGATTTTGACCTCAACATTTTTTGGCACCAATGTGGGAAATTCGAACAAAAAATGAGAAGGTTTTACCGGAACCTCAACATTTTTTTGGCACCGTCTGTGGGAAATTCGAACAAAAAGCTAGAAGGTTTTATTGAAAAAGAAAGAAGAAGGTGACAACAGTGGAGCCTGAACCTAGCGGACAACATCAATCTTCTTCGCTATTACACACCGAATCGACTTCGATAGGGTCATCTCATCGGACTCGGAGCCGAGGAGGAAAGTACAAAGCGTTACAAAATGAAATCCAGATGTTGAGGGACGAAATCAGCCGAATGAAAGTGCAACAAAACCAGCAGCCACCTCTTAACATGGTGGAAGCAGCCCTGGTGTTTGAGGAATGACCACAGTAGGTCAGTTCTCGGGTCAGGGGGTCCCAGGCACAGTCCGCACGAGCTCCCAACCCTACGCAGAATGCAATGCCTGAGAATCGGTCCGCCCGAGTCCCAAAACCTGCTCGAGATGTAGACCCATCCTATGTATCCGCAACTTCAGCTCTGGCCCATACTGACCTCCGCCATTAGCTAAAGAGGAGAAGACAGGGTAGAACGCCCGAGGTGGTGGAGGCCCCTTAAGAGGCAGTGGCTGAGAATCAGAATCCTTGGGAGGCTCAGCTTAAGGAACTCTATGACCAAATCAAGACATTGTAGAAGAACCAGCAGTCTGCGTCCATCCTGACTGCAGTACAGGCGATGATGAAAGAGACCGAGCCTCCCTTCACCTCAGAAATCATGGGTGAGGTGATGCCGCAGAGGTTCAGGATGCCTCCAATCATCCAATATTATGGGTCTGGAGACTCGTCAGACCATGTGGAGTCCTTCTGTTCGTGGATGCAGATCCAGTCGGCCACGGATGCAATGATGTGTAGAGCTTTCTCAATAACCCTCTCCAGATCTTCTCAAAGTTGGTATCGGCAGCTTAATCCAAAGTCAATCGGCTCCTTCGCGGAGCTCAGCAGATTATTCCGTACCCAATTCATCTCTAATAAGAAGAGTTGGAAGCCCACTACTCATTTGTTCACCCTCAAGCAGGGGAACAAGAAGTCACTAAAAGCTTCAATGAAGAGGCATTTTAGTGGAAGACTACGATGACAAGATGACACTCTCTACCATGTTCGGCTGACTCAGAGAAGGGAAGTTCACCTTCTCGATTGAGAAGAATCCACCGACCACCTTGGCTGAGCTCATCAACAGGACTCAGAAATATACCAATGCCGAGGAGTTCTCCAACTCCCGTAGGAACATACAAGTAGCTGAGCAGTCATCCAAGGAGAAGAGACCGAGGAACGAAGAGCCTCATTTATCCAGCAAGAAGTCAGACGATCGAGCCTCTTGTGATCGCCGATCGAGCAGGAGGCCTGAGAACAAGTTCCGCTCCTACACCCCCCTCAACACATCTCCAGAACATATCTTGTTAGACATCAAGGATCATAAACTCCTGTAGTGGCCAGTTTGTATGAAGGCCGGCGTAAAACAACGAGACAAGTGCAAGTATTGCTGTTTTCATCATGACCACGGTCACAATACGAGCGACTGTGTGGATCTCAAGGATGAGATCGAGACCCTCATCCGTAAGGGTCACATGCGACGATACGCCAAGGAAGAGAAGTCAACTAGTAGAGAAGAGCAGCCAAGCAAGACTACTGAAGAGCCCAATGAGACATGCACCATCTATGGCGGTTCATCTGGTGGAGGCGACTCCAATAGGGCTCGCAAAGCTTATTCCCGGATCTTGGACCCAGGGCATTACATCCACTTGGCTGAAAGGCAGAGGAAAGAACTCCGACTGAGCCCTTGCAGCTTGACCTTCATAGAGGACGATGTGCGTGGAATTCAGCATCCGCACGACAATGCCCTGGTGGTGACTATGACTATATCTAACCACAAGGTTTACCGCATCCTGGTCAACACTGAGAGCTCGGCTAACGTCATCTACTCTAAGGCGTTCGAGAGGATGGGTATCGACAAGTCATGCCTCCGACCTGTGAAGACTCCCCTGCACGACTTCGTCGAGGATAAGGTGATCTCCGAGGGAGACATCTCCCTCCTTATGATAATAGGGGAAGGGCAGCATCAAGTCACACTTCTGGTGGACTTTCTTATTGTGAATGTGTCGTTGGTGTACAACGTGATTTTGGGTCGACCTTCCCTTAATGCGATGCGGGCAGTCGTGTCCACTTATCACCTTATAATGAAGTTTCCCGCCGAGGGAGGGGTCGGATACCTCCTAGGGGATCAGCGTGAAGCTCGGAGGTGTTACGCGATAGTTGTAAGAAAGGGTTTAATGAAGCAGACCCTCACTGTTAACGTCCTCGACCCCAGAGCTCCCTTAAAAGACTCCTCCATGGAGGACTTGGTGACCGTCCCACTCGAGGAAGTCGACCTGAGCAGAACGGTTCTGCTCGGATCGTCAATGAATTCCGAGCATCAGTCTCAGATGCTGGCTTTCTTATAATAGCACAAAGATGTCTTTGCATGGTCGCATGAAGATATGCTGGGGATTTCTCCCAATGTTATGGTCCACAGGATGAATTTGGATCCGGATCACAGGCCAGTGAAACAGAAGAGAAGAGCATTCGACACTGAGAGGTATTCGGCCATAGTAGATGAAGTGTCGAAGCTTCTCAGCATTGGATTCATCGTGGATTCATCGAGGACGTACATTATACAGACTGGATCGCTAATGTGGTCCTCGTGAAGAAAGCTAACAGAAAGTGACGGGTTTGTGTAGACTACTCGGACCTGAACAAGGCCTGCCCCAAGGACAACTTCTCCTTACCTCGGATAGATCAATTGGTGGACAACATAGCTGAACACGAGCAGCTCTCCTTCCTAGACGCCTACTCCGGGTATAATCAGATCACAATGCACCCTCCAAACAGGCAGAAGATGACCTTCATCACAGATAAAGGTCTCTACTATTATCGGGTCATGCCCTTTGGCCTGAAGAATGATGGAGCGACGTATCAGAGGCTGGTGAACCAAACGTTTGCCAAGCAAATTGGTTAGACCATGGAAGTCTATGTCGACGACATGCTGGTGAAGAGCGTTAGAGCGTCCGACCACATCACAAACCTTGGAGAGACCATCTCGATCCTCTGGGAGTACCGTATGAAGCTAAATCCCTCCAAGTGTGCCTTCGAAATCGGCTCAGGTAAGTTCCTTGGGTTTCAAGTCAGCCATAGGGGCATTGAGGCGAATCCTGAGAAGATCAAGGCGCTGCTTGACATGAGCTCGCCCCGGATGACAAAGGAAATCCAATGCCTCACCGGACAGGTAGCGGCACTCGGTCGATTCATATCCCGAGCCACTGACAAATGCCTCCCCTTCTTCTAGCAGTTGAAGGGTCATAAGAAGGCCGAGTGGACCTCAGAGTGCGAACTAGCATTCCAGGAGCTAAAATAGTACTTGAGCTCGCCTCCTCTGCTTTCCAAGCCGGAAGAGGGAGAGCCCCTATTCCTATATCTGGCTGTCTTCGTCTAGGCCGCCACTTCTGCACTTATCAGGGATGTTGGGGGCAGGCACCACCCCGTTTGCAATGTAAGCAAGGTGATAGTACCTACCGAGACCAGGTACCTAAGTATGGAGAAGTTGGCACTCAACTTAGTCTTCTCGGCATAGAGGCCGCGTCTATATTTTCAAGAACATACTATTGTGGTCCTGACCGACTCCCCCCTCAGGCAAGTCCTTCAAAAGCCCGAGGTGTCAGGTCGATTGACCAAGTGGGCGATAGAACTCAGAGAGTTCGACATCCAGTATCGGCCGAGAACTGCAATCAAGGGCTAGGCTGTGGCTGATTTCATAGTAGAGTTCACAACTCAGGATACAGAGATAGCAGACGCGGACACAGAGGCAATTCTCGTGACCTCCCAAGATCCCTACTTATCCAGGATGCGGTGTCAGACGGGGAACATACATGGATCCTTTATGTGGATGGGTCATCCAACTCTAAGCACGCAGAGGCGGGGATCATCCTGGTTACGCCCAATTTGACCTCCATCTGGTACGCTATCAGGCTCGGCTTTAAAGCCTCCAACAATGAAGCAGAGTACGAGGCCTTGTTGGCTGGACTCAGACTGGCAGCTACTCTAGGGGTTCAGTCTCTCGAGGTGCGATGCGATTCTCAACTTTTTGTAAACCATATCTTCACCGAGTACGAGGCCAAGGAAACCAGGATGGTGGCTTGTAACGCCCCGAAAATCGGGGGTCAAGCATGGCTCAACTCCCGAGTTCCAACGCATCACTTATGCAACATAGATAATGATGTTTAAATGTTGTCCATGTTAGTGTATTAAACATGAGTGGGATTACACTAAAACAACATATCTTACTCCAGAGATAATTAAATTAGGCAAGTGGAAGACTGAGATAGGTATATAAAATATGTAAGTATTTCTCAATGCCCAGAGTATGAGTATGATATCAGGCTGAATATATACATGTATTGTTCCAAAATTTATAAAATATCCAAAATGTAAATGTTTAACTAATTCAATATCCCTGTAATCCCGGCGACGTAGCTCTACGTCTACACAGACCCGCATGAGAGCTGAACGTAGGAGAACTCCTCGTCAAAAAAAGTCCGGCTCCATCACGTAAGCCTCATCGCAACCTACATCTAAATCAAAGTCTGGTTGGTGTTTTAAAACACCGTCCTAAAGTGGGAGTGAGTGATCAACTCAGTGGTACTATAAGGAAAAGGTTAACATGTTATCAATTCAGTCAAGCAGTAATGATAAGGCAATACAAAAATCATATCCTAAGTACTCTTGTTAATGTAGGAATGATATGCGTAATGATGCATGCCCTCGCCTTCACTCCCTCAGTGATATCATCTCATGATCGTGCATGACAAACTCCTTAAACGTGCGCTTCTTTGCCAAAGCACATGCAATGCGGCGCATGAACGTGTTAGCCATGTAATTTATTAGGCTTATTCATACAATAGGTTCGGGAAGCTAAGGTACCTCCCTTTATATCACTTACCTAAACAATGATTCATCTAGGGTCGTCAATCCTAGTTAATCACATACGATAGGCAAGTTGTAAGGCATCACCCCTGATGAACAACAATGGATAGGTAAGTTCACAAGTTTACACTCGAGGTCACTACGGAGAGGCTCGTCACCTCAGCGTAGGCCTAATTTATACTCGAGGTCACTATGGAGGCTCGTCACCTGAACGTAGGCCGACAGCTTGAATACGGTGTCCCATACACCATCATATTCAACTCACGAGTTTGAGTTGCTCATTGGTCACTACGGGGAGGCTCGTTACCCCAGCATAGGCCGACAGCTCGACCACGGTGTCCCATACACCACCATGCCCGGCTCATGAGTCTTAGCGGATCTTGGTACTATGGTTAAATGAGCTTTCCATTGGTAAGTGGTACCTTAGATTCAAGCAGTAATGTCCATACATGGTAAACACACAATAGGCCAATCGGGTTATTTGACAAGTGCGATTGGTACGAGCTCATGTTGGATTGATCGGAATGGAGCGCGTAAGCACTCTGCATAGCCTAACCACTGTCGACAATCACCGTACAACTCGGATTCATCGAACATATCTAATGTGGCGTAACTAGTTCGACCACTCAATCAGGAACCATTAACGATTGCCTGGACTACGTGGTAGTCCCAATCATACTCAAATGCAATAAGTAGACACATGTGATAATCATAATAGCATTTAACAAACAATTCAAATACAATAATCATTTGAGTATATTTTCATCAAACACATAAAACATGTTATCATACATAGGCATTTTATGCATAAATCACACATTTGAAATTTAGGTTACATGAAGGAATTATACGTATAGATAAGGTAGTTGAGAATCCCATCTCGACACCCTTAATAATTACAATTTATCAAATAATTTCTCATTCAGGCATTTTATCAAACACTTAGACTACGTAATACTATATACACAAACTAAATTAGTTGTAGCATGTATTATGACAAATCCTCTTATAAAGGAGTTATCATACACACAACACACAAGTATTCAAGATTAATAGTCATGACAAGCATAAATCATAATTTCACTTTCATTCAAACATTTCAACAAACACATGAAACACATTTTATATTCACATAGTTCACACACATGCATAGTTTATCGAATACATCGTAACTAAGATCATATGGCAGCAATTAAGTCAAACATAAATCATTGTCGACATTGAAAGCCTTGAAAACCATAACCTAAACATTTATAGTCCACACCTTTCGTCAGTTTTCTCATTACAAACTCGGTTCGTACACTACGTTTCTGTCTACAGCACAACGGCTACCTAAATCACGAAATATGTTAGATATTTCATCGATTCCTCTATTTGGATTCCTAAAATGAAATCAGGGTTAGGATTTCTTACCCAAATCATATTGGGAATCGACGGTGTAGCAAAACGGGAGAGATGATTCAATTCGTGGTGTAGTGGGAGTGAATCCCAGCAATGATCCACATATCTCTCTCTCTTCTCCTCACTCTTTTCTCCTCTTTTCTCTCTTCTCTCTCCTAGGGTTAGAGAATTCGTATGGAATGAGAGCAGTGGTTTAAGGTCCTTATATAGGCCCAAAACTGGTTCAAATGGCCCCAGGGCCATGATATACTTAGGTTATAGCCAAAGGGTGTCTGTTTTGGGCAAACGGGACTCATCTGGAGGCCCATTACTCACCTACATCATGGAGTAAGTTTCCTGACCATGGCTCTAAGCTAGGCTAAGGTTTCGGTCCGATCGGAGTTGTGGATCGACCGAGGAGGACCTGTATCAGTTCACGGTCATCGCCACTTGATTAGGGCCACAAGTATACTAACATGTGCAGGGAAATTTCCCTGAACCACGAGTAAAGTTTGGTCAGAAACTGACGGTCTGAAGTCTTCAATTTCGCCCGCAAGTGAATGGTCCAATTCACTTAAGTCTGAGTTCATTTTCTAAAGATATTCGCGTTTCTCACACACTTCGCTCCAGGCTCAAGTTGTGCATTTTTGGATATTATTTGGGCTCGATTCTTGCGATGGTTGTCAAGCCCAATAAGACGGTCATAACCTTACAGTTTCGCGGTAGTCGGACTTTCGATGCACGGTCTAGGCCCAATACGGAGTTTCAATGTGCTCTTGGGAGCAACTATGTTTTGAGATTGGCGATTCTAATGATTTTGGGTCTTGCAGTTCATATAGATAGTGATTCAAGATAATTCATCGATTAATTTAGTTTATTACTTAAATTAATTTTTGTTTAATTTCTAAAGGATTCACTCATTAAGGATTTCTGCCTGAGGTGGTACTCTGGTCTTTGTATGGATTTTTTCGAGACATTACAAGGCTTATCTGGCCGAGGCCAGGAAGTTGATAGAGAAGTTTTGGTGCTACATCATCAATCAAATTTCGAGGATAGAAAATTCTTAGGCCAACGCCCTCGCAAGGTTGGCCTCAGACACGGAAGGGAAGATTCCCAGGATTGTCCCTGTGGAATTTTTGGATAGTCCGAGCATCGACAAGGCTGATCAAGAGATGGTCAGTCCGGTGAAAACTACTCCGAGTTGGATAGACCAAATCTATAACTACCTCATATCTGGTGAAGTCCCCTATGACAGGCTAGAGGCCCAACACCTGAAGATCAAAGTTACACGATACGTAGTTTTGGATGGGGTCCTATACAAGAAGGGAAATTCACAGCCCTACCTCAGGGGCCTCCGACCCGATGAAGCAGACTACGTGATCCGAGAGATTCATGAGGAAATCTACGGAAATCACTCTGGTGGCAGTGCCTTAGCTCTGAAGATACTCTGTCAAGGGTACTTCTGGCTGACCATTTGGGAAGACTCCATGAACTACGTCCAGAGGTGTGATAAACATCAGAGGTTTACGCTGTGCTGAGGCAGCCTGCGGAAGAGATGACCCCTATGAGCAGGCCGTGGCCGTCTAGTCAGTGGGGGATAAACATTGTTGGACCTCTGCCCAATGGGAAAGGATAGGTTAAATTTGCTATTGTAGCAGTGTAACATCCTGGATTTTCACTGTTTTAGATTTCCAAAAATCCTTATTTTTTTTTATAATTAATTTATTTATCACTTACTGACCATTGACACTCAATGCTAGTTTATACATGAGTGAAACCAGTAAAGAACCGTATAAGTTCAATTAATCAACCGTAGGAAGCCAACGAATCCGCTCGATCACTTGAATATCAAGTTTAGCCCCATGATTCACTCACATTGGACCCAAAAATCTAACCGACCCATCGCTAACTAATCAAGACAATCATAACTAAATTAAAGATCTAACCGAAGCTAAGTCAAATAAGGCCCAGATCTTAACTAATAGACCAAATTAACCCTGTTACTCTTTTAGTCTAAAACCGACGGTTTAGAGTAATCATAACCAAATCTCCACTTTCAGTAGTTATAAATAGGTCACACTATGAACATAATTAATCCAAACCCTAATCATTGCCCCTGATAAATCTCAATACTTAATTCATTCCAGAAATGCCCCAATTTTTTGAACAAGCTCTAGACTGCTCGTTGGTGGGCCACTAGTTCCAAAACTATAGAATAATGTTCGTCTTACTAGGCTTAACGTCTATCGCGGGAGTCGGACCTGGGTACTGTCCAAAACCGTTCAACTTGAGCCAAAGGACGAGTGCATGAGAAGTGAAAATACCCTAAAGAAAGAAGCTGAAACTTAAGTGAATTGGGTCGTCCACTCTTATGAAAAGTTAAGGATTTCGGACCATCAGTTTATGACCAAACTTCACATGTGGAGTAAGAAAATTTCCATGCTCATATCCGTATAGTTGCGGCCCCGATTGACCATTGGCCACTGTTAAACAGACTTCTCATCATATCTGTCGATCGACACATCCAAATGGAGGGCCGAACATGTCCATACGTAGATCATCATTAGGGCTAACTATCCTATGGTATATATCAATATGTACACCCCATAGTGAGCCCTAGAGGCTAGAAAAATCCTCCCATAGGGCTTGTATAGTAAAAACCTAACACTTGGGGCCACTTGCACCAATTCTGGCATTATAAAAGGGGCTTCTTTTGGGCACCCCTCTCCCTGTAACGCCCTGAAAATCGGGGGTCGAGCATAAACTCAACTCCCGAGTTCTAGAACATCACTTATGCAACAAAATGAATGATGATTGAATGTTGACTGTATTCGTGCATTGAACATGAGTGAGATTAAGCCAAAACAACATATCATACTCCAGAGACAGTTAAATTTGCAAGCGGAAGACTGTGATAGATAGATAAAATATATAAACTATGATGAGTCTCCAGAGTGTGATAACATTACCAGGTTAAATAATTACAAGTACAGTTCTAAAATATACCAAATATGAGGAAGTGTAATGTCTCCTGTCCCAAGTACCATAGCCCCGTCAATACAATATCAGGTCTTCATTGACCTGCTAGAGAGATACAGATAGGAGAACTCCTCCTATCATCATTGAAGTAGTTCGGCTCTGCTTCACAAGCATCGCCATCACCTGAAACTCAACAAATCTGGTTGTGTGTACAACACCGTCCCGTAACGTGGGAGTGAGTGATCAACTCAGTGGAACAGTAAAGCATAGGTTAACATGTTATCAACTCAGTCAAGCAATAATGATAAAGCAGTACAATCAAACAATTTTAACTACTCTTATTTAATGCAAGTATGAAATGACATGATGTATGCCCTTGCCAAACCACCCTCATGCGACATCATCTTACGTTCGCGAATGTGTCCATCCCTCAGTGCTCCACATCTACCAGGCACATGCAGTGTGATGATGAGCATGATTACCAAGTAATTATTAGTTCATTTCAAACAGCAGTATTGGGAAACTAAGGTACCTCCCTTGTATCATTCCCAAACATGATCCATCCTAGGGTCGTCAATCCTAGTTAATCTCATACGGTATTATGGTTCGAGAGGCATCGCGAAGGCATCGCAAAGGGCTCGTCACCCGTCAGCACGGATACAGATCTCACCGTATGCGGCTCAATTGCTGACCGTCAGCTCGAGTACAGGTCTCACCATACTCGGCTCAATCGCTGGCCGTCAGCTCGAATACAGGTCTCACCGTACTCGGCTCAACTCATACTCTACTTGCTGTGAAGGGCTCGTCACCAATCACAGACCTTGGAGCATACTTGAAGACACTACAGAGGACTCGTCGCCCGTCAGCACGAGTACAGGTCTCACCGTACTCGGCTCTCGCCGTAAGTGTCGACAGCTCGAATACAGTGTCCCATACCACCGTATTCGGCTCACGAGTTTGGTTGCTCAATGGTCACTACGGGGAGGCACATGGCCCCAGCATAGGCCGACAGCTCGACCACGGTGTCCCATACCACCATGCCCGGCTCATGAGTCTTAACGGATCGAGGTACCATGGTTAAAAGGATTTCACTGGTAAGTTTGGTACCCTAGGTTCAAGCAGTAGCATCCAAACATGATGAACATACATAAGACAGATCGGGTTACTTGACGAGCTCGGCTAGCTCGAGCGCACAACAAGTTGAACGACATGAAGTGCATAAGCACTTCACATGGCCAACCACTATCGTCAACCGAAGTACGACTCAGGTTCGTCGAACACATCTCACGTGGCAAATGAATCACAGCCACGAATGCAATTCTAGTACCGATTGTCTGGACTATAATCATAGCCCCAAACACAATCAAGTGCAGATAGATAAAACAGTAGTAGATCAAGATTCAACTCATACAATCAAGGTCTGGTATTATCCGTTTAGGGCTGCCAGGGCTGTTGCACGCACTCGTTGCTCCACTCCCCCATCACCCATGACGGATCATACAACGTAAATATAAATTTAAACATATGCATTACATAGTTAAAATCATAAAGCAGTTGAACATGTTATGAAGCACAACACAAGCATGAGTTTGTACATGTTCAATTCCTAATCACACAACTATCCAAGGAGATCATACACATACTTAAAAGAGGTTGAGAATCATATCTCAACACCCTTATACATTACAATTTGCTAACTACTACTCATTCAGACATTTCAAGAAACACTTAAACAAACATACATCAACATACATGACATATGTCGATCACATAGGCATTAGGCCAAATCCTTTCACTAGGGAGTTGCCCCAATCATAACACGCGTACACCCACGACGGATAGTCATGGCAAGCAGGAATCCAAGTTCCATATTCATTCAGTCATTTCCACAAACACTTGGGCCACACATTTTAGCATATATAGTGTATATTGGCCGTGGCGTGACTTAGGGCAAATCCTTTCATCAAAGGGGTATCTCCAATACATCAATCATGAATCCATGACAATTAGTCATGGCGAGCACGAATGAGAATTCTATACTCATTCAGTCATTTTCACAAACACTTAGAATACACTATTACAACATACATGGTGTATGTTAGCAAAACATGTATTAGGGCTATCCTTTAGCCAAGAGAGTATTTTATCCATGTATAATATATTACTACAACAAATAATCATGATAAATACATCTCCAAAATTTATACGTATACAGTATTTTCTAGACTACGCAATTTCAACATACATAGTGTATATAAGTAAAACATGTATTTAGGAGAATCCTTTTGCCAAATAAGTATTTTATCCATATATTGTATATCCATATAACAAATAAACATGTCAAACACATTTCCAAAAAATATACGTATACCGTACTTTCTACAAATACCTAGAGTATGTAGAATTCCATATTTTTCATCTTTAATCGAAACGGAAAAAGACAGCACTTTGTACATGTGCAATTGCATGCAGATCATGAATCTATCATTATCTGACATTGAAAGCGTTGAAAACCATAACCTATACACTGCACCTTTTGTCGTAGAATCGTAACGGAGTCGATAAGTTTGCTAAGCTTCCGTATTCGGCAGTTTGGCAACCTATAGAATGAAATAGGTTAGCTATTTCACAACCTACAACTGTCTAAACCCCAAAACAGATTAGGGTTAGGGTTTCATACCTAGAAATGACGCCGGAAACGCCGGGAAAGCGATGAGAATCAGGCGGTGAAGCCCGAATAGCGGCTGGGAAGAGTGGCAGGGAGATTCTCCCACTGCTCCCACACTTTCTCTCTCTTTTCTCTCTCTTTTCTCTCTCTCAATCTCAAATTCGTATGGCTGCCATGAGAGAGGGTTTAAGGTCCTTATATAGCCTAAAAATTCACCGAAATATACTTATGTTCAAGGTATACTTACATTATAATCAAATCGGCATTGTTTCAGCTCAAAAGAGGGTTTCTGGTGGGCCTCCTTGAGCTAAAGGTCGGGCTTAAGCTCACTAACGCTGGATCTACGTTCTATTAAGTTTTCGTTTCAGTGGGATTTCCAGATCACGCGTGGTGGACCAGTTTCAGTTCAACGGTCAGCGGATCTCGATCGGAGATTCCGAGTACATGTAAATGTGTATGAAATTTCTCCTGATCTGAGGGTGTAATTTGGTCTGATTCTGACGGTCTGGTTGCTTAATACTGATCCGCAAGCGAGTGGTGCCAGATTACTATTCAAGATAATTTATTTTGAATTAATTTCACATTTCTCACACTCTTCACTCCGAGCTCAAGCGAATAGCGCTGGGACACTATCTGGATTTGATTTCCGAGATGGTTGTCAAGCCCAGCGAGGCGGTCCTAGTTCCTTAACTTCGTGTTAATCGGACTTCCGACGTGCGGTCCAGATCCGATACGGAGTTTCAAGATGCTCCCGAAAGCAATCGGGTAATGAGATTGATCCTAGATTTTAGGGTAACCTAGCGTCAATGATTCTGCAAGTTTTGGGTCTTGCAGATCGTATTTAAAGCGATTGGTACTAATTTCACAAGTACTCTAGTTTAGCACTAGCTAATTCTCGCCTAATTTCTAAAGGATTTAGTCCTGTATGATTTCTGTCTGAGGTGGTACCTGGGCCTTTGTAGTTTGTATATAAAGTGATCTAAGTTATACTACTTAGCTAGTTTAGGATAGTGTCTAGGATGAAAGTGCTTAGAAAAATTGAAAGAACAAGGTAGTGAAGGGTGAGATTTGTGAAGGAAATGGTTCAGAAGCGATTTTAGACTGTGGGGTTCAGTTCTGACGAATTAATAAGGTGTTAGGAGCAACCCATTGCCTAAGGACGTCTAATCCCAGGTTGGTAAAAATCCAGGATGTTACACTCCCCATACGAATTTGCCCTATAGAAAGGAAAGAGAGAAGAGAGAAATGGGAGAAAGAAGAAAGGAAGAAGAGAGGAAGAGAGAGTGAAGAAGGGAGAGAAAGAGGGTTATAGTTAAAGTGGGGCCCAAGGGAGCTTAATCTTGTAACTCCTTACCTCTCCCTCAAGGAAATCCCTCACCCACATCCGAAGAACGTCACTCCACCGATTGGGTAGGTAAATCTCTTATCTTTTTAGAAAAAAATCCTTATGTTGAGAGGGGATTTGCATGAGATTCTAACATGCAAATGCTTTGCCTCAGGGATTCCTGCCAATCGACCTCAAATTCGACACTCCTAGGTCACTTCCCAAGATCTCAACGATCCATAGGTGCGGACTATTATTCCTAGGTGGCCTAGCACCAATTTTACTATGAATCTAATGATTATGATTGCTTGGGTGAAGTATTTGGATAATCTAGTGAAAACCTAGGCAAGACCTTACCTTTTAATTAGATCCTCCCAATCAACATGGAATGATTATGGCATGTTTGATGTTCCTCAACATGATTGGGCATGAATTTGGTGACTTGCTTGTTCATTTCTTGCTTGATTCTTGCGCAATGATTCTTTATAGCATGTGTGTTCCATTAACCCTTATTGTATTTTTGTGCTATGAGATATATATATATATGTTTGGTCTCTTCGTTAACCCCACACACTACACATACACGTTTAATTCATGTTATTGTTAGTAGTCGCAATTGTAGAGAAATCTGAAATCTGTGTTTGATGTATGAGTGCATGATATCACCTGTGTTAGTTGAAAAATACTGAATTGTTGAAGCGTTATTGAATATCATCAAACCCTTGGGTTGATCAGGACCATACTGCGGCTAAACCCCTGAGGTGAGAGAAGGTGGTCTCCCTGGTAGGACCATACTGTGGCTAAACCAGCAGGTTTGGATGGATGCGAATGGACGACAATAGTTAGACTACGTGGGTCACTTCTACCCGATGTCGTCCGTCACGTACTCGCCTAGACTCACAAGGTCTAGCCCAATTACTGACTAACTATGATTATTAACCATGTCTGATCATGCCTGAATGGAACCTTGAACACCCTTCGCCCATTGAAGTCTATTGCTAACCATTTGAAACTGATCCACCGTCTTGAGAGCCGGGCATGGTGGAATGGGACACAGTGTCTGAGCTGTCGGCCTACCCTGGGGTGACAAGCCTCCCCTTAGTGACTACGAGCGATCCCTTTCCCAGCACTCCCCATGTACTTGAAATCGGGGATGGGGAACCCGATGGGATCAAGGATCGTGGGGTCTTGGCCTCGGGCGTTGAGGGGCCTTGGCCTCGCAACTAGTTAAGGGCATTGATATAGTGGGGTGTACCAGTTTTCTCAATCTGTTGGATGAACGAAATTAACTAAATGCTCGATTAACATTATTCATGCATTGCATCAGGTAGGTTTTGGCGACTCGATAGTTGAGGTCGTAATGAGGGAGTGTTGGTCATGTGCGATCGTTAGACGAAGTCGCTCGAGGGAGTGTTGTGGCAAGGTCATGCATTATATCATTTATCATGCATATACATTAATAAGATTAGTTAAGGATTTATGGATGTTCGCCTTTCATTAAATTCATAATATAATTGATGCCTATTGTAACTTAAAATTAATAGCACCCACTGAGTTGATCACTCACTCCCACTCTGGGATGGTGTTTTAAAATACCAACCAGACTCTTCAGTAGTTGCAGGTGACGCTGAGTACGAGGAGCCTTTCGGCACGAGCGTGGATGAGGAGGATGAGTTGTCCTATTTCTAGTTGATGGGCGGTTCATCGTAGATTTTGCAGGCGGACTTGAGTCATTAAGTAGTGGACTCAGCACACTATTCTTTTAGACGTATTATTCCTTTGTATTTTTGCTGGGCGACACCTTGTGCATCCCATCGATATTTTTAGACATTATATATATTTAGCCATTTCCCTTCCAGTAGACTAGTCGTGAATTGTGATTCATGTATCCAGTAATTCCATGCTGCTCAATGAACCAGATTAAACGCAAAACTGTAAAAATTGGTTTTAAGTGATACCCGGGAACTTGGGAGTCGAGTGTATACATGACCCCCAATTTCTAGGTCGTTACAAGATGGTATCAAAGCAATAGTTTTGAATCAATTGGGCCATGGGTCATGAACTCACTAATGCATCCGCTGACTTGAGAGAAAATGCAATTAAAAACACAAAATGCTAGGAACCTCTGCAGTCCCTGAACTAACGCTCCTAGACAGAAGATAAGACTCCCAGAGTGTTAGGGTTGGGTAGCGGGAGTAAGTAGTGACGCTAGGAAATAGGTCTGAGAGGCATACAGTACCTTAGCCTATTGATAGGAACCAATCGGAACTGAACGATTGAACGGTTGAACCCGTCATCTTAGACCAAATGTGGTAATACCAGGCCAAACTTGATAGTTCCGACCCATTCGGGGATAAATACGCAGGGGCGAACGAAAATTTTACCGGAAATAGAGAAAATGTAGAAAAATCAATTTTTAACCAATAATTGGTAGGAATCTCTCGAAAACGATAAGACCATTCCGTAGATCAGTTTCTTCTACCTCAAAATCATATACGGTACTTCCCCGGGGGCCTTACCGGTGCTCGGGAAATCGCAAAATAAAGGGGACCATGCCTGGAAAAATAGCAGGCGGGCGTGACCACGCTCGACCAGCGCAGTCCATGCCCAACCCTCCAGTGGGTCGGCGTGATCACGCCCAACCAGTGCATCCCACGCCCAACCCTCCAGCGGGTCAGCGTGACAACGCCCGACCGACGTGCCCCAGCCGGAATTTTCTGGTATTTTAGGTCAACTTCAAAAATTCATATCTCCCTCGATATAACTTTGATTTAGGTGATTCAAAAGCCAGATTGAATATTAATAAGTATAGTTTCATATAAAAATAACTTCAAAAATTCATATCTCCCTCGATATAACTTTGATTTAGGTGATTCAAAAGCCAGATTGAATATTAATAAGTATAGTTTCATATAAAAATAAAATTAAAAAATTTAATATAGTTAAAATTGGAATGAATTGACAACTATCCAAAAATCATTAGTTTTAGACGGTGGTTACTTCTAGAATTTTTATAATTTATTTACAATTCCAATTGATATGAAATTTTGTGGGATGACTAGAAAATTAATGATAAATCATCATAAGAATTTTAAAAATAATTCAGTTACTAAAAGTATAAGAAACGTTACAAGAATTAGATACATTTTAGTATCTTAAAGAAAATTGTTAGTTTTGAATAACTTATGCTTCTAATTTTTTTTTATAATTTTTATGGAACTTGAAATAGATTAAAATTTTGTATGAGAAGGGTAAACTTAATCATGAATTATCATATAAATTATAAAAATTATCCAGTAATTAAAAGTGATAAATACTTTATGAACAAAAGATGTATTGAAACAGAAAGTTTCTACAACTAAAAGTTGCCGATGGACCAGATGTATCTCTTTCATCGTAGAGTTTTAGGATTCGAAGTCAAATTAGGAATTACTTTAAAAAATCCTAGGAATCATCCTGGGTGATTAAATTAAATCCTTATTTTAATATATTTTACTATTTCAAATAATCTATAACTTGACGCACTAGACTTCTTAAGTAGGGTTTCGTTTCATTGCTTAAGAATTTGAGAGTTCGTATTCGAAGTGGACTTTACTAAAATATTTTAGGTTCTTATTCTCTTATGGATTCAAAGTTCATACCATTTTCAGGAGATAATGTTCTTCTTTTTTTCCTTTTCTGCGGCATTCCTTGCGTCAGAATCACTCCAAACCTCCAGAATACCTTAAAACTTTCGATTCTTCCTTTCCTATTAAAATTTATGAAACTAAAGTGTGATTTGCTCATAACTCACTAACCATAGGATCAAAATGGTAATGTTGAGAAGAACCTTAAGTTCCTGGAAACCTTTCTAGGATAGTCGTTTGATCATAGGCACCGTGGGAGACTCACCACCCACTAAAATATTATAAATGAGAAACTTGAACTTTTTAATAAATTTTGATATCTTCCAAATGTTAAGAATAATCAGACTACGGAATTACGGAACCATACATTTGAAAAGTATTCGCGACTTAGCCCAATTCTCGATCCTGGGTGAATACCAATGGACTCACTGCTTTGACCGAGCAGAAGACCAGGATCTACCAAGACTAGGAAGGGATACAACGATCTTTCTGCCCTGGTTAGGCAGAGGATCGACGTGTGGGATCAAAGCCTACCACAACTGTTTTTCCATGTTAGCCCAATTATAAAGGAGTAGAATATACCACCCTTAGGTAAACTTTATTATCAAACACTTCGCACGATAATGAAGATTTTGACATTTGTTTTCAAGCCTCAAAGGTGAAAACTTTTAAGGGGGTAGATCACAATGAGCTAGGCTAGCATATTTATTATATACCCTAAAACGTATGTAAACCCGAAACCAATAAAACTTAAGCAAATGAAGTGGTAATATCTTTACTTATTACCCTTAAGCAATTTCGTGGACGAAATTGTTTTTATGGGGGGTAGATTGTAACATCTTGGATTTTCACTGTTTTGAATTTTCAAAAATCCTTTAATTTTTTTTAATTTTTTTTTGTAATTAACTTATATTATCACTTACTGACCATTGGCACTCAATGCTAGTTTATATATGGGTGAAACCAGTAAAGAACCACACAAGTTCAATTAATCAACCGTAGGAAGCCAACGAATCCGCCCGATCACTTGAATATCAAGTTTAGCCCCATGATTCACTCACATTGGACCAAAAAATCTAACCGACCCATCGCTAACTAATCAAGACAATCATAACTAAATTAAAGATCTAACCGAAGCTAAGTCAAGTAAGGCCCGGATCTTAACTAATAGACCAAATCAACCCTGTTAGTCTTTTAGCCTAAAACCGACGGTTTAGAGTAATCATGACTAAATCTCCACTTTCACTAATTATAAATAGGCCACACTATAAACATAGTTAATCTAAATCCTAATCATTGCCCCTGAGAAATCTCAATACTTAATTCATTTCAGAAATGCTTCGATTTTCTGAACAAGCTCTAGACCGCTCTTTGGTGGGCCATTAGTTTCAAAACTATAGAATAATGTCCATCTTACTGGGCTTGACGTCTATCGTGGGAGTCAGACCGGGGTACTGTCCAGAACCGTTCAACTTGAGCCAAAGGACGAGTGCATGAGAAGTGAAAATACCCTAAAGGAAGAAGCTAAAACTTAAGTAAATTGGGTCATCCGCTCTTATGCAAAGTTGAGGATTTCGGACCATCGGTTTACGACCAAACTTCACATGTAGAATAAGGATATTTCCTGCTAATATCTGTATAGCCGAGGCCCTGATCGACCATCGGCGACTGTTGAAGAGACTTCTCATCATATCTGTCGATCAACGCATCCAAATGGCGAGCCGAACATGTCCATACGCAGATCATCATTAGGGTTAACTATCCTATGGTGTATATCAATATGTACACCTCATAGTGGGCCCTAGAGGCTAGAAAAACCCTCCCATAGGGCTAGTATAGAAAAAACCCAACACTTGGGGTCACTTGCACCCAATCTGACATTATAAAAGGGGCTTCTTTTGGGCACCCCTCTCCCCATACGAATTTGCCCTAGAGAAAGGAAAGAGAGAAGAGAGAAAAGGGAGAAAGAAGAAAGGAAGAAGAGGAAAGGAGAGTGAAGAAGGGAGAGAAAGTGGGTCATAGTTAAAGTGGGGCCCAAGGGAGCTCAATCTTGCAACTCCTTACCTCTCCCTCAAGGAAATCCCTCACTCATAACCGGAATAACATCTCTCCGCTGATTGGGTAGGTAAATCTCTTATCTTTTTAGACAAAACACTTGTGTTGAGAAGGGATTTGCATGAGATTCTAACATGCAAATGCTTTGCCTCAGGGATTCCAGCCAATCGACCTCAAATTCGACACTTTTAGGTCGCTTCCCAAGATCTCAATGATCCATAGGTGCAAACTATTATTCCTAGGTGGCCTAGCACCAATTTTACTATGAATTTAATGATTATGATTGCTTGGGGTGAAGTATTTGGAAAATATAATGAAAACCTAGGCAAGACCTTACCTTTTAAATCCTCCTAAACAACATGGAATGATTATGGCATGTTTGATGTTCCTCAACATGATTGGTCATGAATTTGGTGACTTGCTTGTTCATTTCTTGCTTGATTCTTGTGCCATGATTCTTTATAGCATGTATGTTCCATTAACCCTTGTTGTATATATATATATATATATATATATATATATATATATATATATATATATATATATATAATGCTTGGTTTCTTCATTAACCCACGCACTACACATACACATTTAATTCATGTTATTATTAGTAGTCGCAATTATAGAGAAATCTGAAATCTGTGTTTGATGTATGAGTGCATGATGTCACCTGTGTTACTTGATAAATTTTGAATTGTTGAAGCATTATTGAATATCATCAAACGCCTGGGTTGGTCAGGAAACTGAGGTGAGAGAAGGTGGTCGTACTGGTAAGACCATATTGCGGTTAAATCAGCAGGTTTGGGTAGATGCGAATGGGCAATAGTAGTTAGACTACGTGGGTTACTTGTACCCGATGTTGTCCGTCACGTACTCGCCTGGACTCGCATGGTCTAGCATAATTACTGACCAACTATGATTGTTAACTATGTTTACTCACGCATGAATGGAACCTAGAATACCCTTCGCCCACTAAAACCCATTAATAACCATTTGAAACTGATCCACCATCTCGATAGCCGGACATGGTGGAATGGGACACTGTGTCCGAGCTGTTGGCCTATGCTGGGGTGATGAGCCTCCCCATAGTGTCAGCGAGCGATCCCATTCCCAGCACTCCCTAGGTGCTTGAAATCGGGGATGGGGAACCCGATGGGATTAAGGATCACGGGTCTTGGCCTCGCGCGTTGAGGGGCCTTGGCCTCGCAACTAGTTAAGGGCATTGATATCGTGGGGTGTACTAGTTTCCCCAATCTGCTGGATGAACTGAATTGACTAAATACTCGGTTAACATTATTCATGCATTGCATTAGGTAGGTTTTGGCGACTCGGCAGTTGAGGTGTAACGCCCCAGATTTTTGCCAACCTGGAGTTAGATGTCCTTAGGCAAGGGGTAGATCCTAACCCCTTATTAACCTCTCAAACCTCAAATCCTTTAGAAATTAGACAAGTTTAACTAAGTGTTAAACTAGATTAGCTATGAAATCCGCTTGAATCACTTTAAATACGATCTGCAAGACCCAAAACTTGTAGAATCATTGACGTTAGGTTACCCTAAAATCTAGGATCAATCTCATTACCCAGTTACTCTCAGGAGTACATTGAAACTCCGTATCGGATCTGGACCGCACATCGAAAGTCCGAATAATACGAAGTTATAGAATTAGGACCACCTTGCTGGGTTTGAGAACCATCTCGAAAATCAAATCCAGATAGTGTCCCGGGGCTATTCGCTTGAGCCCGGAGTGAAGCGTGTAAGAAAACGTGGATTTCTTTAGAAATTAAATCTAATTTAAGTAATCTGAGACCTGTCGCTTGCGGGCCTGATATAAGCAATCAGACCGTCAGAATCTGACCCAAATACACCCTCGGATCAGGGAATTTCATACACATGGCAGTGTACTTGTAAACCTGATCGAGTTCCGGTGACAGTTAAATTGAAACTGGTCCGCCACATGCGATCTGGAAACCCGACTGGAATGAAAACTTAACTTGACCTAGATCCATGGTCAGGGAGCTTAAGTCCGACCTTTGGCTCAAGGTGGGCTCCGAAAATGCTCCGTTGAACTGAAACAGACGCTCTTTGGACATAACCTAAGTATACCTTGGCCCTGGGGCCATTCCCATAAGTTTTGGGCCTATATAAGGGCCTTAAGCCCTCACTCTCTCATCCCATACGAATTTGGGAAACCCTAAGAGAGAGAAGAGAGGAAGAGAATGAAAGAGAGAGTGACAGTTGGAGTTCATCCCTGGGATTCAAGCCCATCATTCCGCGGGCTGAATCAGCTCTTCCGTAACGCTCTACCGCTGATACCGATCCCGTTCTTAGGTAAGAAATTCAACCCCTAAGCTGTTCTAGGGTTCCCAATAGTTAAAATGATGAAATAGCTAACCTAGTTCATGTTATAGGTTGCCATCCTGCTGGTGACAAAGACTACGTATTTCAAACGAATCCGTTACGTGTTTACCAGCGTAAGGTGTGGACTTTAAACGTATAGGCTATGTTTTCAAGGCTTTCAATGTCAGTTAATGATATATTACTGACGTGGATGCTATTGCACATGTACAAAGTGCTATCCGTTTCGTTTTTCAGATATACGTTAACTATGTTGAATATACTGTATTCCTCGTATTTGTAGAAAATACCGTATATGTATGAAATATGGATTTGTGCTTGCCATGATTAATTGCTGTTTATGTATGCTAGATGCATGTGTATCAACTTCTGGGTGAACGGATTAGCCTAATACATGTTATCCCAACATACGTTGTATATGTTATAACGTGTAACCTAAGCGATTGTAGAAATGTTCGAATGAATATGGAACTATGATTTATGCTTTCCAGGACTATTGGTCGTGAATGCATATCGTGGTTAATGTAGCAACTCTTTTGTGAAAGGATTCGCTACAACATGTGTTTTAACTAGCATATTACAGGTATGTTGGAAGGTGTAGTCTAAGTGTTTGTAAAATTGTCTGAATGAGTAAGTAGTTAGTAAATTGCAATGTATAAGGGTGTTGAGATATGATTCTCAACTACTTTAACTATGTGTATGATTTCCTCCACGTACCGTATATTATAGTGTCTGTTTATTTACGTAATGCATATGTATAAATCCATGTTTAAGTTGTATTCCATAAAGCCATAAAGGGTGATGGGGGAGTGGTGTAACGATTCAGTGCAATAGCCCTGATAGCCCTAAGCGGACAATATCGAACCTTTGATTGTATGATTTAAAATCTTAATCCATTACCGCTTTAACTATCTTTTAGGATATTTTGTTGTAATTGAATGTGATTGGGGCTATTGTATAGTCCAGGCAATCGGTAATCGGCCCTAAGTTTGTGGCTGAGATTCATTTGCCACGTAGGACGTGTTTGACGAACCCGAGTCGTACGTTGGTCGTCGGCAGTGGTTAGGCCACACGAAGTGCTCATGCACTTCATGTCAATCGATACGATATGTGCTCATATTAATCGAGCTCGTCAAGTAACCCGATTGGCCCTATGTTTGTTCACCATGTTTGGGTGCTACTGCTTGAACCTAAGGTACTAAACTCACCAGTGGAAACCCCGTTAACCTTGGTACCTCGATCCACTAAGACTCATGAGCTAGACATGGTGGTATGGGAGATCATAGTCGAACTGTCGGCCTACGCTGGGGCGACGAGCCTCCCCGTAGTGACCAATGAGCAACCCAAACTCGTGAGCAGAATACGGTGGTATGGGACACTGTATTTAAGCTGTCGGCCTACAATGTTTTGGTGACGAAGCCGTGATGGGTGATGGGGGAGTGGTGTAATGATTCCGTACAACAGCCCTGGCAACCCTAAACATGCCCTTTGTAGTGACCTCGAGTGTACTCTAAGTCTACGTGGAGGCGACGACCCTTCCGTAGCAATAAGAGTATAAACTAGGCCTGCACTAATTTGGCGATGAGCCCTTTGCAGTGACCTAGAACCGCAACATCGTATGAGATTTACTAGGACTGACAACCCTAGAATGGATCATTGTTTGGGTATTGATATAAGGGAGGTACCTTAGTTTCTCAATCCTGCTGAATGAAAAGGACTAATAAGAACTTGGTAATCATATGCATGCACCGTATTACGCTTGCGTTCAGGCGTAGTAAGTCAAGCACTGAGGCAGTGTTGTTCATGCGCGAACGTGAGATGAAGTCACTGAGGGAGCGTAGGCGAGGGCATGCATCATACACTCATACCATTCTTGCATTAACAAGAGTACTTAGGGATGTGTGATCTACTACTTTATCATTACTGCTTGACTGAATTGATAACATGTTAACCTCTGCTTTATTGTTCCACTGAGTTGATCACTCATTCCCACGTTACGGGACGGTGTGTACACACCAACCAGACCCTGTTTGAGTTTCAGATGATGGTGATGCTTGCGAAGTGGAGCCAGACTTTTATAATGATGAGGGTTCCTCCTTTATGCAGCTATCAGGCGGGTCTATGTAGACCATCTTCTGATCGACGGGGTTATAGGGTTGCTGATTAGATGCCATTACACTTTAGTTTTCTCTTTTGGAACACCCTTGTATATTCGTTTAGTCCATTTTTGGAGTATACATTGATATATTTAACCTGGTAACATGTTCACACTCTGGAGACCTACAACAGTTTATATATTGTATATATCTATCACAGTCTTCCGCTTGCGTAATTTAATTGTCTCTGGAGTATGATATGCTGTCTTGGCTTAATCTCATTCATCTTTAATGCACTAACACGGATAACATTAAATCATTATTATCTATGTTGCATAAGTGATGCATTGGAACTCGGGAGTTGAGTCTATGCTCGACAATGAGGGAGTGCTGGTCATGTGCAATTGTTAGATGGAGTCGCTCGAGGGAGTGTTGTGGTGAGGTCATGCATCATATGATTTATTATGCATATTCATTAACAAGATTACTTAAGGATTTATGGATGTTCGCCTTTCATTAAATTCATAATATAATTGATGCCTGTTGTAACTTATGATTAATAGCACCCACTAAGTTGATCACTCAGTCCCACTCTGGAACGGTGTTTTAAAACACCAACTAGAGTCTTCAGTAGTTGCAGGTGATGCTGAGTATGAGGAGCCTTTTGGCGCAAGCCTGGATGAGGAGGAAGAGCTGTCCTATTTCCAGTTGATGGGTAGTTTGTCGTAGATTTCATAGGCGGACTTAAGTCACTGAGTAGTGGACTTAGCACACTATTCTTTTGGACGTATTATTTCTTTATTTTTTTCTAGGCGACGCCTTATGCGTCCCATTGATATTTTTAGGCATTTTATATATTTAGTCATTTCCCTTCCAGTAGATTAGTCGTGAATTGTGATTCATGTATCCAGTAATTCCATGCTGCTCAGTGAACCAGATTAAATGCAAAACAGTAAAAAATGCTTTTAAGTAATACCTGGGAACTTGGGAGTCGAGTGTATACACGACCTCCAATTTCTAGGGTGTTACAAGCAGTCAATTACTTCACCAAATGGGCCACGACCGAACCAGTGATAAAGATTACAGAACAGAAGGTGATCGACTTCATCTGGAAGAATATCATATGTCGGTTCGGAATCCCTCACACCATCGTCTCTGACAACGGGAAGCAGTTTGATAACGACAGATTCCGAGGCATGTGCAGGAGGCTCAGCATATCAAATGCATACTCTTCGCCTCGGGACACGCAGTCCAATGGACAAGTCGAAGCTGTAAACAAGGTCATCAAGCACCATCTCAAGACAAAGTTAGAAGAAACAAAAGGCAACTGGGCAGAGGAGCTCCCATTCGTCCTTTGGGCCTACAAGACTACAACTCAGTTGTCTACTGGGGAGACCACATTTTCGTTATCTTACGGTTCGGAGGCGATCATCCCAGTCGAGATCGGCCTCCCGACAGCTCTGGTCAGAAACTACTAAGAGGATCAGAATGACGAGCAGATTGCAACAAACCTCGACCTGCTCGAGGAAGCCAGAGACGTCGCCAGACTCTGAGTCGCCGCTCGGCATCAGCAGGTGGCACGGTTCTACAATTTCAGGGTCAAGACGAGGCGATTTCAACTAGGGGACCTGATCCTCCGTCGCATCTTCCAGAATATAGCAAAGCCGGGGGCCGGGACACTCGAACCAAACTGGGAAGGGCCTTATCACGTGGTCAGGTCAACCAAGCCGGGCTCCTACCACTTAGAAGATCTCGAAGGGCGTTAGCTCCCCCACCCCTGGAATGCCTAGCACCTGAAAATCTACTATTCATGAGAATCTACTGGCCATTGGAGGCTTTCAATAAATGTATAGCTTGGAGCTACTAGCCTTTTAAGGCTCTTAATAAAAGTCTCTTTCTACATGGTCCACTTATGCGATCTATCTACAAACGAAAAGAGTTACCTCTTATAAGTAGAGGCGAGCTTAATGGACCGATCCCATAAAGAAGGGGTTGGCTCGTTAATCTATGAAAATCTACGAAGGGGTCCTCTCATGTGCAGAGAAAAAACCCGTAGGTGAACCGATCCCTTAAAGAAGGGTGTAACGTCCCAGATTTTTTCGAACTTAGAGATGGACATCCTTGGGCAATGGGTCTATCATAACACCTTTTCGACTTCTCAAAACTCAATCTCAAAGTCTCAAATCCCATTTTCAACCCATTTCCTTCAAAAATCTCACCTTTCATCACCTTATTCTTCAAATATTTATAAGCACTTTAATATTAGACACTAATCATAAAGTTTAAATGATGAAGAACAATACTTAAACTAAAATTTACTATAAATAGTAAATATATAAATAAAATGGGTTTTTGACCATTAACCTTATGGAATCTCACAAAATAAATAGGTTATTTGGATAGAGCAACTTCTCTTACCCCAATATCATATATTGCACGTCGAATAACTCATTCTGGTTTGCAAAATATACCCGTTTCAAAAGTCACATGGCAGAACTACCACCAGACACCACAGGGGGGCGTGGCGCCACCACCCAGTTGGCGGCGCGCCGCCGGTGCACCGAATTTCAGTGGACCTTCGCTGACAATATTCTGCGTTTTTAGGCTAACTTCAAAAAGTCATATCTCCCTCAATATAACTCCAATTTCGGTGATTCAAAAGCTAGATTGAAGTTTGATAAGTCTAGTTTTATATAAAAATAAGTAAAAAATAAAATAGAAATTTTAATATAGTTAAATCTAGGCTGATGTGACAACTATCCAAAAATTATTAGTTCGAACAGCTGCTACTTCTAGAATTTTTAGAATTTTTCTAGAACACGAAATCTAATGAAATTTGGTGGAGATAAAGTAGTCTTGATGATGAACTGTTAAAAAATAATTAAAATAATATACTAACTAAAAGTGCCAAAAAAAGGACATAGAACTACCTTAGGACCTTATTTTGTCATAATTAGGGTGGAATTTAGTTAAGTACTAAACTAAATAATTGGTGGATTTAACTCGAACCACCATTTCCACAAATGGCAAGACCCAAAATCATTAATACCATTAACTCAATGTCCCTTAAAAACTTAGGAGAAATCCCAAGAGCCTATTGCTCTCGGGAGTACATTGAAACTCCGTATCGGACCTAGACCGCACGTCGAAGGTCCGATGACCGCGAAACTATAGGACTATGTTCGTCCTATTAGGCTTGACAACCATCGCGGGAATCGAGCCCAAATAGTGTCCCGAAATGCACAACTTGAGCCCTAAGCAAAGTGCGTGAGAAACGTGAATATCTTTAGAAAATGTAATGAAACTTAAGTGAATTTGGCCATTCGTTCACGAGCGAAATTGAGGATTTTGGATCGTCAGTTTCTGACCAAACTTCACCCAGGGAAAAAGAAAATTTCCCTATTCATATCCATATACATATGACCCTGATCGAGTAAGCATGACCGTTGATCTGACATGGGTCTTCCACGGTCGATCGGCCTATCCAATTACACCGAAATCACATCCTGGCATAGATCTGTTGTCAGGGAACTAACCCTACAACGTGTGTGAGTTGTGGACCTCCCTATGGGCCCTGTTTGTCAAAACCAGTCACCCTTTGGATAGAAACCAAGTATACCATGGCCATGGGGCCATTTGCATCAGTTCTGGGCCTATATAAAGCCCTTAAACCACCCCATTTCTACTCCATACGAATTTCTCTAACCCTAGGAGAGAGAAGAGAGAAAAGAAGAGAAAAATGTGAGGAGAGAAGAGAGAGTCTGAGAGATCGTTGCTGGGATTCTCTCCCACTACTCCACGTGCTGAATCGCCTCTCCTGTTTCGCTACACAATCGTTTTCGGTTACGATTTGGGTAAGAAATCCTAACCCTAATCTTGATTTAGAGATCCAAATAGAGTAATCGACAAAATAGATAACCTATTTCATTGTTTAGGTGTCTGACGTTCCATTTTCGGGAACGTAGTGTTTGAACAGCGTCCGAATCGAGTATTCTGACGAAAGGTGTGGATTATAAATGTTTAAGTTATGGTTTTCAGGGCTTTCATTGTCAGCAATGATTTATATCTGACTTGATTGCTGCCATATAATCTTAGTTACTACGTTTTCAATAAATCATACATGTGTGAACTATGTTGAATATAAGATGTAATCTATGTGTTTATTGAAATGCTCGAATGAATATGAAATTGTGATTTGTTCTTGACATGACTATAAATCTAGGATTCATGTTTGTCGTGTGTACCACAATCTATTTATGTAATAAACTGTGATAGTTCATGTCATAACTAATCTAGTCTATGTATTTAGTAATGTGTAGTCTAAATGTTTGATAAAATGTCTAAATGAGAAATTGTAGATGAATTGTATTTAATAAGGGTATTGAGATAGGATTCTCAATTACCTTATCTATATGTTGAGTTTCCTTCATGCAATCTTAATTTCGACTACGTGATTTATGGATGAAATGCAATATTTGGTAACATGTTCAATGTGTTCGATGAAATGCTCAAATGAGAATCTTTATTGGAATGTTTGTTAAATGCTGATATGCTTATCACATGTATTTATCTATTGCATCTGAGTAAGATTGGGACTACCACGTGGTCTAAGCAATCAGTAACAGTTCCCGTTTGAGTGACCGAATTAGTCTCACCACATTTGATGAGTTCGGTGAATCTGGGTCGCACAATGATTGTCGACAGTGGTTAGGCCACGTGGGGTGCTTATGTGCTCCATGTCGATTAATTCGGTATGCGCTCGTACCAATCGAACTTGTCTAATAAACTGAATGACCTATTGTATGTTTACCATGTATGGACATCACTGCTTGAATCTAAGGTACCACTTACTAATGTAAAGACCCGTTTCAACCATGGTACCATGATCTACTAAGACTCATGAGCCGGGCATGGTGGTATGGGACACCATGGTCGAGCTGTTGGCCTACACTAGGGTGATGAGCCTCCTTGTAGTGACCAGTGAGCAACCCAAACTCGTGAGCCGAATACGGTGGTACAGGACAATGTATTCGAGCTATCGACCTATGCTGAGGTGACGAGCCTCCCCGTAGTGACCTCGAGTGTTGAATTTGCCTATCCACTGCTTTTCATTAGGGGTGATGCCCTACAACTTGCCTATCGTATGTGATTAACGAGGATTGACGACCCTAGATGGATCCTTCAGTTTGGGTTAATGATATAAAGGGAGGTACCTTAGCCTCCCGAATCTGTTGTATGAATAAGCCTAATTAATTATTTGGCTAACATGACCATGCACCGCATTGCATGTGCTTTGGCGAGGAAGTGCACGTTTAGGGAGTTTGTCATGTGCGAACGGTTGACGGAGTCAGTTTTAAGGGAGCTTTGTATGAGGGCATGCATCATTACTGCACACCATCCCTGCATTAACAAGAGTAGCTAGGAAGTGATTTTTGAACTACTTTATCATTACTGCTTGATTGAGTTGATAACATGTTAACCTTTGCCTTATAGTACCACTGAGTTGGTCACTCATTCTCACCCTAGGACGGTGTTTTAAAACACCAACTAGACTCTATTGTAGATGCAGGTGATGGGGAAGTCTATATAGCGAAGTTGGACTTCGTAAGTAAGGAGAAAGAATTCTCCTACGTTCAGCTCTCAGGCGAGTCTATGTAGACCCCATGCTGATACGATGGGATTATAGGGACTTATGGATTAGTTGAACGCTTTACATTTTGATATCTATTCTAAAATGATACATGTATATGTTCAGCCCAGTTACATACTCATACTGCAGAGTTTGTGAAATACTTTCATATTGAGATACTTGTGTTTCAGACTTCCGTTGCTTAATTACATTATCTCTGGAGTATGACATGTTATTTTTAGTATAATCCCACTAATGTTTAATGCATTGTTATGGATGACATCTAAACATCATTATCCATGTTGCATAAGTGATGCGTTGGATCTCGGGAGTAGAGCTTTGCTCGACCCTCAAAATTCAGGGCGTTACAAAGGGGTCGGCTCATCATATGTTAAAAGATCTGTAAAAACAACTAAGGGTCGCGCGCCACTTGTGGGGGGTTGACCCCTCAAGGGGTCGGTCCTTAAATAGCAACAAATCATCACGTAATAACCAACACATGTAACAACGCCCTCGACCGAGGGATAAAAGGTTAAAAAATAATCATCCACAAAATTATCATCTATAGATTAAGAAAAAAAAAGAAGTATCTCATTCCCTCTGAATAAAGGGACCAGCCATCGAGTTAGGGGGCTAAGCGTCAGGAGCGGCATCAGCAGTAGGGGGTGCACGGGTTCCTCGGTTGTAGCAGCACCAGCATCCTCGGCCTCGTCCATAGCAAGAGTGTCGAGATCGATGTCTGGATAAAGCTTTCGGACCTTGGCAAGACAAGTGTCGAAGCCGGTGTGGTAGCCAAAGAGATACAATCTACCAACTCCCTGGTCCTCTTCGACGACTCCTTGTACGCTTGCACTGCTGCAGCAGTTTGCAAGGCCGCCTGAGCCTTGAGCTCCCCTCATAGCCTCTCCTACTCCGCAGCCGCCGCGCCTCGAGAACATTCCATTGCTGAGCCAACCCCTCAGCAGCTTTGCGCTCCTTTCTCCAGCTGCATGTTTACTGACTCCACTTTCATGACCGAGGCCTCCAGGCACACGACAACCTCCCGAAGGCACATGATTTCGGGATCGGCCACGTCCAAGCGAACTTGGAGTTAATAGACCTCGCCCTAAAGCACCAACTCCATAGTTCGGCCCTCTTCAACATTCCTCCGTAACTCCTCCCACTCCGCTGTCGAGGCCTCCAAAAGTTTCTCGATCTCGCCCCCCCACGCCTCGAGCTCAGCCTTCCACCTCTCAAGCTCGGCTCTCTCTACATTGAGCCGGTCCATCTCCTTCAGCCTCTCCTTCACTTCCACCATCATCGGCAGCAACTAGTAACAAACCGTTACGTAGTCGTTCATGAACTTGACGTAACTTTGGGAGAGGGTATCGGCTATCCTCGATTCTGGCACATGCTTGGCCACACAAGGGTTCAGTAAAGCTATGTGATAACCAGGGGGAAGAGTCTCTGGAGGAGTGGGCTTAGAAGTTCCTCCAACCCCACTGATCGCAGAAGCTTGGGCAGCTGCCTCGGGCGTGGAGGTGTATCTAACCAGGGTGTCGGTTCGGCTGGCTAAGAGCTCGGCCTCAGCAGCAGCTACGGATTGTGCGGGGACATCAGCATCAGGAGTCTCCCCGACCACCTCTCTCCCTATCTGGGGGGACTCGCAAGGACGAAGGTGGAACCTCTGGGGCTTGCTCCTCTGGAGTCGGCTTTGAGATGGTGATAGGCTCGACTCCGACGGGGGCTTCGGGGGCTCGTACTTTGGGAGCAGGGGTTAGGGCAGTGGCGGGAACAACATCGGTTGGGTTTGTGGCAAGTACGACTTCAGCTGGAGCCGTGGCAGGCACGACTTCGGCTGGGAAGGTCATGATTACAGTCGGAAAAGGTTAAGCCCCGAGAGTAGAGAAGGTCATGGCTGTAGCCAGACAGGCTCAACCTCGGAAGTCTTTCTCTTCTTTGGTGTCACTTTTGTCCTCGCTCGGATGAGAGGACAACGTCCATCGGGGGCACGGTACAACCGGTCGCTTCCTCTTTGAGTCGCCTGTCTCCATTCTTGGTAAAAAAAGAAGGAAATCAGCCTAAGTAAAATCTAATGAATGTTAGCAAACAATCTCCAGGGACCCTTACCCCGCTTACTCAAAGCAAAGAAAGTAGGCTGGAGTCTACATAAACCAGACAACACGAGGTTGTCCCCATTGATGAGTTCGAACCAGACGCGTTGGTCCTCAGCGAGCAATCTAGCTCGGACAACCTGCTATTGTTGGAGAGGAGAGAGGTCTGGGGCCCCTTTCAGCTGAACTGTAAGCAGAGGCAGAGCTCGAGTTAAAACATAGAAGGACAAATCAAGCATACAGTGAGATGAAAAGAAGTGCTCGACCTGGGTTGGCAAACTTGGTGGGGACCCGAACCCCACAGTCCGTCCAACTCAGAGGCAGGGGCCTCCCATTCACCCAGGCCCAGAACCACTTCCCTTTACAGTCCTTGTTGGAAGTAGGAAGTTAGGTTACTAGACCCGGGATGCATGGAGGCCTAGTCGAGAAGTAGTACCAGGCCGACTCCGACCGTCGTACTTGGCCATGTACAAAAATAAGAACTCATCCAGCGTCAGCCTCTGGCTCTTCACCCAATGCCAAAGAATAAAGGTGGAGACAAGGATCCTTCATGCATTCGGGACTAGTTGGCCCGGTGCCACTCCCAGCCGTGCGGTCACCTCGCGCATGAATGGATGGATGGAAAATTGAAGCCCGCATTGGAGGGCGCTAGTGAAGATGACGATCTCCCCGTGGGCAGGAAAGCCCGCTTGGTCCATGGGGGCAGGGGTTGGGATGTGCACCGAGTCGAGAATCTAATAGTCTTAGCCGAGTTGAGCCATCTGGGACTCGACCAGGATTGAGCCCCCTAGGACCAACAGCTTCGGCCTACCTCCTGACGGGCCTGCCTTCTACCACCTCACGGGATCTCTGAGAGCCCTCTTCGACCTCTTGTCACGGCCTTTGGCCCTCCGACCCACGATTCGTTGGGCCGAGATGCCAAGTGGTATGGCCTCAAAAGGGCCTTCGGAGTCTTCGGGCCCTAAGGCGGTGGTCCCTAGTCCGGAGTCAGAACCAGCTCCTCAGACCTCTTCTACTTCATCAGAATTGCTCGACATTATGTAAAGAAAAGTCTTAAGTGATGGAAAACTCATGGCGCTACAGGCTATTTGCTCCGGTAGAAATTTTCCCAACTCTGACGGCTTCCTCCGATCGTAATCCCTTCTCTGATTGTCGGAAACCCTTTATCCGGTGGAAAAAATCCTTTTTCCGGCAGAGGGCGATTTGGAAGAAAAAAATAAGGAAAATGGAAAGCGAGAGAGTGAGAGCATGTAAGAGGTGTATGAATGAGTGTAAGGGGTATATATAACCCCCTATCACTCAGCGCCATCATTACGGACAACTGTCCCCAAGGCTAAGGCAGCTCGGCACTGACATCGGGGGACACGTGGACGGAGATGATACGTCCGAGTCCACGTTCTAAGAGCCAGGTCATCTAAGCATTAAGTGTTGTTTATGGTGCAAGCAGCCTCTCGCCCCCCTTGGGCACGTGTCAGCGTCTCCTTCACCCCGTCGATTGCAAATTGTAACCATCGCCACACGTCCGTAAGGCCCCGAATTTCGAGAGTCGAGCAAAGCTCAACTCCTGAGATCCAATGCATCACTTATGCAACATAGATAATGATGTTTATATGTTATCCATATCAGTGCATTAAACATGAGAGGGATTATACTAAATCAGCATATCATACTCTAGAGTTAATGTAATTAAACAAGTGGAAGACTGAGATTGATATATAAAGTATATACTTGTTTCACAACCTCCAGAGTATGAGTATATTACCGGGTTGAATACATACATGTTTTGTCTCAAAATATACAAAATGTCAAAATGTAAATGTTCGACTAATACATATAACCCTGTGATCCGGTCGAATCAGCATGAGGTCTACATAGACCCGCCTGATAGCTGAACGTAGGAGAATTCCTCCTCCTCGTATATGAAATCCAAATGAGCGACATAGACTCCATCATCACCTGCATCTACAACAGGGTCTAGTTGGTGTTTTAAAACACCGTCCCTGAGTGGAAGTGAGTAATCAACTCAGTGGTACTATAAGGCAAAGGTTAACATGTTATCAATTCAATCAAGCAGTAATGATAAAGCAATACAACAATCACTTCCTAGCTACTCTTGTTAATGCAGGGATGATGTGCAGTAATGATGTATGCCCTCACACAAAGCTCCCTCAAGCGACTTCATCGACCATTCGCGCATGGCAAACTCCCTAAATGTGCACTTCCTCGCCAAAGCACGTACAATGCGGTGCATGGTCGTGTTAGCCGAGTACTTAATTAGTCTTATTCATATAGTAGATTTGGGAAGCTAAGGTACCTCCCTTCATATCATTAACCCAAGTGGGGATCCATCTAGGGTCGTCAATCCTAGTTAGTCACATACGATAGGCAAGTTGTAGGGCATCACCTTTAATGGAAGCAGTGGATAAGCAAATTCAAGTGTTTATACTCGAGGTCACTATGGGAGGCTTGTCACCTGAACGTAGGCCAACAACTCGAATATAGTATCCCATACCACCATATTTGGCTCACGAGTTTGGGTTGCTCACTGGTCACTACGGGGAGGCTCGTCACCCCAGCGTAGGCCGACAACTCGACCAGGGTGTCGCATACCACCATGACCGGCTCATGAGTCTTAGTGGATCGTGGCACCATGGTTGAAACGGGCTTTTACATCGGTAAGTGGTATCTTAGATTAAAGTAGTAGTGTCCATACATGGTAAACACACAATACGCCAATCGTTTTATTAGACAAGTTCGATTGGTATGAGCAGACGCTGAATTAATTGACACGGAGCGCATAAGCACTCCACGTGGCCTAACCACTGTCGACAATCATTGTAAAACTCGGATTCACCGAACATATTAAATGTGGCGAGACTAATTCCACCACTCAAATAGAAATTGTTACTGATTGCCTGGACTGCGTTGTAGTCCTAATCTTACTCAAATGTAGCAGGTAAATACATGTGATAATCAGGTGAGCATTTGACAAGCAATTCAAAGAAATACCTCATTTGAGCATTTCATCTAACATATTGAACATGTTACCACACGTTGCATTTCATCCATAAATTGCGTAATCGAAATTGAGATTACACAAAGGAACTTACATATAGATAAGGTAATTGAGAATCCTATCTCAATACCCTTATTAAATACAATTTACAAACAAATTCTCATTTAAACATTTTATTAAACACTTAGACTACACCTTACTAAATACATAGATTAAATTAGTTACAACATATGTTATAGCAAATCCTTACACAAAGTGATCGTAATACCTATGACAAACATGAATCCTATGTTTACAGTCATGACGAACATAAATCATAATTTCATATTCATTCAATCATTTCAACAAACACATGGAATGCATCTCGTATTCAACATAATTCACACATGTATAATATATAGAAAACATCGTATCTAAAAGCATATGGTAGCAATCAAGTCAGTCATAAATCATTGCTAACATTGAAAGCCATGAAAACCATAACCTAAACATTTTTAGTCCACACCTTTCGTCGGATTGCTCGTTTCAAACTCGGATCAAATCCTACGTCCCCGTATACAGAACACCGGTTACCTAAACATTGAAATAGGTTAGCTATTTCATCGATTACTCTATTTGGATTCCTAAATCAAGATTAGGGTTAGGATTTCTTACCTAAATCGTAGTTGAAACGAGTCGTGTAACGATGTGGAAAGGCGAATCAGCTTGTGGAGTAGTGGGAATGAATCCCGGCAACGAACTCCCGAACTCTCTTTCTTCTCCTCACTCTTTTCTCCTCTTTTCTCTCTTCTCTCTCCTAAGGTTTGAGAAATTTGTATGAAATGGGAATGGGGTGGTTTAAGGGCATTATATAGGCCCAGAACAGATGTCAATGGCCCCAGGGCCATGATATACTTAGGTTATACCCAAAGGGTGTCTATTTATTACGAATGGGGCCCATTGAGAGGTCCATTACCTGTCTATGTCACAAAGTAAGTTCCTTAACAATGGATCTAGGCCAGGATGCGATTTCAGCACGTTTGGATAGGCCGATCAACCGTGATGGACCTGTATTAGATCAACGGTCGTTGTCACTTGATCAGGGCCACAAGTATATAGATATGTGCAGGGAAATTTCCCTGATCCATAGGTGAAGTTTGACCAGAAACTGACGATCTGAAGTCCTCAATTTTGCCCGTAAGAAAATGGTCCAATTCACGTAAGTTTCAGTACTTTTTCTAAGGATATTCGCGTTTCTCACACACTTCGCTCAAGGCTCAAGTTGTGCGTTTCTGGATACTATTTGGGATCAATTCCCGCGATGGTTATCAAGCCCAACAAGGCGGTCATAACACATATTAGCATTGGCTGGGTTCTCGGATGCTGATTGGGCTGGTAATATGGATGACAGAAAGTCAACAGTGGTGGTTGCTTTTACATTGGAAATTGCATAGTTTCTTGGTTCAGCAAGAAACAGAGTTCCATTTCACTCTCAACTGCTGAAGCTGAATACATTGCTGCAGGAAATGCATGTACTCAGTTAGTCTGGATGAAACGCATGTTAAGTGATTATGGTATTGCACAAGACTCGATAGTTTTATATTGTGATAATTCAAGTGCAATTAATATTTCCAAAAATCCAATCCAGCATTCACGAACTAAGCATATTGACATTAGATTTCACTATATTCGTGAACTTGTTGAAGAAAAAGTAATTTGTTTAGAATATATTCCAACCGAGAAACAACTTGCTGACATTTTCACCAAACCACTCGATAAATGCAGGTTCAATAAATTGAAATTTGATCTCGGTATGTGTAATATAAGATGATTGATTATGCATTTTGTATATTATATTATAAATATCTTCATAGTTTTTTATGAAATTTTTTTTAAAAAATGCATGTTTTGGTCTTACACGACCAGTCGAGGATAGTCTCGACCAGTCATGGTTCGACCGGTCGAGGACTAATCACGACCGGTCGTGTATCGCGCTGGTTCCTTTATTTGGGGAAAAAATCACTTTTTCCTCATTTCCCTCTTCTTCTCCAACGGGCTTAGCTTCGACCGGTCGTACCCATCTATGGGATTTCTCCAGGTTTGAGTATTTCTCTTGATTTTGTTGAAGAATCTTGAACATTGCTTCTTGTCTTCCTTGTTTGTGTTGATTATTTCATATTTCCTTCAAGGGTTTGGGGTTTTCTTCCTCATTTTCTGATTTGGTTGAAACCCATCTTGTTTTTCTTGAAATTTCTTCAATCTTTTCAAGAATATGGATGTTAGAGGTAAAAAGCGAACTAGTAGGTGCTTCTTCATCTAGGTCTAATGTTATTTCTCGCCGTCATCTTAGAGATCCTAATGATGACCCTCCACAAGTTCGTGATTTTCGTACTAAGAAGGTTATTGTTGAGAAAGCAGTTAGTATTAATCATATTGCTCAATTTAATCTTGTTCCTCTCCTTCAATCTGTTGGTTGGGTTAACATTTTGAACTGGGGAGGGCCGGCAACTTTTATTGTTAGTACAAGAGAAGGGCCTTTTACTGTGGATCGTCATTTGATTTCTGGCTTAATGGATATTCCAGTAAATGATGATGGAATCCACCCTACCACATTGGGTGATAAAGTTACTGAATCTGAAAAACGTCTATTTACTAGAGCCCTTTGTAATATGGATGCACCTTGGTCTGTCAATGGTACTGTTCTCAAATCCAGGTTGCTGTTGCCCAGATACAGAGTTCTTCATCGTATTTTTACGTCTAATGTGTATCCTCGGGCTGGTAACAAAACTGAGTTGACTCTTCTGATGGTTCGTATACTGTACTCAGTCATTAGTGGTGCCAATGTTTGCTTGCCTTCGTTAATCTGTTCTTCTATTATTCAGTTTCGTTCTCAGCCAGGTCATGGTGACATTCCATTTGGATATTTGTTAAATGTCTTAGCTACTCATATGTTGGTCACTATGCCTGTTGGTGAAGCTCCTATCCAACACCTTATTTTCAACAACTCCAACCTAAACAAAATGAAGTTGAAATTGGCCGCTGGTCAAGTTGATAATGTCGAAGGTGGTGGAGCTACTGGAGTTGGAGATGAGGATGAAGGCGATGTTCTTCCTGATGAGGATATCAACATGGATGATCTTTTTGATGATATTGAGTCTGCATCTGAAGATGATCCAGATTTTGTTCCTTCTGATTTCGATGCACGTCTGAGTGCATTAGAAGAAAAGGTAGAAAATATGCATGTTGGCCATGATGCGCAATTTAAGAAAATGCATAAGTATTTGAGGCGCTTACAAAAAGGCCTTCATCATATTGATGCTACCATTCCTGCTCCTTCTTCAGGGTCTGATTAAATGTTTTATAACTGAAGTTTGAACTGATTTCACTTTGGATTTCTCTTGGTACTGTTGAACTTATAACTGTGACTTTGGTTTGTAATATCTTCTCCTAACTCTTTTATGCTTATTCTCTATTTTACTTCTTGAGCTTATGGATCTTCCTTTGTCATATTTTTGACAAAAAGGGGGAGAGAAGAATGGTATATATGTTTGTGTTGTTGATGTTGTGTGTATCATTCCTTAATGGGGAGTCTTATTGAGGAGGAGTGATTCATCTCTCATATTGTGTATGGTTGTCATGTGTTGACAACTGATTCATGATTCTCTATTATGATTTTATTGAGTATCTTATTAAAAGTTATATATATGTTTTGTCACAAATTTGACAAAGGGGGAGATTGTTAGTGCTATTATATGATACCTCTTTGGTTGTCAAATTTTGTGTGTCAAAACCTTGTCTTGGGAGTGTTCTATGTTTAAGACACTATATCAACTTATGGGACACCATATCAACTTATGGACTCTTCAAGCGGCTTCAAGGTACATTTCGAAGATATAAAGAAGACACAATATTCTTGATTCAAGCAAAGGTTATTCAAGTTCAAGATACAAGCAGTGTTTGAAGGTGTGAAGCTCAAAAGCAAACTCAAGATAAATGTTGGTGTCAAGTCTTTGGACGACTCGTACTTCAGGCTTCAAGTACTAAAAGATTTATCATTCGTTGAATGAAGTAGAGTTCAATGTCCATACTTCATTATTCAGGTTTGATAGACCATAGTCATTGACCTTAGGGTAGGTCATTTTGGATACATTATACAACTATGTTTAAACATGTTTTTGATCTGCTCTTAGACTAGTCCTGGTTCTGGTTTGACCAGTCCTAGCACTGGCTCGACCTGTCTAAGAATTTCCTAGGCCAGTCTTGGACTTGTTCAATTTTATCGGATTTTCTGGTTCGCTCACGACCAGTCTTGGAGTCTGCTCGACCGGTCGTGGGATGTCCTCGAGTCGAACCTCGACCAGTCGTGGAGCCTCGATTCAAACTCCAGCGACTAAATTCACTGTCGCTCGACCAGTCGAGAAGGGGTCTCGACCGGTCGTGGACGACCTTCGACCAGTCGTGGACTGCCTACGACCGGTCGAACATCGGTTTTCCTGATTGCGCGCAGAAATTCAAAAATCTGTTTCTCCTAAGACCAGTCGTGGGAACTCCTAGACCAGTCGAAGACGAATTTCTGCAGCTATAAATAGCACACGAATTTCAGAGTTTAATCATCAAAAAATCTATCAAAGCAAGTATATTCTAGGCTCCACTCTGAGATAAGTCGTGTTTATTTTTAAGCTAATTTGCGCTTCATTCTAATTCCTTTTGTTAGCTTTTTGCATTTGATTTTATTCTAAATTCCAATCGTATTTGAAAAGGGGAAATCGTGTATTCCTTCTTCTTGGAATTAAAATCAAATAGAGCTAGCCCTTTGTGATTTCATTTAAAATCAATTAGAACTTAGAACCTGATTAAGTAGTATTGGACATTGAACTATCATTATTGAATCTCTACTCTGATCGGTTCTTTCGGGCTACTGCAAAAGGATAAGATCCAGGTATTCTACAATTCCTGTAATTTCTATTTTGGTTTTGTATGAGATTTGCCAGAAAAATCTCTATGTGTATGGTTATCTGAGGAGAGCCAGAAAACTCAGATTGTGGGGTTTTTTGAATTGTGTAAGCCCAAGTGATAAAGACACAATTGTGAAGGTTTTTGGTGAACCTGTGAAAACCAGTTTTATTAGAGAACGCTAATATCCCCTGTGTGAGGATATTAGGAGTGGAGTAGCATTCTGTGTGGCTGTTTTAGAACAGTTGGTGAACACACAGGCGAACCACTATAACTTCTTGTCTTGTGGATTGAATGGTTATTTAATTCCTTATCTTTTATCATTCAGTTCTATTTTCCTTGTGGATGTGAATGTTGTAACAGTTTGAAATTTCAAGCAAGTGTGGGAATGTTGTAATAATTTAGTGATTTATTTCTGCAATTTATTTCCAGCAATTCCCTTTATTGATTCAAGCTTTAAATTCCAAAATTATTCCAGCAAGGTTGCGCTGCCATTTTTATGGTGTATGGCTGTCCCTAGAACAAGACATTTGTAAATTCAATTTATTCAGTGCAGTTTGTATTTATTTCTTTATTCCTCTTTGATTTGAGAAATTGATACAAAGACATTTCTAGATAAAAGGTTGTCCTACCATAAACATTTGGTTTTTGGTGAAAGGTTGTCCTTAGAACAACGTTTGTATCAACCTCTCAAATTCAGTAGTTTGAGGTTGCATTTCATTTCTGCATTGCAATTTATTTAATTAGTTCATTGGCTATCATACTTTGATTAATTCCGCTATTATAGGTTTTTATTTGGCATTGTCCTATTCACCCCCCCTCTAGGACATATAGCTTGGCCATTTCAAGTGGTATCAGAGCTTAATAGCTCGCTTTTATTTCTTTATATTTGGATTTATTTCCTGAGCTAACGATCTAAGCTATATATAATAATGTCAAATTTTGATAGCCTCTCAGTCACTAGGCCTCCACCATTTGATGGCTCCAACTATGCTTATTGGAAAGCCAGAATGAGGATCTTCCTCAAATCAATGGATGAGAGTGTGTGGCAAGCCACAGTGACTGAATAGAATCCTCCTGTCATGGAAGTAACTGGAGTTGATGGTTCTAAATCTATGAGAATTTCACCATACTTTCAATGGACCACACTTCAGAAAAGTGAGAGTAGTGCTAATGCTAAAGCACTAAATGCAATTACTTGCGCACTATCACCGGATGAGTTCAAAAGAATCATATCCTGTGATACTGCAAAGCAAGCTTGGGATATTTTAGAAATGACACATGAGGGTACATCGATTGTCAAAAAATCTAAAGTCCAACTCCTCACAACTAAATTTGAAGAAATTCATATGGAGGAGAATGAAATGTTTATGGACTTCTATACTAGATTAAATGACATTGTAAACTCAATGTGGGGTCTTGGTGATAAAATCCCAGAAAGTAAAGTGTGTGCAAAAATACTACGCTCTCTTCCTGAACGGTTCAATTCTAAAGTAACCACGATCCAGGAACTTCGTGACACGGACAATATGAAGGTGGAAGAACTTGTTGGGTCTCTATAAACTTATGAATTAAATTTTAAAGCTCCTAAAGGAAAATCAATTGCTTTGAAATCTTCCAAAAATACGGTAGAAGATAAATCCGATTCTGAAGATGACTTAGCTCTTATTGCAAAAAGATTTTACAAAATTTTTAAAAGTAAGAAAAGAGTTGATTTTCAAAAATCAAATGATAAAAAAAAGTTTAGATCTAAAACTCGAAAATCTTTGAAAGACAGTCAGTGTTACAACTGTCATGAGTATGGGCATCTAGCAAACAAATGTCCTAATAAGGACAAACCCAAAAAGAAGGGTATGTTGGCTACATGGGATGAATCATCTGACTCTGAAGCTTCTTCTGAATCAGAAGATTCTGAAACCGAGTCGGGCAATGAGGTAAAAGCCCTTATGACTCTAGCCAAGTTTACCTTCTCTGATCACGATGATTCTACTAGTGAAGAAAATTTGGATAATGATCATGAGAATGAAGAAGATCTTCAAGATGCTTACAATGCCTTATACAAGGAGAGTTGTAAAATTGCTGTGAAGCTTAAACTTCAGAGAGAAAAATTTTCTAAACTTAGAGATTGTTTTGACTTGCTTGTTTTAGAAAAATCTCAAATATCAGATTATTTTGAAAAATCAAAAAGTGATTTAGAATTCAAAAACTCTCTGATTGTTGATTTAAAATCTGAAATTGAGAGACTAAAGAATGAAGTGTCTTCTCTTCTGAATTCAAAGGAAACTTGGAGGTATGCCCAAGGTGATTCTAAATTAGAAAAACTCCTATCCGGTTCAAAAAAATGTGGCGATAGATCCGGGTTGGGCTATGATAAAACAATACCTCATAAACAGAAGAATTCTCCACCTAAATTTGTGAAAGGAGAATCCTCTAATTCAAAAGAGAAAAACACTTCACAAGGTATTGTCAAAACAACAAAAAATTTTCAAAAACCTAGAAGCAGCTATGTCAACTTCAAAAATCAGATGAAAAATCCTTTAGCTGAAAAAATAGTTGATTTACTCAAGGAGCTTTTAAAATCTAACTCTGTAAGTCACTCTTACAAATATAAACAAAAGAAGACCAACTATGTTCCTAAACCTAAAACTATTATGAAATGGGTTCCTAAAGTTGACTGCTTGGTTGCTCACACTGCTTTCAAAGCAACTAGCCTTTCAAAGTGGTACCTAGACAGTGGTTGCTCCAGGCATATGACTGGTGACAAAGCTCTTTTCACTGATCTACAAGATATGACTGATGGGTCAGTCACATTTGGTGATGGTAGCAATTGCAAAATTATTGGCCAAGGTACGGTTCAACTCTATAATCTTCCCTTATTTAAGAATGTTTTATATGTTGAGGGTTTAAAACACAACTTGTTAAGCATATCTCAAATATGCGATAACAATCATAGTGTGAAGTTTTCCAATCAAGGTTGTGAGATTATAGACAAAAAGGGGTCTGTGATATTATCTGGTCTCAGAACTTCTGAAAACTGCTATATAGTGAGAAATGACAGCTCATCTAATCAATTGTGTTACATGGTCCATACCGATGAAACAGAATTATGGCATAAACGCCTTGGACATGTACACTACCGGAATTTATATAGATTAAGCAAAGAAGAACTGTAACATCCCGGATTTTTGCCAACCTGGGATTAGACATCCTTAGGCATTGGGTCAATCTTAACACCTGATTAACTTTTCAAACGCTCAATTCAAAGCCTCAAATCCCGTCTTAAACCATTTTCTTCACAAATCCCACCCTTCACTACCTTGTGCTTTCAATTTTTCAATGCACTTTCGCCCTAGACACTATCTTAAACTAGCTAAGTAGTAAAACTTGGATCACTTTATATACAAACTGCAAAGGCCTAAGTACCATCTCAACCAGAAAACAATTAGGATTAAATCCTTTAGAAATTTAACAAAGTTAACTAAGTGCAAAACTCGATTAGCCATGAAATCCGTTGGGATCGCTTTAAATACGATCTGCAAGACCCAAAACTTGCAAAATCAGTGACTCTAGGTTTCCTTAAAGTTTAGAACCAAACTCATTTCCCGTCTGCTCTCGGGAATGAAACGAAACTTCATATTAGGTCTAGACCGCACATCGGGAGTCCGATTAACACGAAGTTAAGGAACTAGGACCGCCTCACTGGGCTTGACAATCATCTCGAAAATCAGGTCCAGCCGATGTCCCACGGCCATTCGTTTAGATCCGGAGCGAGGGAGTGTGAAAAACACTATTCCCATTCCAAAATAAATATCAGGAATAGTGATCTGGCACCATTCGCTTGCGCATCAGTATTAAGCAACCAGACCATCAGAATCAGACCAAATTACACCCTCGGATCAGGAAAAATTTTAGGAACATTTACATGTACTTGGAATTTCGGATCGTGGCCCACTGACCGTTGAACTGAAATTGGTCCGCCACGTGTGATCTGGGAATCCGATCGAGTCGAAAACGTAATCCCTCATAGATCCATGTGTGGTGAGCTTAAGTCTGACGTTTGGCTCAAGGAGGGCCACCAGAACCTCTCTTTTGAGCTGAAAAAGTGACGAAATACCTATATTAGCAGTAACCTTTGAACAAGAGTCTATTTCGGTGAGTTTTGAGACTATATAAGGACCTTAAACCCTCTCTCATGGCAGCCATACGAATTTGGGATTTGAGAGAGGGAAAGGAGAGAGAAAGTGAGGGAGAAGTGGGAGAATCTCCCTGCCGTCCTTCGCTGCTGCTATCCATGCTCCACTGCATCGTTCTCATCGTTTTCCCGGCGATTCCAGCCCCGTTTCTAGGTAAGAAACCCTAACCTTAATCTGTTTTGGGGTTTAGACTGCTGTAGGTTGTGAAATAGCTAACCTATTTCGTTCTCTAGGTTGCCAAACTGCCGAATACGGAAGCTTAGCGAACCTATCAACTCCGTTACGATTCTACGACAAAAGGTGCGGACTTTAGGTGCATAGGTTAGGGTTTTCAACGCTTTCAATGTCAAATAATGATAGATTCATGATCTGCATGCAATTGCACATGTACAAAGTGCTTTCCGTTTCCTGTTTCGATTAACGTTGTAGAATATGGAATTTCACATACTCTAGGTATACGTAGAAATACCGTATACGTATTTTTTTTGGAGAAATGTTTGACATGTTTATTTAATGTATGATTATACTATATATGGATAAAATACTAGTTCGGCGAAAGGAATCGCCGTAATACATGTTCACTTGTAAATGCTATGTATGTTGAAATTGCGTATTCTAGAAAATACTGTATACGTATAAATTTTGGATATGTATGTATCATGATTATTTGCTGTAGTAATATATTATACATAGATAAAATACTTGCTTGGCTAAAGGATAGCCCTAATACATGTTTTGTTAACATGCACCATGTATGTTGTAATAGTGTATTCTAAGTGTTTGTGAAAGTGGCTGAATGAGTATAGAATTCTCATTCGTGCTCGCCATGACTAATTGTCATGGATTCATGATTGATGTATTGGCGATACCCCCCTTTGACGAAAGGATTTACCCTAAATCACGCCACGGCCAATATACACTATATACGCTAAAAAGTGTGGCCCAAGTATTTGTGGAAATAGCTGAATGAATATGGACTTGGATTCCTGCTTGCCATGACTATCCGTCGTGGGCGTACGCGTGTTATGATTGGGGCAACTCCCTAGTGAGAGGATTTGGCCTAATCCCTATGTGATCGACATATGTCATGTATGTTGATGTATGTTTGTTTAAGTGTTTCTTGAAATGTCTGAATGTGTAGTAGTTAGCAAATTGTAATGTATAAGGGTGTTGAGATATGATTCTCAACCTCTTTTAACTATGTGTATGATCTCCTTTAATAGTTGTGTGATTAGGAATTGAACATGTACAAACTCATGCTTGTGTTGTGATTCATAACATGCTCAACTGCTTTATGATTTTAACTGTGTAATGCATATGTTTAAATTTATATTTACGTTGTATGATTCGTCATGGGTGATGGGGGAGCGGAGCAACGAGTGCGTGCAACAGCCCTGGCAGCCCTAAACGGATAATACCAGACTTTGATTGTATGATTTAAATCCTGATCCATTACTGCTTTATCTATCTGCAATTGATTGTGTTTGGGGCTATGATTATGGCCCAGGCAATCGGTAACGGAATTGAATTCGTGGCTGAGATTTATTTGCCACGTGGGATGTGTTCGACGAACTCGAGTCGTGCGTTGCCTGTCGGCAGTGGCTAGGCCACACGAAGTTGTTTATGCACTTCATGTCGTGCAACTCAACGGGCGATCGTGCTAGTCGAGCTCGTCAAGTAACCCGATCTGCCTTATGCATGTTCACCCTGTTTGGACGCTACTGCTTGAACCAAGGGTACCAAACTTACCAGTGAAACCCCTTTTAACCATGGTACCTCGATCCGCTAAGACGCATGAGCCGGGTATGGTGGTATGGGACACCGTGGTCGAGCTGTCGGCCTACGCTGGGGCCATGTGCCTCCCCGTAGTGACCATTGCGCAACCAAACTCGTGAGCCGAATATGGTGGTATGGGACACTGTATTCGAGTTGTCGATACTTCGGCGAGAGCCGAGTACGGTGAGATCTGTGCTCGTGCTGACGGGCGACGAGTCCTCCGTAGTATCATCGAGTACACTCCAAGGGTCTGTGATTGGCGACGAGTCTTTCACAGCAACTAGAGTGTGAGTTGAGCCGAGTACGGTGAGACCTGTACTCGAGCTGACGGCTAGTGATTGAACCGAGTATGGTGTGACCTGTACTCGAGCTGACGGCCAGCAATTGAGCCGCATACGGTGAGATCTGTATCCGCGCTGACGGGTGACGAGCCCTTTGCGATGCCTTCACTACGCTTCTCAAACCCTAATATCGTATGAGATTAACTAGGATTGACGACCCTAGAATGGATCATGTTTGGGAATGATACAAGGGAGGTACCTTAGTTTCCCAATACTGCTGTTTGAAATGGACTAATAAAAACTTGGTAATCATGAGCATCATCGCACCGCATGTGCTTTGTAGATGTGGCGCACTGAGGGAGTAAGCATTCGCGAACGTAAGATGATGTCGCTTGAGGGTGGTTTGGCAAGGGCATACAGCATCATGTCATTTCATTCTTGCATTTAATAAGAGTAGTTAGAATTGTTTGATTTGTACTGCTTTATCATTACTACTTGATTGAATTGATAACATGTTAACCTATGCTTTACTGTTCCACTGAGTTGATCACTCACTCCCACGTTACGGGACGGTGTTGTACACACCAACCAGATTTGTTGAGTTTCAGGTGATGGCGATGCTTGTGAAGCAGAGCCGGACTACTTCTATGATGATAGGAGGAATTCTCCTATCTGTATCTCTCTGTCAGGTCAATGAAGACCTGATATTGTATTGACGGGGCTATGGTACATGGGATAGGAGGCATTACACTTCCTCACATTTGGTACATTTTAGAACTGCACTTGTATTTATTTAACCTGGTAATGTTATCACACTCTGGAGACTCATCATAAGTTATATATTTTATCTATCTATCACAGTCTTCCGCTTGCAAACTTAACTGTCTCTGGAGTATGATATGCTGTTTTGGCTTAATCTCACTCATGTTCAATGCACGAATACAGTCAACATTCAATCATCATTCATTTTATTGCATAAGTGATGTTCTGGAACTCGGGAGTTGAGTTTATGCTCGACCCCCGATTTTCAGGGTGTTACAAGAACTAATAAGAGGTCTACCAAAGATTCAAAAAGTAGATAAAATATGTGGTGAATGCCAGTATGGTAAACAAACTAGGAGATCTCACAAAAAGGTGAACTCCAATACCACATCAAGACCACTCGAACTTCTCCACATGAATCTAATAGGACCAACTAGAACGGAAAGTCGAGGTGGTAAAAAATACATTCTGGTTATTGTAGATGATTATACCAGATTCACTTGGGTTTCATTTTTAAAGGACAAATCAGAAACCCTTGATGAAGTGAAAAAGATAATCAAACGGATCCAAACTGAAAAATGTTCTCAAGTGAGCAAGATCCGAAGTGATCATGGATCCGAATTTGAAAATAGCGGTTTTGAGAAATTCTGTAATGATCATGGAATATCACATGAATTCTCTGCACCCAAAACTCCACAGCAAAATGGCATTGTGGAAAGAAAAAATAGAGTTCTTCAAGAAATGGGAACTGTTATGCTAAATAGCATGAAGGTTTCTAAGAATTTATGGGCTGAGGCGATTAATACTGCTTGCTATATTATTAATCATGTTTATACTTGCAAATCAAATAATAAAACGCCCTACGAAATGTAGTTTGACAAAAAACCTACAGTCAAATATTTTCGCGTTTTTGGCAGTAAGTGTTATATTTTACGTGACCGGGAAAATTTAGGAAATTTTGATACTAAAAGTGATGAAGGATTATTCTTAGGATATTCTTTAAACAGTCGTGCATATCGTGTACTGAACAAAAGGACCGGAGTTATTCAAGAGTCAATTAATGTGGTCATAGATGATCACTTAAATACTTCGGCCCCTAGTTTAGATAATGATGAAGTTCTCATAATTGAAAAACCAGAAACTTCATCAAGTGAATCTAATCATGATGTGAGGACTGTCAAAGATCATCCAACTACACAAATCCTTGGAAATCCTCTCACTGGTGTACGCACTCGTAGACAATTAGAAGATTTTTGTAATTACGTGTGTTTCACATCTCAGATAGAACCGGTTAATGTAAAAGAAGCTCTTTCTGATGAAAACTGGATAGTTGCGATGCAGGAAGAACTTAATCAATTTGTTCGTAACGATGTCTGGTATCTTGTTCCAAGACCGAAAGATAAACATATTATTGGAACAAAATGGATTTTTAAAAATAAGTCTGATGAATTGGGAAATATTATTCGAAACAAGGCAAGACTGGTTGTGCAAGGGTACACTCAAATTGAAGGTATCGATTTTGAGGAAACTTTTGCTCCAGTTGCACGCCTTGAATCAATCAGATTATTTATATCCATTGCATGTTTTAGAAAGTTTAAGATTTATCAAATGGATGTAAAGAGTGCTTTTCTTAATGGTGATTTACATGAAGAGGTTTATGTTGAACAACCTACAGGGTTTGAAGATCCTAAGTTTTCTAATCATGTTTATCGCCTTAAGAAAGCTCTCTATGGGTTGAAACAAGCTCCCAGTGCATGGTATGAAAAATTGACTAAGTTTTTACTGGGTCACAATTTTCAAATGGGTAGTGTTGATAAAACACTTTTTGTTAAAAAGAAGAACAATGATATTTTAATGGTTCAAATCTATGTTGATGATATAATTTATGGATCAACTTGTACTGACATGACTGTTGAGTTTGCAGATCTAATGAAATCTGAATTTGAGATGAGTATGGTCGGAGAATTAAACTATTTTCTAGGATTGCAAGTTAAACAGCAATCTGATGGAATTTTTATTTCTCAAACTAAATATGCTCTAAATTTAGTTAAGAAGTTTGGGTTTGAAAATGGTAAGAATTTTGATACTCCTATGAGTACTTCTCTAAAACTCTCAAAAGACTCTACAGGTAAAGATATAGATCCTAAACTATATCGAAGCATGATTGGTAGTTTACTGTATTTAACAGCAAGTAGACCTGATATTGCTTTTAGTGTTGGAATTTGTGCTAGATATCAGTCTAATCCTAAAGAATCTCATTTGACTGCTGTTAAACGCATTATTCGTTATGTTGCAAGTTCAGTTAATCTGGGTCTTTGGTATCCCTATGATACTAGTGTTCAATTGGCTGGGTTCTCGGATGCTGATTGGGCTGGTAATATGGATGACAGAAAGTCAACCAGTGGTGGTTGCTTTTACATTGGAAATTGCATAGTTTCTTGGTTCAGCAAGAAACAGAGTTCCATTTCACTCTCAACTGCTGAAGCTGAATACATTGCTGCAGGAAATGCATGTACTCAGTTAGTCTGGATGAAACGCATGTTAAGTGATTATGGTATTGCACAAGACTCGATAGTTTTATATTGTGATAATTCAAGTGCAATTAATATTTCCAAAAATCCAATCCAGCATTCACGAACTAAGCATATTGACATTAGATTTCACTATATTCGTGAACTTGTTGAAGAAAAAGTAATTTGTTTAGAATATATTCCAACCGAGAAACAACTTGCTGACATTTTCACCAAACCACTCAATAAATGCAGGTTCAATAAATTGAAATTTGATCTCGGTATGTGTAATATAAGATGATTGATTATGCATTTTGTATATTATATTATAAATATCTTCATAGTTTTTTATGAAATTTTTTTTAAAAAATGCATGTTTTGGTCTTACACGACCAGTCGAGGATAGTCTCGACCAGTCATGGTTCGACCGGTCGAGGACTAATCACGACCGGTCGTGTATCGCGCTGGTTCCTTTATTTGGGGAAAAAATCACTTTTTCCTCATTTCTCTCTTCTTCTCCAACGGGCTTAGCTTCGACCGGTCGTACCCATCTATGGGATTTCTCCAGGTTTGAGTATTTCTCTTGATTTTGTTGAAGAATCTTGAACATTGCTTCTTGTCTTCCTTGTTTGTGTTGATTATTTCATATTTCCTTCAAGGGTTTGGGGTTTTCTTCCTCATTTTCTGATTTGGTTGAAACCCATCTTGTTTTTCTTGAAATTTCTTCAATCTTTTCAAGAATATGGATGTTAGAGGTAAAAAGCGAACTAGTAGAGGTGCTTCTTCATCTAGGTCTAATGTTATTTCTCGCCGTCATCTTAGAGATCCTAATGATGACCCTCCACAAGTTCGTGATTTTCGTACTAAGAAGGTTATTGTTGAGAAAGCAGTTAGTATTAATCATATTGCTCAATTTAATCTTGTTCCTCTCCTTCAATCTGTTGGTTGGGTTAACATTTTGAACTGGGGAGGGCCGGCATTTCAGTCAATTGCTCAGGCCATGGTTGCATGTATTACAGACTTTTCTCTTGAGGAATTAACTTTTATTGTTACTACAAGAGAAGGGCCTTTTACTGTGGATCGTCATTTGATTTCTGGCTTAATGGATATTCCAGTAAATGATGATGGAATCCACCCTACCACATTGGGTGATAAAGTTACTGAATATGAAAAACGTCTATTTACTAGAGCCCTTTGTAATATGGATGCACCTTGGTCTGTCAATGGTACTGTTCTCAAATCCAGGTTGCTGTTGCCCAGATACAGAGTTCTTCATCGTATTTTTACGTCTAATGTGTATCCTCGGGCTGGTAACAAAACTGAGTTGACTCTTCTGATGGTTCGTATACTGTACTCAGTCATTAGTGGTGCCAATGTTTGCTTGCCTTCGTTAATCTGCTCTTCTATTATTCAGTTTCGTTCTCAGCCAGGTCATGGTGACATTCCATTTGGATATTTGTTAAATGTCTTAGCTACTCATATGTTGGTCACTATGCCTGTTGGTGAAGCTCCTATCCAACACCTTATTTTCAACAACTCCAACCTAAACAAAATGAAGTTGAAATTGGCCGCTGGTCAAGTTGATAATGTCGAAGGTGGTGGAGCTACTGGAGTTGGAGATGAGGATGAAGGCGATGTTCTTCCTGATGAGGATATCAACATGGATGATCTTTTTGATGATATTGAGTCTGCATCTGAAGATGATCCAGATTTTGTTCCTTTTGATTTCGATGCACGTCTGAGTGCATTAGAAGAAAAGGTAGAAAAAATGCATGTTGGCCATGATGCGCAATTTAAGAAAATGCATAAGTATTTGAGGCGCTTACAAAAAGGCCTTCATCATATTGATGCTACCATTCCTGCTCCTTCTTCAGGGTCTGATTAAATGTTTTATAACTGAAGTTTGAACTGATTTCACTTTGGATTTCTCTTGGTACTGTTGAACTTATAACTGTGACTTTGGTTTGTAATATTTTCTCCTAACTCTTTTATGCTTATTCTCTATTTTACTTCTTGAGCTTATGGATCTTCCTTTGTCATATTTTTGACAAAAAGAGGGAGAGAAGAATGGTATATATGTTTGTGTTGTTGATGTTGTGTGTATCATTCCTTAATGGGGAGTCTTATTGAGGGGGAGTGATTCATCTCTCATATTGTGTATGGTTGTCATGTGTTGACAACTGATTCATGATTCTCTATTGTGATTTTATTGAGTATCTTATTAAAAGTTATATATATGTTTTGTCACAAATTTGACAAAGGGGGAGATTGTTAGTGCTATTATATGATACCTCTTTGGTTGTCAAATTTTGTGTGTCAAAACCTTGTCTTGGGTGTTTTCTATGTTTAAGACACCATATCAACTTATGGGACACCATATCAACTTATGGACTCTTCAAGCGGCTTCAAGGTACATTTCGAAGATATAAAGAAGACACAGTATTCTTGATTCAAGCAAAGGTTATTCAAGTTCAAGATACAAGCAGTGTTTGAAGGTGTGAAGCTCAAAAGCAAACTCAAGATAAATGTTGGTGTCAAGTCTTTGGACGACTCGTACTTCAGGCTTCAAGTACTAAAAGATTTATCATTCGTTGAATGAAGTAGAGTTCAATGTCCATACTTCATTATTCAGGTTTGATAGACCATAGTCATTGACCGTAGGGTAGGTCATTTTGGATACATTATACAACTGTGTTTAAACATGTTTTTGATCTGCTCTTAGACTAGTCCTGGTTCTGGTTCGACCAGTCCTAGCACTGGCTCGACCTATCTAAGAATTTCCTAGGCCAATCTTGGACTTGTTCAATTTTATCGGATTTTCTGGTTCGCTCACGACCAGTCTTGGAGTCTGCTCGACCGGTCGTGGGATGTCCTCGAGTCGAACCTCGACCAGTCGTGGAGCCTCGATTCAAACTCCAGCGACTAAATTCACTGTCGCTCGACCAGTCGAGAAGGGGTCTCGACCGGTCGTGGACGACCTTCGACCAGTCGTGGACTGCCTACGACCGGTCGAACATCGGTTTTCCTGATTGCGCGCAGAAATTCAAAAATTTGTTTCTCCTAAGACCAGTCGTGGGAACTCCTAGACCAGTCGAAGACGAATTTCTGCAGCTATAAATAGCACACGAATTTCAGAGTTTAATCATCAAAAAATCTATCAAAGCAAGTATATTCTAGGCTCCACTCTGAGATAAGTCGTGTTTATTTTTAAGCTAATTTGCGCTTCATTCTAATTCCTTTTGTTAGCTTTTTGCATTTGATTTTATTCTAAATTCCAATCGTATTTGAAAAGGGGAAATCGTGTATTCCTTCTTCTTGGAATTAAAATCAAATAGAGCTAGCCCTTTGTGATTTCATTTAAAATCAATTAGAACTTAGAACCTTGATTAAGTAGTATTGGACATTGAACTATCATTATTGAATCTCTACTCTGATCGGTTCTTTCGGGCTACTGCAAAAGGATAAGATCCAGGTATTCTACAATTCCTGTAATTTCTATTTTGGTTTTGTATGAGATTTGCCAGAAAAATCTCTATGTGTATGGTTATCTGAGGAGAGCCAGAAAACTCAGATTGTGGGGTTTTTTGAATTGTGTAAGCCCAAGTGATAAAGACACAATTGTGAAGGTTTTTGGTGAACCTGTGAAAACCAGTTTTATTAGAGAACGCTAATATCCCCTGTGTGAGGATATTAGGAGTGGAGTAGCATTCTGTGTGGCTGTTTTAGAACAGTTGGTGAACACACAGGCGAACCACTATAACTTCTTGTCTTGTGTATTGAATGGTTATTTAATTCCTTATCTTTTATCATTCAGTTCTATTTTCCTTGTGGATGTGAATGTTGTAACAGTTTGAAATTTCAAGCAAGTGTGGGAATGTTGTAATAATTTAGTGATTTATTTCTGCAATTTATTTCCAGCAATTCCCTTTATTGATTCAAGCTTTAAATTCCAAAATTGTTCCAGCAAGGTTGCCCTGCCATTTTTATGGTGTATGGCTGTCCCTAGAACAAGACATTTGTAAATTCAATTTATTCAGTGCAGTTTGTATTTATTTCTTTATTCCTCTTTGATTTGAGAAATTGATACAAAGACATTTCTAGATAAAAGGTTGTCCTACCATAAACATTTGGTTTTTGGTGAAAGGTTGTCCTTAGAACAACGTTTGTATCAACCTCTCAAATTCAGTAGTTTGAGGTTGCATTTCATTTCTGCATTGCAATTTATTTAATTAGTTCATTGGCTATCATACTTTGATTAATTCCGCTATTATAGGTTTTTATTTGGCATTGTCCTATTCACCCCCCCCCCTCTAGGACATATAGCTTGGCCATTTTAGAGGTCACTACAAAGGGCTTGTTACCAATCAGTGTAGGCCGACAGCTCGAATATAGTGTCCCATAGCACCATAATCGGCTCACGAGTCTGGTTGCTCACTGGTCACTACGGGGAGGCACGTGGCCCCAGCATAGGCTAACAGCTCGACCACGGTGTCCCATACCACCATGCCCGGCTCATGAGTCTTAGCGGATCGAGGTACCATAGTTAACGGGATTCCACTGGTAAGTTTGGTACCCTAGGTTCAAGCAGTAGCGGCCAAACATAGTGAACATACATTAGACATATCGGGTTACTTGACGTGCTCGGCTAGCTCGAGCGCACAACAAGTTGAACGATATGAAGCGCAGAAGAACTTCGTGTGGCCAACCACTATCGCCAACCGAAGTACGACTCGGGTTCGTCAAACACATCTTTCGTGGCGACATGAATCTCAACCACGATCTCAAGTCTGGTACCAAATGTCTGGACTATAGACATAGTCCCAAACTCAATCAATTTTTACTCATAGCATGTGGTGTAAAGCATAATAAACAAAGCAACTCAAGCATGTTAACAAGCATGTCATAAAGCATATTATAAAACATGTTACAAAGCATGTTATAAAGCATGTTATAAAACATGTTACAAAGCATGTTATAAAGCATACTATAGAGCACTATACAAATAGGGATACAAACACATATATTTCATAAGTGAGTGGTTAGAGTAAACAACCACATGGAGGAAATTATACATGTCTCTAAGGTAGTTGAGAACCCCATCTCAACACCTACCTAAGGCACTAACATCTAAGCACTTACTCTCACAAACATTTTCACAAACACTTAGAGTACACTATTTCAACATACATGATGTATGTTAGTAAAATATGCGTTAGGGCTATCCTTTCGCCAAGCGAGTATTTTATCCATGTATATCATATTCATACAGCAAATAGTCATGGCAAACACCTCTCCAAATTATATACATATACGGTACTTTCTACAATACACTATTTCTACATACATAGTGTATATTAACAAACATGTATTATGACGAATCCTTTCACCAAATAAGTATTTTTTCCATATACCATATATTCATACAACAAATAATCATGGCAAACACATTTCCAAAATTTATACGTATACGGTATTTCTACGTATACCTAGAGTATGTAAAATTCCATAATCTACATCTTTAATCGAAACAAAAAACAGAAAGCACTTTGTACATGTGCAATTGCATGCAGATCATGAATCTATCATTATCTGACATTGAAAGCGTTGAAAACCATAACCTATACACCTAAAGTCCTCACCTTACACCGTAGAATTGCAACGAATCAGCTAGGTTCGTTAGGCTTCCATATTCGGCAGTTTTGTCGCCTAAAGAGTGAAACCGGTTAACTATTTCATAACCTGTAACCTTCACACCCCAAAACAGATTTAGGGTTAGGGTTTCTTACCTTAAAACAGAATCGGTTTCACTGGGAAAGCAACAAGAAATGGGTGGAGCAGCTAGTGTGGTGACTGGAAACAGTAGCAGGGAGATTCTCCCACAACTCTCTAGCTTTCTCTCTCTTTTTCTCTCTTCTTACTTAGGATTTTTCCCAAATTCGTATGGCTGTGAGAGAGGGTGCTCTAAGGTCCTTATATAGCCTAAAAACTCTCTGAAATAGACTTAAGTTCAAGGTATACTTATGTTATAACCGAAGCAACATTGTTTCAGCTTAACGGAGGATTTCTGACGGGCCTCCTCGAGCCAAAAGTCAGACTTAAGCTCACAGACCATGGATCCAGGTAAAGTTAAGTTTTCGTTTTAGTCGGATTTCCAGATCACGCGTGGGGAACGAATTTCAGTTCAACGGTCAGCGGGTCTCGATCCGAAATTCCAAGTACATGTAAATGTTTGTGAAATTTTTCCTGATCCAAGGGTGTATTTGGGTCAGATTCTGACGGTCAGGTTGCTTATAAAATGTCCGCAAGCGACACATGCCAGATCACTATTCAAGATATTTATTTTGTAAAGAAAATAAGAGTTTTCACGCTCTCTCGCTCCGGACTCGAACGAATAGTCGGGGGACATTGTCTGGATTTGATTTCCGAGATTGTTGTTAAGCCCAGCGAGGCGGTCCTAATTCCTTAACTTCGTATTATTCAGACTCCCGATGTGCGGTCTAGACCTGATACGAAGTTTCAATGTGTTCCCGAGAGCAGTCGGGTAATGAGTTTGATCCTAGACTTTAGGGTAACCTAGCGTCAATGATTCTACAAGTTTTGGGTCTGGCAGATCGTATTTAAAGCGATTCCAACGGATTTCATGGCCAATCTAGTTTAGCACTTAGTTTACTTTGTCACATTTCTAAAGGATTTCATCCTAAGTGATTTCTGGTCGAGGTGGTACTCGAGCCCTTGTACGGAAAATTTCGAGTCGTTACAATCTACCCCCCTTAAACAAAAATTTCATCCTCGAAATTTGTACCTTTTCGTACTCCTCGAGAATTCGAGGGCAGTTCTTTCTGACCTCGGCCTCTGTTTTCCATGTAGCTTCCTCCTTTGAATGATGCGTCCATAGTACCTTCACAAGTGGAATGACCTTGCTTCGCAGTACCTGCTCCTTCCTGTCAAGGATACAGGTCGGATGCAGCTCATACGTAGCATCCTCGCTTAGCTGTACCTGCTCCCATCTGATGATATGTGAAGGATCAGGAACGTACTTCTTCAACATAGATACATGAAATACGTTGTGTACTGCAGCAAGTGGTGTGGGCAAAGCGAGACGATATGCGACATCACCCACTCGATCCAGTATCTGAAACGGACCGATAAACCTCGGTGTGAGCTTCCCCTTCTTCCCAAACCGAAGGACTCCCTTCATAGGGGAAACTCGGAGGAATACATGATCTCCGACCTCAAACTAAAGCGGTCGCCGCCTCGTATCGGCGTAACTCTTCTGCCTACTCTGCGCTGTAAGAAGTCGACGCCTGATAATGTCTATCTTCTTTGAGGTCGCCTGTACCAGCTCCGGGCCAATCAGACTATGCTTGCCAACCTCAGCCCAACAATGCGGTGTTCTGTTAGGACGACCATACAGGGCCTCATATGGCACCATACCAATACTCGCCTAGAAGTTGTTGTTGTAAGCGAACTCTGCGTAAGGAAGACAGTCATCCCAACTGTCCTTGAAGTCCAACACACATGCTCGCAACATATCCTCCAGAATCTGATTCACCCGCTCTGTCTGCCCATCAGTCTGAGGATGAAACGCCGTACTGAACTTCAACTTCACACCCATCGCTTCCTGGATACGAGTCCAGAAGATAGATGTAAACCGAGTGTCTCTGTCTGAACACGATCTCTAAAGGAACTCCATGCAGACGGACGATCTCTCTGATATACAATCTAGCCAGCTCGTCTGCAGAGTTCGTGACTCTGATAGGGAGAAAATGGGCCGATTTGGTCAATCGGTCCACAATCACCCAGATGGAATCGTGTCCCTTCCTCGTCTTCGGCAATCCCGATATGAAATCCATGGAAATGAAGTCCCACTTCCATTCTGCTATGGGCATGGGCTGAAGCAGTCTAGGAGGTCGGTGATGTTCTGCCTTGACCTGCTGGCATGTCAGACAACTGGAAACGAACTCAACGATGTGGGCCTTCATGTTATCCCACCAATATGACCGTCTCATATCCTGGTACATCTTCGTGCTACCAGGATGCATCGCGAGCTTCGTATTGAGAGCAGACTCGAGAAGCTCCTGTCTCAAGTCAGGAATATCAGGAACACATAGGTGGCCACGAAATCGTAGACCCCCATAAGAACCCACTCTCCACTCGGAGTCCTCGGCGTCGCTAGCTTGCTCTCGAAGCTCAGACAACCGCACATCGCCCTTCTGGGCCTCAATGATCCTGTCAACAATAAGTGGTCGCACTGGAACGTGCGCAACACACTCAAATGGCTCCTCCACGGTGAGTCTCTGCTCGAAGTCCCGCACGAACTCAACCATGTCCCACTCTGCTATCATCAATGGAGCCGCAAATGCTATAGCCTTCTTGCGGCTCAACGCGTCTGCCACAAGGTTTGCCTTGCCAGGATGGTAGGAAACCTCGAACTTGAAGTCCTTCAAGGTCTCCATCCATCGACGTTGTCTCATATTCAAGTCTCGCTGCGTGAATATGTACTTAAGGCTCTTGTGGTCGTAGAAAAACTCGAACTCCTCTCCGTAGAAGTAATGTCGCCAGAGCTTCAATGCAAAGATGACAGCAGCCAACTCCAGGTCGTGTGTAGGGTAATTCTCCTCGTGCTTCCTTAATTGTCTCGAGGCATACGAAATCACCCTGTCCTTTTGCATAAGGACACAACCCAAACCAACGCGAGACGCGTCAGTGTATATCGTGTACTTCACCCCTTGCTCTGGCAATACTAGCACAGGGGTGGACGTCAACCTGTCCTTCAGCTCCTTGAAAGCTGCTTCCGCCTTCTCATTCCAGGCGAACTTCAGGTCCTTCCGTGTCAACTAAGACAACGACCTGACAATCTACGAGAAATCCCGAATGAAGCGTCTATAATACCCTGCCAGACCAAGGAAACTCCTCACCTCGGTAACCGAGCCAGGCTGCTGCCAATCCTGAACCGCGGCTACCTTAGCAAGGTCCACTACTATCCCATCCTTGGACACCACATGCCCAAGGAACTTGACTTCCTCCTGCCAGAAGTCGCACTTCTTATACTGCGTGAACAAGTGGTTCTTCTTCAACGTATTCAACACCGCTCTCAAGTGCTCCTCGTGCTCCTCCCGACTTGTAGAGTATATCAGGATATCATCAATGAAAACGATGACGAATCGGTATAGGAATGGTCAAAATACCCAGTTCATCAGGTCCATGAACACGGCCGGTGCGTTCGTAAGGCCGAACAGCATCACTAGAAACTCGTAGTGCCCAAAGCACGTCCTGAAAGCCGTCTTCAGCACGTCCTCATCTCTGATGCGCAACTGGTGGTACCCCGACGGCAGATCAATCTTCGAAAAATACATCGCCCCCTTCAACTGATCAAACAGATCATCTATCCTGGGCAAAGGATACTTGTTCCTCACCGTGACCTAGTTCAACCTACGGTAATCAATACATAACCATAGTGACCCGTCCTTCTTCTTCATAAATAGTACAGGTGCTCCCCAAGGAGACACACTAGGTCATATGAAACCCTTTTCTACTAGCTCGTCAATCTGTTTCCGCAGTTCCTCCATCTCACATGGAGGCATGCGATACGTTGGCAATGAGATAGGTGTCGCACCAGGAGTGAGATCAATGGTGAAGTCGATCTCGCGCCGAGGTGGCAAACCAGGAATCGTCTTAAACACATCTGTAAACTCCCAAACCACCAGCGTATCTTCTAATGTCGGACCATCAATCGGTGCTAACAAAGCAGTATAACACTCAACAAGGCAGAGCCAACTGACCTGCACTGGAAACATGAAAGCTGTGCCGTCAGATCCATAGGCCGTCACGACCCGAGTATCACAATCTATCTCTGCCCTCATCTTAGTGAGCCAGTTCATACCGAGGATAATGTCGTAGTGCCACAGTGGAGCAACAATAAGGTCGACGAGCACTGTCCTGCTACCCACACCCGTGTGACATCCGAAAAAGTCTCAGTAGCCGTAGTAAGTCTCATTCCCTTCACGGGAGTAGTATGTAAAGCTAGGCGCTTAACCGCCGCACATGAAATGATGGAAGTAGTGGACCCAGTGTCCACCAATAAGTAGATAGGAGTACCTTAAACATGCGCAGTGACCTCGAAGGCCACAGGTGCCGTCTCTGGTTCCTTTGCTGTGAGCGCATGAACACGCGCCTGCTGAGATCGGTTAGGCTGAGGTACCATGGTCCGTTGAGGCGGCCTGAAGCGTGATACAGTAGGTCGGAAGGAAGGATGAGCAGGGGCAGTCTGTAGAGGTAGACCTGATATGGCCTGAGGGTGAGGGCGATCCAGCCTCTGCGGTGGTGAGAACCCGCTAGCCCTCATACGTGAAAAATAACTCTCTGCGGGATGACCCAGCTTCCCGCAGAAAGAACAGGTCACTCAAGGGCGCCGCATCAGAACTACTGGCGCCGCAGCCCTGGGGGGAGAGTCGATGCGAGGCCTCTTGCCTAAGAAAGGCCTGCTCTGCATCTCGGGTCGTGGCCTCGTAACTATAGCACCACGAGAATGTGTCAGCCGATCCACATTCTGCTCGGCCGTCATAGACATGTGAACCAGTGCCTCATAAGTAGGTATACTGTACAACATATCTTCGACCGTATATCAGGTCACAAACCCCCAGAAAATCTGCACATCCGCATCTATTCGTCGACAAGGATAGTCGGAACAAAGCAGCCCAACTCGGTGAAGCGACTCGTACTCTGTGACTGTCATGCCTCCTTGCTTGAGGCGTAAAAACTCATCCTCCCGCTCGTGTCTGTAGGTCTGCGGGTAATACTTCTCGTGGAACCGGAACTCAAATGCCTCCCAAATCCACACATAGTCTTCTGCGACAGACCGCAGCACGCTGTCCCACCACAAACTGGCATCCCTCTTGAACATGAAAGTGGCCAACTCGACCTGCTCTGCCTCAGTACAATGCAGCATCAGAAGCATCTTGGAGATGCGGTCCAGCCAAAACTCAGCCTCCTCGGGTCTGGAGAATCCATGAATGTGGGAGGCTTCAAGCGTCAGAATTGCTCGAGTAGGCCGCGTGTACCGACATCTCCAGTAGGGGGTAAATAAGGCGCAGGGGGAGGTGTAGCCTCAGCCTGAGCATGAGGCTCTGCGGTCTCTAGCTGTGTAGATGGTGAAGGTGGAGCCGCACTGCCACCCTGAGCTGATAAAACTACGAGAAACTGCTGATGCTGCTGTTACATCAGCATCATCATCTGCTCAAACCTGTCAGGAGGTGGAGCAGCCTGTGGGTCATGCTGTGTAGACGAAGATGCCCAGTGCTGCTCACGAACCGGGGGTGTATAAGATGGCAGTCCACCAGTAGGACCAGCAGGAGGCTGATCAGAGCCAGAACCTTGGCCCATAGGACCACCTCTACCAGAAGGAGCCTGGTCCATCGAGCCAGTGAGAAGGAGGTGTGCTGTGCTCCGCGTATACTGCCACGGACATGCCCTATACAACATAGGGTGCAACATATGTGATATAAAGCATAACAACACATTATTCAAGCACTTAAAGCATTCCACACATCTCATGGCAAAAGAGGCTGCATGCCTTTCATTTACCCAAAATTGTCATAATACATGGAATACAAGGATACATGAATCATGACAGAAATTACATGCAACCCAATTACATCCACAACATCAAACACTTAAAACATATTACTAACTACCAGATCATCAGCATGGAAACATAAACCCACTACAAAGGAAACCAAAACAACTACAAAACAGCAGTCTGGATGGCTAGGCATCCGAGTCAGGCGATGGAGGAGGGGCATCCTTGTCCTGTACACAGCACAGGATGGCCTTCAACGTACGAGACACCTTCTTAAAACTCCTCTTCATGTAGGCTTTGGTCACCTCAAACTTGGCTCGAGTCTCACCAAGTTCAGCCCGAACCTGTCCAATCTCTTGCCGCAAAGAGGCCTGGTTCTCCTCAATACGAACCATACGAGCCTCTCTCGCTGCCTGAGCAGCGTCTGACTCAGGCGCACCAGGAGGAGAGCCCTCCTCAGTATCCTGAGCCTCCACTTCCTCTTCCTGTACATCATCGCCACCCTCTTCATCGCTTCCTGCCTCGAGGTCAACACTCTCCTCACCGGCGCTATCCGACTCATTTCCAGACTCGTCGAGTCGGGCTTGCCGCTGTCGAGGGCCGATCTTCATATTGTTAAGTGTCGCCTCGCTTATGACTCGGACTGGTGCAAGGTCCTCCATGTTCAACCTATAGCCGATATCACAAGCCATCCTGTAAATCAGGCGGCCAAATGGGAGCGAAAGGTCATTCCTGACAGATCGAACGACTTGGACTATCTGAAATAAGATGAACGTGGGCAGGCATAAGTTGTCCCCTTGTCCCATCTTGTATAGAAAGTCCACCATCAACCGAGTACACTCTGTGCGGTTACCCTACTGTGGATACACATTATATGTGAAAATGTGATGGAGCAAACGGAAGTCCTCAGCCAACTTTATCGCTGTAAGACAGTTTCCTCGCGTCCAAGAAACCCGTCGACCACAAAGGTATCCCGTATGGCGATCCCTTTCCCGCGCACTTCTGGAGAAGTCGTCACTAGGAAGCACTTGACCACGTGGGATCTTCGTGATCCGAACCACCTCAGCCACAATAATTGTACGCCTTATGCCCCTCACAGAGACAGTGAACTGAAAAGGCTCCAATGATGGGTCTTTGATGTGGGCGTAGAAGGCACGAACCGTGTTCTCACATGCAGGAGACTCACCGTCAAATATAGAATTCCATCCAATGTCCACCAAGTGGTCCATCATTGGGTGTAGCCCAAATATTTTCTCATCCACGTGAGCTTCAAACACTACCTTACGGCCAGCGAAACGACCATATTCGACGCCTATCGGAAAAGCATTCCTAACCGGATGTTGAGGATCCAGGTCTCACTTCGACCTAAAATCTCGAACGGTGCTAGTGCCGGCTTCATCGTCAGCCCTTCTTCTGAAATGGACTGGGCTGCTTGGGCCAGCGTCATCTGCAGCGGTTTTCCTCTTCCCATGAGAGAGAGGATGGAGGAAACAGAGAAAATGGCCGTAATCAACTCGAAAAGGGCCATGGAAATGAAGGAAGGAGAGAGAAGGGGCTGACTTCTTTGGTTCTCCACGAACAACAGTCCCAACAGGTGTTGAAGAGACACAAAAGTCAGGGAATGAAGAAGGAACAAGGGAGAAATGGGATGGGTTAGGAGGTTACACGATTTTGAGCTTCGAATGGGGGTTGTGAGAGCTCAAACGTGAAAGGAAGGGGAAGGATAGGATGGTAGGGTTGTTGTAGTCGATGAAAGTGGGTGGATTATGGTCGAAAATGAAGGATTGAAAGATTGGAGGAAGGATTTGAGAGAGAAAATCGCAATTGGAATGGAAGGGAGCTTAGAAGGGAAAAATGTGAGGGAGGGGCCTGATATAGACCTAAATTTGGGACCCCTCCAGACATTTTGCACGCACCAAGCGTGCGTGGAGGTCGGGCCGACCATGCTGAGGTCCGGCCCAACACAAGCAGACCCACTTGACCGCGGTGTGCCGCGGTGACCGCGGTTCCGCCGCGGTCCGCCTTGCCTGGCGCCGCGCCGCCGCGGTGGGGTTGTGTCCTCCACCATCCCAAGGTGCCAAATGCACCTTGGTTTGACCCTGGGTCCCTATATATTTAAGTGGGGAGGCCCACGACTCCATTAGGTTCCAGATCAGGTGGTTTCGAGAAATTTCCGATCTAAACTGTCTTTTACTGATTTTCAACGGCTGGAATTGGGTGGATTATGATCTAGACTCGTCCATAGATGGCCTAAGAATGTTTTTAAGGTCGACCCGTGCGACCATGGTTGAGTACAGGCTCGAGTTCGGCGCCCATTATCAGTGGACTTTGCTGTTGGATGAAATTGGAACACCTAAGACTGTTTTTATATTATTCTCGCACCCTCCTAAGTTGAAATGCGTTAGCGTACGTCGTGGGATCATAACTCAGGTCCAGTTTAGTCAAAATCATGCTCTGATACCAACTTGTAATACCCTGAAATTCGGGGGTCGAGTATAAACTCAACTCCCGAGTTCTAACGCATCACTTATGCAACATAGATAATGATGATTAAATGTTGTTTGTGTTAGAGCAATAAACATGAGTGAGATTATACCAAAACAGTAATTCATACTCTAGATCAATTGTATAAAGGCAGGCGGAAGAGTGAAATTGTATATATAAGGTATGTGAGGAAACAAAACCATCACGAACTCCAGAGTATGAACACTAACTGAGTACCCATATACATGTATTGTTTCTGAGTCAAAAAGTCAAAATACAACTAAAAGATGAGTCCTGAAATCCCCATGATGCAGTCGGCCTAAGCAAAGCCGTCAGAGTACTGCATGTATGAGAACTCGTCCTGGTCCTCATCGTAGTTAGGCTCCGCCTCCTGAATCGACGTGACATTTATACCTGTGACAGAGTCTGGTTGGTGTGTACAACACCGTCCCATAACGTGGGAGTGAGTAACTAACTCAGTGGAACAATAAAGCATAAGTTAACATGTTATCAATTCAGTCAAGCAGTAATGATAAAGCAGTACAATCAAACAATTCTAACTACTCTTATTAAATGCAAGTATGAAATGACATGATGAATGCCCTTGCCAAACCACCCTCATGCGACACCGTCTTACGTTCGCGAATGCGTTCATCCCTCAGTGCTCCACATCTACTAGGCACATGCAATGCGATGATGAGCATGATTACCGAGTAATTATTAGTCCATTTCAAGCAGTAGTATTGGGAAACTAAGGTACCTCCCTTGTATCATTCCCAAACATGATCCATTATAGGGTCGTCAGTCCTAGTTAATCTCAGACGATGGTGTGTTTTCTAGGTCATTGCAAAGGCTGCCAGGGCTGTTACACACAAAGGTTACACCACTCCCCCATCACCTTTTTAACGGTTCATCACTATACAGATACAGGCCTAGTCCATACTCTATCTACCGCAGCAAGACTCATCGTCTCACCGCAAATTCAGAGTATACTCGAGGTCACTACAAAGGACTCGTCACCAATCAGTGTAGGCCGACAACTCGAATATAGTGTCCCATACCACCATAATCGGCTCACGAGTATGGTTGCTCACTGGTTACTGCGGGGAGGCACGTGGCCCCAGCGTAGGCCGACAGCTCGACCACGGTGTCTCATACCACTATGCCCGGTTCATGAGTCTTAGCGGATCGAGGTACCATGGTTAACGGGGTTCCATTGGTAAGTTTGGTATCCTAGGTTCAAGCAGTAGCGACCAAACATGGTGAACATACATTAGACATATCGGGTTACTTGACGTGCTCGGCTAGCTCGAGCGCACAACAAGTTGAACGATATGAAGCGCAGAAGCACTTCGTATAGCCAACCACTATCGCCAACCGAAGTACGACTCAGGTTCGTCAAACGCATCTTTCGTGGCGACATGAATCTCAACCACGATCTCAAGTCTGGTACCGAATGTCTGGACTATAGACATAGTCCCAAACTCAATTAATCTTTACTCATAGCATGTGGTGTAAAGCATGATAAACAAAGCAACTCAAGCATGTTAACAAGCATGTCATAAAGCATATTATAAAACATGTTACAAAGCATGTTATAAAGCATGTTATAAAACATGTTACAAAGCATGTTATAAAGCATACTATAGAGCATTATACAAATAGGGATACATACACATATATTTCATAAGTGAGTGGTTAGAGTAAACAACCACAAGGAGGAAATCATACATGTCTCTAAGGTAGTTGAGAACCCCATCTCAACACCTACCTAAGGCACTAACATCTAAGCACTTACTCTCACAAGCATTTTCACAAACACTTAGAGTACACTATTTCAACATACATGATGTATGTTAGTAAAATATGCGTTAGGGCTATCCTTTCGCCAAGCGAGTATTTTATCCATGTATATCATATTCATACAGCAAATAGTCATGGCAAACACCTCTCCAAATTATATACATATACGGTACTTTCTACAATACACTATTTCTACATACAGTGTATATTAGCAAACATGTATTATGGCGAATCCTTTCGCCAAATAAGTATTTTATCCATATACCATATATTCATACAACAAATAATCATGGCAAACACATTTCCAAAATTTATACATATACGGTATTTCTACGTATACCTAGAGTATGTAAAATTTCATAATCTACATCTTTAATCGAAACAGAAAACAGAAAGCACTTTGTACATGTGCAATTACATGCAGATCATGAATCTATCATTATCTGACATTGAAAGCGTTGAAAACCGTAACCTATACACCTAAAGTCTTCACCTTATACCGTAGAATTGCAACGAATCTGCTAGGTTCGTTAGGCTTCCGTATTCGGCAGTTTTGTAACCTAAAGAGTGAAACCGGTTAGCTATTTCATAACCTATAACCTTCACATCCCAAAACATATTTAGGGTTAGGGTTTCTTACCTTAAAACAAAGTCAGTTTCGTCGGGAAAGCGACAAGAAAGGGGTGGTGCAGCCCGTGTGGTCACTGAAAATAGTAGCAGGGAGATTCTCCCACAACTCTCTAGCTTTCTCTCTCTTTTTCTCTCTTCTTACTTAGGGTTTTTTCAAATTCGCATGGCTGTGAGAGAGGGTGCTCTAAGGTCCTTATATAGCCTAAAAACTCTCTGAAATAGACTTAAGTTCAAGGTATACTTATGTTACAACCAAACCGGCATTATTTCAGCTCATCGGAGGATTTCTGGCGGGCCTCCTCGAGCCAAAAGTCGGACTTAAGCTCATAGACCATGGATCCAGGTAAAGTTAAGTTTTCGTTTCAGTCGGATTTCCAGATCACGCGTGGCGAACCAATTTCAGTTCAACGGTCAGCGGGTCTCGATCCGAAATTCCAAGTACATGTAAATGTTTGTGAAATTTTTCCTGATCCGAGGGTGTATTTGGGTCAGATTCTGACGGTCTGGTTGCTTATAAAATGTCCGCAAGCGACACATGCCAGATCACCATTCAAGATATTTATTTTGTAAAGAAAACAAGAGTTTTCACACTCTCTCGCTCCGGACTCGAGCGAATAGCCGTGGGACATTGTCTGGATTTTATTTCCGAGATGGTTGTCAAGCCCAATGTGGCGGTCATAATTCCTTAACTTCATATTATTCGGACTCCCGATGTGCGGTCTAGACCTGATACGGAGTTTCAATGTGTTCCCGAGAGCAGTCGGGTAATGAGTTTGATCCTAGACTTTAGGGTAACCTAGTGTTAATGATTCTACAAGTTTTAGATCTTACAGATCGTATTTAAAGCGGTTCCAACGAATTTCATGGTAAATCTAGTTTAGCACTTAGTTAACTTTATCACATTTCTAAAGGATTTCATCCTAAGTGATTTCTGGTCGAGGTGGTACTCGAGCCCTTGTACGGAAAATTTCGAGTCATTACACAGCTGGTTGGAGAGAAAGGTTAGAATGCCAAATAAAAGCAATCGGCACGCTACACGACTGGTCGTGGGACGTCCTCGACCGGTCGTGCCACGACTGGTCGAGCACGTCCTTGACTAGTCGTGTACCAGAAAAATAAACATGCATTTTTCAAGAAATTTTGAATATAAACCATTAAAGTATTTACAATATGATACAGAGATGCATGATCAATCATTTTAAATTACACATACCGAGATCGAATTTTAACTCATTAAATCTTGTCGAGCGGTTTAGTGAAAATGTCAGCAAGCAGAGTCTCGGTAGGAAAATATTCTAAAAATATTACTTTTTCTTCCACTAATTCACGAATATAATGAAATCTAATGTCAATGTGCTTAGTACATGAATGTTGGATTGGGTTTTTAGAAATATTTATCGCACTGGAATTATCACAGTATAAAACCATCGAGTCATGTGCGATTCCATAATCACTCAACATACGTTTCATCCAAACCATCTGAGTGTATTCTGCCTCAGCAGTTGAGAGTGATATGGAACTTTGCTTCTTGTTAAACTAAGAAACCAAGCAGTTTCCAATGTAAAAACAACCACCACTGGTTGATTTTCTGTCATCGATATTACCTGCCCAATCGGCATCTGAATACCCAGCTAATTGAACACTAGTATCATAAGGATGCCAAAGACCCAAATTAACTGAACTTGCGACATATCGAATAATTCGTTTAACAACAGTTAAGTGAGATTCTTTAGGATTAGACTGATATCTAGCACAGATTCCAACACTTAAAGCAATATCAGGTCTACTTGCAGTTAAGTAAACCAAACTACATATCATGCTACGATACAATTTAGGATCTACATCTTTACCTGTAGAGTCTTTTGAGAGTCTTAGAGTTGTACTCATAGGAGTATGAAAGTTCTTACCATTCTCAAATTCGAACTTCTTAATCAAGTTCAAAGCATATTTAGATTGTGAAATAAAAATTCCATCAGATTGCTGTTTTACTTGCAATCCTAAGAAATAATTTAATTCCCCAACCATGCTCATTTCAAATTCAGATTTCATTAGATCTGCAAACTCAACAGTCAAGTTAGTACAAGTTGATCCATAAATTATATCATCAATATAGATATGAACCATTAAAATATCATCGTTATGTTTCTTGACAAAGAGTGTCTTATCAACACTTCCCATTTGAAAATTGTGACTTAGTAAAAACTTAGTCAATTTTTCGTACCATGCCCTGGGAGCTTGTTTCAAACCATAGAGAGCTTTTTTAAGGCGGTATACATGATTAGTAAACTTAGGGTCTTCAAACCCTGTGGGTTGTTCAACATATACCACTTCATGTAAATTACCATTTAAAAAGGCACTCTTTAAATCCATTTGATAAATTTTAAACTTTCTAAAGCATGCAATGGATATAAAAAGTCTAATTGATTCAAGGCGAGCAACTGGAGCAAAGGTTTCATCGTAATCAATACCTTCTATTTGAGTGTACCCTTGTACAACCAGTCTTGCCTTGTTTCATATTATATTTCCAAGTTTATCAAACTTATTTTGAAAATCCACTTAGTTCCTATAATGTGTTTATCTTTAGGTCTAGGAACAAGATACCAGACATCATTACGAACAAATTGATTAAGTTCTTCCAGCATCGTTACTATCCAGTTTTCATCAGAAAGTGCTTCTTTTACGTTTATCGGTTCAATTTGGGATGTAAAACATACGTAATTACATATGTCTTCTAATTGTCTACGAGTGTACACACCAGTGAGAGGGTTACCAAGAATTTGAGTAGTTGGATGATCTTTAACAGTCCTTAATTTAGAATTAATTTCACTTGATGAAGTATCTGGTTTTTCAATTAGAAGAACTTCATCATTATCTGAACTTGGGACAGGTGTATTCAAATGATCGTCTATGACCATGTTAATTGATTCTTGAATAATACCAGTCCTCTTGTTCAGAACACGATATGCGCGACTGTTTAAAGAGTATCCTAAAAAGATTCCTTTGTCACTCTTTATGTCAAACTATAACGCCCTGAAAATCTGGGGTCGAGTAGCAACGTAACACCCGAGTTCCAAAACATCACATATGCAACATAAATGCTTATGATTGAATGTTGTCTGTATTAGTGCATAAATCATAAGTGGGATTATACCAAAACAGTAATTGATACTCCAGATCAAGTTATAAAATGCAAGCGGAAGACTGAAAGATGTATATAAATGTATATAAAGCCAGAAACGGTCACAATCTCCAGAGTATGAACACCTTACTAAGTCACCATATACATGTATTAGTTTCAAAATCAAAATGCCAAAAAAATTGGTAAACCCTGTAGCCCCGTCATCTGAATGGCCTAAGCGAAGCCTCCAGAGAACTGCATGTAGGATAACTCATCCTGATCATCATAGTAATCAGGCTTAGCCTCCTACGTCTCGTCTACACCTGCATCTAAGACAGAGTCTGGTGGGTGTCCAGAACACCGTCCCGTAACGTGGGAATGAGTAGCTAACTCAGTGGAACAATAAAGCATAGGTTAACAGGTTCTCAATTCAGTCAAGCAGTAATGATAAAGCAGTACAGTCAAACAATCCTAATTACTCTTATTAATGCAAGGATGAAATGTAGTCATGATGCATGCCCTCGTCAATGCTCCCTCGTGCGACACCATCTTACGTCCGCGGCATGCGTTCATCCCTCAGTGCTCCACAACGCCAGGCACATGCAGTGCTATGTTATGAGCGTGATTACCGAGTTGTTATTAGTCCTTTTTCATACAGCAATATTGGGAAACTAAGGTACCTCCCTTATATCATTCCCAAACAATGATCCATTCTAGGGTCGTCAGTCCTTGATAATCTCATACGATGATGCGGTTCTAGGTCGCTGTAAAGGGCTGTTAGGGCTGTTACACGCACTTGTTACACCGCTCCCCCACCACCTTATCAATACAGGCCTAGTTTATACTTTGTTAACTACGGGAAGGCTCATCGCCTCTCCGCATATTCAGAGTATTCTTGAGGTCACTACAAAGGGCTGTCAGGGCTGTTACACGCACTCGTTGCACCGTTCCCCCATCACCTTATCAGTGTAGGCCGACAGCTCGAATACAATGTCCCATACCACCATATTCGGTTCACGAGTCTGGGTTGCTCACTGGTCACTACGGGGAGGCTCGTGGCCCCAACGTAGGCCGACAGCTCGACCATGGTGTCCCATACCACCATGCCCGGCTCACGAGTCTTAGCGGATCAAGGTACCAAGGTAAACGGGGTTACACTGGTAAGTTTGGTACCTTAGGTTCAAGCAGTAGCGTCGAAACATGGTGAGCATACATTAGACAGATCGGGTTACTTGACGAGCTCGACTAGCACGAGAGCACGATAAGTTGAACGACATGAAGTGCATAAGCCCTTCGCGTGGCCTAACCACTGTCTCCAACCGAAGTACGGCTCGGGTTCGTCAAACACGTCTTACGTGGTGAATGAATCTCAACCACGAATTCAATCCCGTTACCGACTGCATGGACTAAATCATAGTCCCAACTTCATTTTATTTCATCAAGAATCATATGAGATAGTTAAAGCAGGAATAAACAAGTAATTCAATTCTTACAATAAAAAAAAGCATGTTATGAAATACAACACAAACAAGATTTCACACACATTCACTTCATGAAATAAAACAGGCATTACAATGTAACGTACATGTAGAAAATCATACACATAATCGAGATAACCGAGATTCGTATCTCGATCCTCTTACAAAGTATTTTAGGTGATCACTAGCACATTTAGACATTTTCACAAACACATAGACTACATACATCACCTTACATGATGTATAAGGATTACACATGTGTTAAGCCAAATCCTTTCACTAGGGAGTTACCACGCATACCATGTGCATATACCCACGACGGATAACCATGGCGTGCATGAATCCGAGCTCCATCTTCATTCAAACATTTCTACAAACACTTGGGCTACACACTTAGTCACATATAACGTATATTTGCCGTGACGTGATTTTGGGCAAGTCCTTTCGCTAAGGAGTTGTCGCACATGTATTAGGCATATATTCATGACAAATAAACATGTTAAGCACAAATCTAAATTCCAAAAATATTCAAACATTCCAACATATGCATAGAATACACTATATTCTACATAGTTCATGTAAACTCGTATAACGAAACAGACGACGCATTTTGCATGTGTAATATCACCCTTGTCAGTTATAAATCATTAGCCGACATTGAAAGCCTTGAAAATCATAACCTATACGTCTATAGTCCGCACCTTACGCCGTAAAAGCGTAACGAAGTCGATAGATTCTCTAAGTCTTTGTCGAGGTTGATATGACGACCTAAATCACGAGTTGAGTCAGCTATTTCGCTACTTGCAACATTGGAAACCTTAGAAAAGATTAGGGTTAGGTTTTTCTTACTTAGGAACGAAGCCGGAATTGCCGGAAAAGCGATTAGATCTTGATGGTTAAGCACGTAAGATAGCAGGGTAGAGTATCAGGAAGAATCTCTCACTCTTCTCAACTTTCTCTCTCTTTTCTCTCTTCTCTCTCCTAGGGTTTCTCTAAAATTCGTATGGGCTGAATAAGAGAGGGTTTAAGGTCCTTATATAGGCTTAAAACTCACTAAATTAGACTCAGGGCCATGGTATACTTAGGTTATGTCCAAATACGGATTGTTCCGTCTCAACGGAGCACTTCTGGAGCCCCCTTGAGCCAAAGGTCGGACTTAAGCTCACTGACCTTGGATCTAGGTCGAGTTAAGTTTTCGTTCCAGTCGGGTTCCCAGATCACATGTGGCGGACTAGTTTCAGTTCAACGGTCACTGAAACTCGATCAGGGTTACAAGTACACGGACATGTATGGAAAATGTTCCCTGATCCGAGGGTGTATTTGGGTCAGATTCCGACGGTCTGATTGCTTATATTTGGCCCACAAGCGACAAGTCTCAGATTACTTAAATTAGATTTAATTTCTAAAGAAAATCATGTTTCCTCACACTCCTCGCTCCAAGCTCAAGCGAATAGCCCTAGGACACTATCTGGTTTTGACTTCCGAGATGGTTGTCAAGCCCAGCAAGGCGGTCCTAATTCTATAACTTCGTATTATTCAGACTTTCGATGTGCGGTCCAGATCTGATATGGAGTTTCGTGATGCTCTCTAGAGCAGCCGGGTAATGAGATTGATCTAGATTTTTGGGTAATGTACGTCAATGATTCCACAAGTTTTAGGTCTTGCAGATCGTATTTAAAGTGATTAGTGCGGATTTCGTATGTAATCTAGTTTAACACTAGTTAATCCTCATCTAATTTCTAAAGGATTTAGTCCTAAGTGATTTCTGCCTAAGGTGGTAGTCGGGCCTTTGTACGGGATTTTTTGAGTCGTTACAATCTACCCCCCTTAAAGAAAAATTGTCCTCGAAATTAGTACCTTTTCGTATTCCTCGAGAAGCTAAGGGTAGTTCTTTCTGACCTCGGCTTCTGTCTCCCAGGTAGCTTCCTCCTCTGTATGATGCGTCCACAGTACCTTCATGAGTGGAATCACCTTACTGCGCAACACCTGCTCCTTCCTGTCTAGGATACGCGTTGGACGCAGTACATATGTAGCATCCTCGCTCAACTGCACCTGCTCCCAATGGATGATGTGTGAAGGATCAGGGATGTATTTCTTCAGCATAGATATATGAAATACGTTGTGCACGCCCGCGAGTGGTGTGGGCAAAGCGAGACTATATGCCACCTCTCCCACTCGATCAAGTATCTGAAATAGGCCAATGAACCGCGGCGTAAGCTTCCCCTTCTTCCCAAACCGAAGGACTCCCTTCATAGGGGAAACTCTGAGGAATACATGATCTCCAACCTCAAACTCAAGCGGTCACCGCCTCATATCGGCATAACTCTTCTGTTTGCTCTGGGCTATCAGGAGTCAACGCCTGATAATGTCGATCTTCTCTGAGGTCGCCTGTACTAATTCTGGGACAACCAAACTACACTCGGCAACCTCTACCCAGCAATACGGTACTCTGCAAGGGCACCCATATAAGGCCTCATAAGGAGTCATGCCAATACTTGCCTGAAAACTGTTGTTGTAGGCGAACTCTCCGTACGGGAGGCAGTCATCTCAACTGTCCTTGAAGTCCAAAATACAAGCCCGCAACATATCTTCTAAAATCTGATTCACCCGCTCTGTCTGCTCGTCGGTCTAAGGGTGAAACACATTACTAAACTTCAACTTCACACCCATCACTTCCTGGATACGAGTCCAGAAGATAGACATGAATCACGTGTCGCGGTCCGACACGATCTCCAAGGGAACTCCATGCAGACGCACTATTTCTTTGATGTACAACCTAGCGAAGTCGTCTGTAGAGTTTGTCACTCTAATAGGGAGAAAATGAGCTGATTTGGTCAACCGGTCAACGATCACCCAAATAGAGTCATAACCCTTTCTCGTCTTCGGTAGCCCCGAGATGAAGTCCATAGAGATGAAGTCCCACTTCCATTCAGCTATGGGCATAGGCTGAAGGAGTCCAGGAGGTCGGCGATGCTCCGCCTTGACCTGCTGACATGTGAGACAACGGGAAACATACTCTGCTATATGAACCTTCATATTGTCCCACCAATATAACCTCTTCAAGTCCTGATACATCTTCATGCTACCAGGATGCATCGCAAGTTTCGATCTATGGGCAGCCTCGAGAACCTCCTGTCTCCAGTTAGGAATGTCTGGGATGCATAGGCAGCCACGGCATCGTACGGCCCCATCTGTGCCCACTTTCCACTCAGAGTCCACATCATTGCTAGCTTGCTCTCGAAGCTCAGATAACCGCCCATCGCCCTTCTAGGCTTCGATAATCCTATCCTCAATAAGTGGCCGCACCCGAATGTGCGCGATACTCTCGAATGGCTCCTCCACTGTGAGTTTCTGCTCGAAGTCCCACACGAACTCTAACATATCCCACTCTGCTATCAGCGGAGCCGCAAATGCTATAGCCTTCTTCCTACTCAACCCGTCTGCCATAAGGTTGGCCTTGCCAGGATTGTAGGAAACCTCGAACTTGAAGTCCTTCAAGGTCTCCATCCATCGGCGCTACCTCATATTCAAGTCCCGCTGAGCGAATATATACTTAAGGCTCCTGTGGTCGTAGAAAAGCTCGAACTCCTCTCTGTAGAGGTAATGTCTCCAAAGCTTCAATGCGAATATGACTGCTGCTAACTCAAGGTCGTGCGTAGGGTAAGTCTCCTCGTGCTTCCTTAATTGTCTCGAGGCATACGCAATCACCCTGTTCTTCTGCATAAGGACACATCCCAAACCAACGCGAGACGTGTCAATATATATAGTGTACTTAACCCCTTGCTCTGGCAATACTAGCATAGGGGCGGACGTCAATCTGTCCTTCAGCTCCTAAAAAGCTGCTTCTGCCTTCTCATTTCAGGAGAACTTCAGATCCTTTCGCGTTAACTGAGACAACGGTCTAGCTATCTTCGAGAAATCTCGAATGAATAGTCAGTAGTAGCCTGCCAGACTAAGGAAACTCCTCACCTCAGTAATCGAACCAGGCTGCTTCCAGTCCTGAACCGCGGCTACCTTAGCAAGGTCCACTGATATTCCTTCCTTGGACACTACATGTCCCAGGAACTTGACTTCCTCTTTCCAGAAATCGCACTTCTTGTAGTGTGCGAACAACTGGTTCTTTCTCAGAGTATCCAAGACTGTTTGTAAGTGTTCCTCGTGCTCTTCCTGACTCGTAGAGTATATCAGGATGTCATCGATAAACACAATGACGAATCGGTATAGAAATGACCGAAATACCCGGTTCATCAAATCCATGAACACGGCTAGTGCGTTCGTAAGACCGAATGACATCACAAGAAACTCATAATGCCCAAAACTGGTCCTGAAGGCCGTCTTCTGCACGTCTTCATCCCTGACGTGCAACTGATGATACCCCGACTGTAGATCAATCTTCGAGAAGTATCGCGCCCTTTTCAACTGATCGAACAGATCGTCTATCCTGGGCAAAAGATACTTGTTCTTCACGGTTGATTGATTCAACCTACGGTAATCAATACATAATCGTAGCGATCCATCTTTCTTCTTGACAAACAACACAGGTGCTCCTCAATGACACACACTGGGTCGTATGAAGCCCTTCTCTACGAGTTCATCAATCTATTTCCTCAGTTCTTCCATCTCACATGGAGGCATCCGATACATGGGTAATGAAATGGGGGTTGCACCGGGCACAAGATCAGTAGTAAAATCGATCTCGCGTCGAGGAGGTAATCCAGGGATCATCCTGAACACATCCTCAAATTCTCGAACTACTGTCATGTTCCCTAACGTCGGCCCATTAACATGCTCAAGTATAGCTGCGTAACATCCAACACGACATGACTAACCTACACTGGAAAAGTGAAGACCGTGCCGTCAGGTCCTTTGGTTGTCACGACCCGATTATCGCAATCAATCTCTGCCTTCATCTCGGTGAGCCAGTCCATGTCAAGGATAACGTCGTAGTGCCATAGTGGAGTGACAATGAAGTCAATAAATACTGTCCTGCTACCCAAATCTATTGAGCAACCCTCACACATCCGCGTGACATTTGAAAAAGTCCCAGTAGCAGTAGTGAGTTTCACACCCTTCGTTGGACTAGTATGTAAAGCTAAACGTTTAACTGCCGCACATGAAATGATAGAGGTAGTGGACCCAGTGTCCACTAATAAGAAGACAGGAGTACCTTGAACATGTGTAGTGACCTTAAAGGCCATAGGTGCTGAAGGTGCTGTCTCTGGCTCCTCCGCTATAAGTGCATGAATGCGTGCCTGCTGAGGTTGGTTGGGCTGAGGCACCATAGGTCGCTGTGGCGGCCTAAAACGAGGTGCAGGTGGTTTGAAGGATGGATGTGCAAGTGTTGTCCGTAGTGGTGGAGCCGATAAAGCCTGAGGGTGAGAACGATCAATCCTCTGCGGTGGTGAAAACTCGTTCTCTCATTCGTGTAAAGCAACTCTCTGCAGGGTGACCCGATTTTCCACAGTAAGAATGGGTCACACCTGGACGCCTCATCAGAACTACTGGCGTTGCAATCTTGGGAGGAGAGTCAATACGAGGCCTCTTGCCAAGGAATGGCCTGCACTGGATATCTGGTGGTGGCCTAGTAACTATAGGGCCACGAGAGTGTGTCAGTCGCTCTACATCCTGCTCTGCCTGCATAAACATATGTACCAGCTCGGCATAAGAGGGTATGCTGACACAGCACATCTTCGACCGAATGTCAGGTCACAAGCCCTCAGAAAAAAGTCGTATCCGCATCTGCTCATCAGCAAGTATCATAGGGACGTATCTGCCCAACTCAGTAAATCGATGCTCGTACTCGGTAACTGTCATGCCTCCCTGCCTGAGGTGCAAGAACTCATTCTCCCTCTCATGTCGGTAGGTCTGAGGGTAGTACTTTTCGTGGAAACGAAACTCGAAAGCTGTCCAAGTCCATACATAGCCAACTGCGACTGTCCGTAGGACACTATCCCATCACGTACTGGCCTCCTTCTCAAACATAAAGGTGGCCAACTTAACCTACTCTGACTCGGTACAACGCAGCTGTAACATCCCGAATTTTTGCCAACCTGGGATTAGACGTCCTTAGGCGATGAGTCACTCCTAACACCTTATTAACCTGTCAGAACTGAATCCCAAAGTCGAAAACTGTTTTTGAACCCATTTCCTTCGCAAATCTCACCTTTCACCACCTTGTTCTTTTAATTTTTCTAAGTACTTTCACCCTAGACACTATCTTAAACTAGCTAAGTATTATAACTTGGATCACTTTACATACAAACCACAAAGGCCCAGGTACCACCTCAGATAGAAATTACTCAGGACTAAATCCTTTAGAAATTAGGCGAGGATTAGCCAGTGTGAAACTAGAGTACCTGTGAAATTAACACCAATCACTTTAAATACGATCTGCAAGACCCAAAACTTGTAGAATCATTGACGCTAGGGTACCCTAAAATCTAGGATCAATCTCATTACTCGTCTGCTCTCGGGAGCATCTCAAAACTCCGTATCAGATCTGGACCGCACGTCTGAGGTCCGATTAACACGAAGTTAAGGAATTAGGACCGCCTTGCTAGGCTTGACAACCATCTCGAAAATCAAATCCACATAGTGTCCCAGTGTAATTCGCTTGAGTCCGGAGCGAGGAGTGTGAAAACACTTGAATTTCTTTACAAATAAATATCTCAAATAGTAATTTGGCACCTCTTGCTTGCAGATCAGTTTTAAGCAACCAGACCGTCAGAATCAGACCAAATTACACCCTCGAATTAGCAGAAATTTCATACACATATCCACGTACTCGGAATCTTCGATCGAGATCCGCTGACCGTTGAACTGAAACTGGTCCGCCATGTGCGATCTGGAAAACCGACCGAAACGAAAACTTAACTAAATGTAGATCCAGTGTTGGTGAGCTTAACTCCAACCTTTGGCTTAAGGAGGCCCGCCAGAAATCCTCCGTTGAGCTGAAACAGGTCCGCTTTGGTTATAACCTAAGTATACTTTGACCATAAGTCTATTTTAGTGAGTTTTTAGGCTATATAAGGACCTTAGAACCCTCTCTCTCACAGCCATACGAATTTGAGAGAAACCCTAGAGAGAGAAGAGAGAAAAGAGAGAGAAAGTGAGAGAGAAGTGGGAGAATCTCCCTGCCTTGCTTCCCTACTGCTATCCATGCTTAACCGCTCCGTTCTCATCGCTTTCCCGGCGATTTCAGCTCCATTTTTAGGTAAGAAACCCTAACCCTAATCTGTTTTGGGGTTGTATAGGTTGTAGGTTATGAAATAGCTAACCTATTTCGATCTATAGGTGGCCAAACTGCCGTATACAGAATCTTAGCATTCTATCGACTCCGTTACGATTCTACGACAAAAGGTGAGGACTTTAGGTGTATAGGTTACAGTTTTCGACACTTTCAATGTCAGATAATGATAGATTCATGATCTGCATGCAATTGCATATGTACAAAGTGCTTTCTGTTTTCTGTTTCGATTAAAGTTGTAAAATATGAAATTTTACATATTCTAGGTATTCGTAGAAAATACCGTATACGCATATATTTTGGAAAAGCGTTTGACATGATTATTTGTCATGTGAATATATGACATATGGATAAAATATTTATTTGGCGAATGGATCCGCCCTAATACATGTTATGCTAATATACACCATGTATGTAGAAATAGTGTATTGTAGAAAGTACCGTATACGTATATATTTTGGAAGTATGTTTGACATGATTATTTGCTGTATAAATATATCCTATGTGCATAAAATACTTGCTTGGCGAAAGGACTCGCCCTAATACATGTTTGCTAACATACACTATGTATGTTGAAATAGTGTATGCTAAGTGTTTGTGAAAATGCTTGTGAGAGTAAGTGTTTGGATGATGATGTCTTAGGTAGGTGTTGAGATGGGATTCTCAACTACCTTAGAGACATGTATGATTTCCTCCATGAGGTTGTTTACTTAAACCGCTTACTTGTGAAATATATGTGTTTGTATTCTTGTTCATATGGTGCTTATGATATGCTTTATAACATGTTTTATACATGCTTATGACATGTTTGTTAGCATGCTTGAATTACTTTGTTTATTATGCTTTACTCCACATGCTTCGAATATGGATAAATTGCGATTGAGACTATGTTTATAGTCCAGACAATTGGTACCAGACTTGAGATCGTGGTTGAGATGCATTTCGCCACGTAGGATGTGTTTGACGAACCCGAGTCGTACTTCAGTTGGCGACAGTGGTTAGGCCACACAAAGTGCTTATGCACTTCATGTCGTTTAGTTGATTGTGCGCTCGAGCTAGTCAGGCCCGTCAAATAACCCGATATGTCTAATGTATGTTCACCATATTTGGTCACCACTGCTTGAACCTACGGTACCAAACTTACCAGTGGAATCCCGTCAACCACGGTACCTCGATCCGCTAAGACTCATGAGCCGGGCATGGTGGTATGGGACACCGTGGTCGAGCTGTCGGCCTATGCTGGGGCCACGTGCCTCCCCGTAGTGACCAGTGAGCAACCAGACTCGTTAGCCGATTATGGTGGTATGGGACACTATATTCGAGCTGTCGGCCTACACTGCTTGATGGGTGATGGGGGAGTGGTGCAACGATTCCGTGTAATAGTCCTAGCAGCCCTGACCGTACTCGGTGTAGTGACCTCGAGCATACTCTAAATCTGTGGTGAGGCGATGAGCCTTCCCATAGTAACAGAGTATAAACTAGGCCTGTATTGATAAGGTGATGGGGGAGTGGGGCAACGATTCCATGTAACAGCCCTGATAACCCTTGCAGCGACCTAGAAACACACCATCGTATGAGATTGTCTAGGACTGACGACCCTAGAATGGATCATGTTTGGGAATGATACAAGGGAGGTACCTTAGTTTCCCAATCCTGCTATTTGAAATGAACTAATAACAACTCGGTAATCATGCTCATCATGCATTGCATGTGCCTGGAAGATGTGGAACACTGAGGAAAGCAAGCATGCCGCGAACGTAAGATGGTGTCGCATGAGGGAGTATGTCGGTGAGGGCATCCATCATGACTGCATTCATATTTGCATTAATAAGAGTAGTTAGGAGTGTTTGATTATACTGCTTTATCATTACTGTTTGACAGAGTCGATAACATGTTAACCTATGCTTTATTGTTCCACTGAGTTAGCTACTCACTCCCACGTTACAGGACGGTGTTCCGAACACCTACCAGACTTTGTCTGATTGCAGATGGCGACACTACTCTTGAGGCAGAGCCAGACCTTTATGATGACAATGATACTTGTTCATATATGCTATGCTGACGGCTTCACGTGAGCCGTGTCTTGATCGACAGGATTATAGGAATGTTGACTAGATGACACTACACATTTGGTATAATTTGAATTGTACTTGTAATTCATTAACCTGGTAACATTATCACACTTTGGAGACTCACCACTGTTTTTATATTTTATATATCTATCATAGTCTTCCTCTTGCAATTTAACTGTCTCTGGAGTATGATATGCTGTTTTGGCTTAATCTCACTCATGTTCAATGCTCAAATGCAGACAACATTCAATCATCATTCATTTTGTTGCATAAGTGATGCGTTGGAACTCGGGAGTTGAGTTTATGCTCGACCCCCGATTTTCAGGGCGTTACAGCAGCATCCGTAGCATCTTGGAGATGCAGTCTAGCCAATATTCAGCCTCCTCGGGTCTGTGAGAACCAGTAAAAGTAAGAGGCCTCAAGCGCTGGAATCGTTCGAGAAGGCCACTAGTACCCAAATTTCCCGTAGGGTATGCAGCAGGTGCAGGCGGAGGCACATCCTCAGCCTGAGCAGAAGGCTCTGCAGTCTCAACAGGACGTACAGATGGTGAAGGTAGAGTAGCACTCCCACCCTGAGATAAGGCACCTGCAATAGTGGCCAAGAGCTGCTGGTGCTGTTGCTGCATCAAAATCATCATCTGCTCAAACCTATCAGTAGGTGACGTAGGCTGAGGCACGTACTGCGTCGAGGAAGACGCACGGTTCTGCTCACGAACCAGTGGTGTATAAGATGGTAGTCCAGCTGTAGGATCAGTAGAAGGCTGAGACGCAGGCATAGTCTCACAATCCGGGCCCAAACCAAGGTCCGTACGACCATCTCGGTGGGAAGGAGCCTGGTCCATCGTATCAGTGAGTGTGAAGTGTGTCGTGCTCCGCGTATATTTTTGTGGCATGCCCTATACAACATAGGGTGAAACGCATATAAGATGAAGCATAGCAACACAATACACAATCACTTAAGCATTCCACACACTTCATAGCAAAAGAGGCTGCATGCATTTCATTTACCAAAATTGTCACAATACATGGAATACAAAGTTACATGAATCATGACAGAAGATGCACGTGAGATAATACAACCAAAGCCTCAAACACTTAAAACATGAAAACACAAGCATATCCTAAAGCAGTAACCAAAACGAGCTGCAAGACGCCAGCATGGATGACTAAGCATCCGAGTCTGGCGATGGAGGAGAGGCTCCCTTATCCTGCAAGCAGCACAGGATAGTCTTCAAAGTGCTAGTCACTTTCTTGAACTTGTGTTTCACGAGACCTCAAAGATCCATAATATCCTGTTGTAGGACTGCCTGACCCTGTCGAAGGGTAGCATGATCCTCATCCAGTCGAGCTATACGAGCATCCTTTACCGTAGGCGGTGAGCTCTCCTCTGTATCTTGGGCCTCCTCTTCCTCTTCTTCTTCTTCTTGTTCCTCCTCTTTTATCTCAACTCCACCCTCTTCTTCCTCACTTTCTTCCTCCTCGCTCTCCGTCTCATCATTGCTCTCCTCAAGTCGAGCCTGGCGTCACCGTGGCCTAATATTCATCTGATTGAGGGTAGCCTCGTCGATGTTATGAACTGGCACCGGCATCTCCGCCTCAAGACTGTAGCCAAACTCATGTGCAATCTTGCATATGAGTCGGCCGAAGGGGAGCGAATCAGTCCTTCTAGCGGAGCGTGCAGTATTAATTATTTGTCGCAACATGAACGTAGGCATGCACAGGCTCGCTCTCTGCCCCACTTGATACAGGAAATCTACCATGAGGCACGTACACTCACTGTAATTGCTCCACCTAGGGTAGACGTTGAATGTAAAGATGTGATGGAGCAAACGGAAGTCGTTAGACATATTGGTCACTAAAAGACTTTTGTTCGGCTGCCACTGGACTAGTTAGCCATAAAGGAAACGTGTGCGGCGATCCCTTTCACGTGCACTCCTCAGATTCAGCTCGCTAGCATGCACCTCGCCAAGGGGCACATTCAGAAGCCGAGATATCAATTTGACATCAACTGTGGCCAACCGATCCCTTCCACATGGGATCTGGAACTGCAAGGGTTCAAGAGTAGGCTCATGAATGTTGGCATAGAAAGCTCGGACAGTGCTCGCATTGGCGCGATACCCGCCATCAAATAGTGGACCCCAATGGGCCTCTTTCAGGAACTCGAACAACAGATATTCTCCAAAGTGCCGCCCACCCACCTGAGCTTCAAAAAGGACCCTACAGCCCTCATAAACTCCATGAGACAGTTCCGCCAACAGAGCCCTTTCAGCAGGAACCCGGGGATCAAGATCCCGCTTCGTCCAAAACTCTCGATTGGCGCTTGTGCTCATGGCGGCGCCTCTCGGCCTCTTTGAACGCATAGGGCAACTAGGCCCGGCCTCATCCATAACCCCCTTTCTCTTTCCCATGAGAGAAAGGACGGTGGAAATTGAGAAAATGGCCGCAATGAACTCGAAGAAGGCCATGGAAACTGAAGAAAAGGGGGAATAGGGCTGGAGTATTTGGTTCTCAATGAATTTGAGCCTCAACAGAGGTCGTACAGGCCCAAATGACAAGGATTAAAGAAAGAAAAGGAAGAGATGAGATGGGTTAGAGAGCTTACACAATTTTGAGCCACGAATAGGAGATGTAAGGGCTCAAATGAGAGAGAATGGAGAGGGTAAGCAGTAATGGAGGAGGGTTTACAACAAGGTGAGGGAGAGGATGCACGAAAATGGGAGAGGGATCGATCGGTGGGGCGGTTTTTGTCAAAAATTAGGAACTTTGAAGAGAAAAGAGAGCTTGGGGTGTGGTTTGTGAAGGAGGTAGGTGTTTGGGAGGGTTTTAAGCCACGACCCACACCTCAGGGGGTCACCCTAGGCCCCAAAGACCATCGGCCTGAGTGGCTCGCCCGGACGAGCACGCTGACCCATCAGGCCTCGCCACTCTCTGGACAAACTGGTGAGGCCTTGCCATTTAGGCGAGGACCTCCTGCCCCCTAGGCCCCAAAAAGGTCTAGGTCCCACCCTGATTCCCTCTGGATTAGCGTGGGTAGGCCCACGAGTCCGTTTTGAGTCGTTTCGGGTCCTTTCGGGTGGTTTCTGATGCACAGCTGTATCTGTACATTCTTAAGGGCTGGGATGGGGTGATTTGTGACCTACACTCGTCGTTTGACAGTCTAGAAGTAGTTTGGGGTCGACTCATGCGATCATGGATGAGTATGGACCCGATCTCGGCGACCCTTTTCAGTGAACCTCGCCAATTGGCGAAATCGGGATATCTATGACTATTTCTACGTTTTTCTCACACCCTCCTATGTTGAAATGCGTCTGTGTACGTTGTGTGACCATAACCCAAGTCCGGTTTAATCCAAATCATGCTCTGATACCAACTTGTAACGCCCTAAAAATCGGGGGTCGAGTAGCAACGTAATACCCGAGTTCCAAAACATCACTTATGCAACATAAATGCTTATGATTGAATGTTGTCTGTTTTAGTGCATAAATCATAAGTGGGATTATACCAAAACAGTAATTCATACTCCAGATCAAGTTATAAAATGCAAGCGGAAGACTGAAAGATGTATATAAATGTATATAAAGCCAGAAATGGTCACAATCGGTCTCCAGAGTATGAACACCTTACTGAGTCACCATATACATGTATTAGTTTCAAAATCAAAATCCCAAAAAAATGGTACAACTATAATGGTAAACCCTGTAGCCCCGTCATCTGAATGGCCTAAGCGAAGCCTCCAGAGAACTGCATGTAGGAGAACTCATCCTGATCATCATAGTAATCAGGCTCAGCCTCCCGCGTCTTGTCAACACCTGCATCTAAGACAGAGTCTGGTGGGTGTCCAGAACACCGTCCCGTAACGTGGGAGTGAGTAGCTAACTCAGTGGAAGAATAAAGCATAGGTTAACATGTTCTCAATTCAGTCAAGTAGTAATGATAAGCAGTACAGTCAAACAATCCTAATTACTCTTATTAATGCAAAGATGAAATGTAGTCATGATGCATGCCCTCGCCAATGCTCCCTCATGCGACACCATCTTACGTCCGCGGCATGCGTTCATCCCTCAGTGCTCCACAACGCCAGGCATATGCAGTGCTATGTTATGAGCGTGATTATCGAGTTGTTATTTGTCCTTTTACATACAGCAGTATTGGGAAACTAAGGTACCTCCCTTATATCATTCCCAAACAATGATCCATTCTAGGGTCGTCAGTCCTAGATAATCTCATACGATGATGCGGTTCTAGGTCTCTGTAAAGGGCTGTCAGGGTTGTTACACGCACTTGTTGCACCGCTCCCCCACCACCTTATCAATAAGGCCAAGTTTATACTCTATTTACTATGCGAAGGCTCATCGCCTCTCCACAGATTCAGAGTATGCTCGAGGTCAGTACAAAGGGCTGTCAGGGCTGTTAAACGCACTCATTGCACGGCTCCCCCATGTTTTCTAACACTCCTTGCTTCAGGCTCAAGCGAATAGCCTTGGGACACTATCTGGTTTTGACTTTCGAGATGGTTGTCAAGCCCAGCAAGGCAGTCCTAATTCTATAACTTCGTATTATTCAGAATTTCGATGTGCGGTCCAGATCTGATACGGAGTTTCATGATGCTCCCGAGAGCAGCCGGGTAATGAGATTGATCCTAGATTTTTGGGTAATGTAGCATCAACGATTCCACAAGTTTTGGGTCTTGTAGATCGTATTTAAAGTGATTAGTGTGGATTTCATATGTAATCTAGTTTAACACTAGTTAATCCTCGTCTAATTTCTAAAGGATCTGGTCCTGAGTGATTTCTACCTGAGGTGGTACTCGGGCCTTTGTACGGGATTTTTTGAGTCGTTACACAAACTTTCCCAGATTTTCACGGTCACGCAAAATATAGCACTTGCTGCCAAAAACTTGAAAGTATTTGACAATTGGCTTCTTATCGAACCACTTTTCATAAGCGATTTTATTATAAGATTTACATATATAAACTCGATTAATAACATAGCAGGCAGTATTCACTACTTCAGCCCAAAGATTTTTAGGGAGCTTCATACTATTTAACATTACGGTTCCCATTTATTGAAGCACTCTATTTTTCCTTTCCACAATTCCATTTTATTGAGGAGTTTTGGGCGCAGAGAATTCATGTGATATTCCCTGATCACTACAGAATTTCTCAAAACCGCTATTTTCAAACTCGGATCCATGATCACTTCGGATCTTACTGACTTGAGAACATTTTTCAGTTTGGATCCGTTTGATAATTTTTTTCACTTCATCAAGGGTTTCTGATTTGTCCCTTAAAAATGAAACCTAGGTGAATCTTGTAAAATCATCTACAATAACCAAGATGTATTTTTTGCCACTTCGACTTTCCGTTCTCGTTGGTCCTATAAGATCCATGTAGAGAAGCTCGAGTGGTCTTAATGTGGTATTGGAGTTCACCTTTTTGTGAGAGCTCCTAGTTTGTTTACCATACTGACATTCACCGCATATCTTGTCTACTTTTTGAATCTTAGGTAGACCTATAATAAGTTCTCCTTTGCTCAATCTGTATAAATTCCAGTAGTGTACATGTCCAAGGCGTTTATGCCATAATTCTGTCTCATTGGTATGGACCATGTAGCATGTTTGATTAGATGAGCTACCATTGTTTATTATATAGCAATTTTCAGAAGTTCTGCGACTAGTTAATATTACAGAACACTTTTTATCTATAAGTTCACAACCTTGATTAGAAAATTTAACACTATGGTTGTTATCGCATATTTGAGATATGCTTAACAGGTTGTGTTTTAGTCCTTCAACATATAAAACTTTCTTAAATAAGGGAAGATTATAGACCGTACCTTGGCCAATAATCTTGCAGTTGCTACCATCACCAAATGTGACTGACCTATCAGTCATATCTTTTAGATCGGTGAATAAAGCCTTGTCACCTGTCATGTGCCTAGAACATCCACTGTCTAGGTACCGTTTTGAATGGCTTATTGCTTTGAAAGCAGTGCGGGCAACCAAGCAGGCAACTTTAGGAACCCATTTCAGAACTGTTTTGGGTTAAGGAACATAGTTGGTCTTCTTCTGTTTATAGTTGTGGGAATGACCTACTGAGTTAAATTTTAAGAGCTCCTTCAGTAAATCAACTATTTTTTTCAACCAGTGGGTTTCTGTTCTGATTTTTGAAATTGATATAGCTACGTTTAAGTTTTTGAAAAGTTTTTGTATTTTTAGAAAAATCTTGATAAGTACCTTTTTCTTTTGAGTTTGATGCTTCTCCTTTCATAAAGTTGGGAGGAGTATTCTTCTGTTTATGAGTTATGTTCTTATCATAACCCAACCCGGATCGATCGCCACATTTTCTAGATCCGGATAAAACTTTTCTAACTTTCGATCTCCTTGGGCATACCTCCATGTATCCTTCAAACTCAGAAGAGAAGATACTTCATTCTTAAGTTTGTCATTTTCAGATTTAAGATTTTCAATTAGGGAGGTTTTGAATTCTAAATCACATTTAGTCTTTTCAAAACAATCTGAAATATGAGATTTTTATAAAATAAGTGACTCAAAAATTTCTTTAAGTTTTAAAAACTTTTCTTTTTGAAGTTTTAGTTTTACAGCAATTTTACAACTTTCCTTGTATAAGGCATTGTAAGCATCTTGAATATCTTCTTCATTTTCATGATCACTATTCAGATTTTTTTCACTAGTTGAATCATCATAATCTGAAAAAGTGAACTTGGCTAGAGTCATAAGGGCCTTAACTTCATTGCCCGACTCGGTTTCAGAATCTTCTGAATCGAAAGTAGCTTCAGACTCAGATGATTCATCCCAAGTAGCCAACATACCCTTCCTTTTGGGTTTATCCTTTTTAGGACATTTGTTTGTTAAATGCCCATATTCTTGACAGTTGTAACATTGGCTATCTTTCAAAGACTTCCAAGTTTTACATCTAGGTTTAGATCTTTTCTGAAACTTGACCCTTTTCTTACTTTTGAAAATTTTATAAAACCTTTTTGTTAAAAGAGCCATATCATCTTCAGAATCAGAGTTTTCTTGAGAAACACCTTTATAAGATTTCAAAGCGATAGATTTTCCTTTAGGAGCTTTAAAATTTAATTCATAGGTTTGTAAAGAACCAACTAGTTCTTCTACCCTCATATTGTCCGTAGCACGAAGTTCCTGGATTGCGGTTACTTTAGAGTTGGACCGTTCAGGAAGAGAGCGTAGTATTTTTGCACACACTTTACTTTCTGGGATTTTATCGTCAAGACCCTACATTGAGTTTACAATGTCATTTAATCTTGTGTAAAAGTCCATAAACATTTCATTTTCCTCCATATGAATTTCTTCAAATTTGGTTGTGAGGAGTTAGACTTTAGATTTTTTGACAATTGATGTACCCTCGTGTGTCATTTCTAATATATCTCAGGCTTGCTTTGCAGTATCACAGGATATGATTCTTTTGAACTCATTCGGTGATAGTGCGTAAGTGATTGCATTTAGTGCTTTAGCAATTGCACTACTCTCACTTTTCTGAAGTGTGGTCCATTGGAAATACGGAGACACTCTCATAGTTTTTGAACCGTCAACTCCAGTCACTTCAGTGGTAGGAGGATTCCATTCAGTCATTGTGGCTTGTCACACACTCTCAACCATTGATTTGAGGAAGATCCTCATTCTGGCTTTCCAATAGGCATAGTTGGAGTCATCAAAGGGTGGAGACCTAGTGACTGATAGGCTATCAAAATTTGACATCTTATATATATAGCTTAGATCGTTAGCTCAGGAAATAAATCCAAATAAAAAGCAATAAGAGCGAGCTATTAGGCTCTGATACCACTTGAAATGGCCAAGCTATATGTCCGAGAGGGGGGGGGGGGGGTGAATAGGACTGTGCCAAATTAAAATTAAAACAGCGGAATAAACAATAAAGAGATAACCTTACAAAAATAAATCAATTCATAATGTTGAAATAAACTCAACCTCAATTAACAAGTATTGAAAGGTTTATACGAATTCAGTTCTAAGGACAACCTTACACCATAAAAACCAAAGGTTTATGGTAGGACCACCTTATTTCTAGAACGTCCTTTGTATCAAGAACTCAATAAAAATAAATAGCAAGGAATTGAAATAGATTGTAGAAATTTAAATCTAACTTATTACAACATCCTCCACACTTGCTTGAAATGTAAATATTTATAACATTCACATCCACACATACATTCCATAGCTTTGAATGATAAAAGATAAAAGATTAAGCAAGCATTCAATCCACAAGACAAAGAATTATAGTGGTTCGCCTGTGTGTTCACCAACTGTTAAACAACAGCCACACAGAATGCTACTCCACTCCTAATATCCTCACATTGGGGATATTAGCGTTCGCTATCAAAATAGGTTTCACAGGTTCACCTAAAACCTTCATAATTGTGTCTTTTTAACTTGGGCTTACACAGTCCAAAAACCCCTTTTTCTGAGTTTTCTGGCTCTCCTCAGATAACCACAGAAATGGAATTTTTCTGGTGAATCCCAAACAAAAATCAAAAGAATGGAAATTTTACAAAATTGTAAAATACCTGGATTTCTCCTCTTGTAGCAGCCCGGAAGAACCAATCGGAGTAGAAGTTCGAATATGGAAGTTCAATGTCCAATACTCACTTTACAATGGTTCTAAGTTCTAATTAATTTTAAGTTTAATCAAATTAGGGTTAGCTGTATTTGATTTTGATTCCGAGAAGAAGGAATTAAGAATTTCCCCTTTTTCTAATCGGATTAGAATGCAAATCAAAATCAAATAACAATAAGCTAACAAAAGGAAATAGAATTATGCACAATATAGCTTAAAAACAAACACAAACTTATCTCAAAGTGGAGCCTTGAATTCACTTAATTTTCAATCTTAAAAAACTCTGAAATACGTGTACTATTTATAGCTGCAGAAATTCGTCTTTGACTGGTCGTAGGGACACCACGACTAGTCGAAGGAGAAACAGATTTTTGAATTTTTTAGCGCGATCGGATAAAACCGTTGTACGACCGGTCGTATGCAGTCCACGACTGGTCGAAGACAGTCCACAACCGGTGAGACCTCTCTACGACTGGTTGTGCGACACTTGATTTAGTCGCTGGAGTTTGAGTCGTAGCATTACGACTGGTCGAAGGTCGTGTTGAGACCATCCCACGACCGGTCGAGCAGACTCCACGACTGGTCGTAGCCGAACGAAAAAAATTCGATAAATTGTAACCAATCTAGGACTGGTCCTGAAATTTCTTAGACTAGTCGAACTAGTGCTAAGACTGGTCGAAAAGGTATAGGACTAGTCTTAGAATAAACCAAAATCATATATTAATATTCAAATGAATTATGTAATCAAAGTAACCTACCCTAAGGTTAATCTAAGGTTTATCATACCTGGGACATGAAGTATGGACATTGAAAACTTCATTTACTTAGACTTTGAACATTACGAAGCTTGAGTTCTTCTTGATGTAGCTTGACCACTTCACAAGCTTTGAAATCAATGTCATTTTGAGTTGCACTTGAGTCCCAAACTATGTTTGAGTCTTGATCTTGAATACACGTGAACTTGAGCTTGAGTCTTACACGTGAACTTGAGCTTGAGTCTTGAACTTGAACTCTTCTTTAATATCTTCTATATTGTAGCTTGAACTAGCTTGAAGAATTTATCTTCTTGACTTCAATTGTTGACATGGTGTCTTGAACAAATTTATCAAGATATAAACACAAGACACATACAGAGGTTTTGACACACAAAATTTGACAACCAAAGAGGAATCAAACCATAGCACTTACATCCTCATCCTCAGTGCCTTCTTCCTCTCCACTTCCTTCCTCCTCAATTTCTTCCTCATCTTCCTCTTCACTTTCATCTTCTATTTCATCCCCATACTCATCGAGTCGGGCTTGACGTTGTCTAGGGTCGATTCCCATATTGTTGAGTGTAGTATCATTAATGAAGTGGATTGGCGCAAGCTCATCCATATTAAGTTTGAAGCCGAAATTATGAGCAATCTTGCAGATAAGTCAGTCGAATGGGAGTGAAGCATCACCCCGAGTAAAGCATGCAGTCCTGATTATCTGTGACAAGGTGAAAGTAGGCAAACACAACTTGTTTCCCTGTCCAGCTTTGTACAGGAAGTCCACCATCAAACGAGTGCATTCTGTACAATTGCTCTACCTAGGATACACGTTGTACGTGTATATGTGCTGGAGTAGTCAGAAGTTTACAGTCATCTTGGTCGATGGGAGGCTATTGCCTCGCTTCCAATGAGCCAGTTGGCCACAAAGAAACCGCGTGCAGCGATCTCTCTCTCGCACACTAGTGAGAAGAGATGCACTAGCATGTACCACACCATGCTTAATTCTCATAATACGGGCCATCACATTTACGTCGACTATGGCTTCCTGCCTCCCTAAGGGAATAGTAAACTGAAGAGGCTCCAGTAGTGGATTCCGTATGTGGGCATAGAAGGCTCGGACAATACCTTCGCTTGCATAAGACTTGCCTTCAAATATGGGACCCCACCCAGATTCCAACAGGAGGTCCATCACTGGATACAGCCTAAATAACCTTTCATCAACATGTGCTTCAAATAGACTTTACGGTCACAAAATTTACCAAGTCCGGTGCCCGCCGGTAGAGGTCTTTCGAACGAGATTTGAGGATCGAGGTCCCGCTTCGATCTTCGCTCCCGTTCGGCACTTGCAATAGCCAAGATGCTTGTCTACTTCGTCGAGCGGGTCGGACGGCTCGTCCCAGCCTCATCCGGGGCCTCTCTTCTCTTTCTCATAAGGGAAAGGAGCGTTGAAATGGAAAAGATGGCAGTGAAAAGCTCAAAAAGAGCCATGGAGTTGGAAAAGCTTGAGAATAAGGTGGATTTGGGAAGTTTGAGGGTTATGAGACACAAAGATGTAGGCTTTGTGCTCAAATAGGTAGAAATAAGGAAGGTAGAGAGTTGTAAGAGATGGCATTAGGAAAAATGGTGGAGATGAGTGTGAAATGTAGAAGAAGAAGAAGCTTTGTGTATATAGAAGGAAGATTTGAAAGAGAAAATGGGATTTTGGAGGGGTTTGGAAGCTTGAAATGGGAAGAAATGGAGCAAAGGGAGAGATATAGAGTGGCACGTGGGGGGCCCCACATGAATGGGTGGAGGACGACGGGCCTGCCGCGGCCCCCTATGAAGGCGATCGGTGTGCCGCCGAGCCCCCTTGGGCTGCCGACGGTGCCTCCGCCTTGGGGTAGTGGCCACCCCCTCCCAGGGTGTCAGAAACATGTGGGAGACACCCTGGGTCCCACCTGAATTTGTGTTATGGGCCCCTACACCCGCGTGACATGTTTTCTGGGTCTAACTCGTGCGTATTTGCGCCTTTTGATTTGTTTCAAATTTGGGATTCACCGAATTTTTAATCAAACCCGTTGATTGATGGCTAAAAAGGGATTGAGATCATTTCACATGATCTCGGATGCGTACAGGCTACATTACAACGGTCAATCTCGCCCGTCGGCGAAAATGTGGGATCCTACGATCATTTCTACATTTTATCACCCCTACTAAGTCAAAGTGCGTCAAAGTGTATCGTGTTACCATAACCCAAGTCCAGTTTAATTTAAATCATGCTATGATACCAACTTGTAATGGCCGGAATTTTGAGGGTCGAGCAAAGCTCAACTCCCGAGATCCAACGCATCACTTATGCAACATAGATAATGATGTTTAAATGTTGTCCATATTAGTGCATTAAACATGAGAAGGATTATACTAAATCAGCATATCATACTCCAGAGTTAATGTAATTAAACAAGCGAAAGACCTAGATGGATATATAAAGTATATACTTGTTTCACAACCTCCAGAGTATGAGTATATTACTGGGTTGAATACATACATGTTTTGTTTCAAAATATACAGAATGTCAAAATGTAAATGTCCGATTAATGCATATAACCCTGTGATCTCGTTAAATCAGCACGAGGTCTACATAGACCCGCCTGATAGCCGAACGTAGGAGAATTCCTCCTCCTCGTCTATAAAATCCAAATCAGCGGCATAGACTCTATTGTCACCTGCATCTACAACAGGGTTTGGTTGGTGTTTTAAAACATCGTTCTAGAGTGGGAGTGAGTAATCAACTCAGTGGTACTATAAGGTAAAGGTTAACATGTTATCAATTCAATCAAGCAGTAATGATAAACCAATACGACAATCACTTCCTAGCTACTCTTGTTAATGCAGGGATGATGTGCAGTAATGATGCATGCCCTCGTACAAAGCTCCCTCAAGCGACTTCATCGACCATTCGTGTATAGCAAACTCCTTAAACGTGCACTTCCTTGCCAAAGCACATGCAATGCGGTGCATGGTCATGTTAGCCTAGTACTTAATTAGGCTTATTCATACAACAGATTTGTGAAGCTAAGGTACCTCCCTTTATATCATTAACCCAAGCGGGGATCCATCTAGGGTCGTCAATCCTATTTAGTCACATACGATAGCCAAGTTTAGGGCATCACCCCTAATAGAAGCAGTGAATAGGCAAATTCAAGTGTTTATACAAGAGGTCACTACGGGAGGCCCATCACCTGAACATAGGCCGATAGCTCGAATACGATGTCCCATACTACCATATTTGGTTCACGAGTTTGGGTTGCTCACTGATCACTACGGGGAGGCTCGTCACCCCACCGTAGGGTGGCAACTCGACCACAGTGTCTCATACCATCATGCCCGGCTCATGAGTCTTAGCGGATCGTGGTACCATGGTTGAAACGGGCTTTTACATTGGTAAGTGGTACCTTAGATTTAAGCAGTAGTGTCCATACATGGTGAACACACAATAGGCCAATAAGTTTATTAGACAAGTTCGATTGGTACGAGAGTACGCTGAATTAATTGACACAGAGCGCATAAGCACTCCACGTGGCCTAACCACTGTCGACAATCATCGCACGACTTGGATTCATCGAACATATCAAATGTGGCAAGACTAATTTCGCCACTCAAACGGAAATTGTTATTGATTGCCTGGACTGCGTTGTAGTCCCAATCTTACTCAAATGTAGTAGGTAAATACATGTGATAATCAGGTGAGCATTTGACAAGCAATTCAAAGCAATACCTCATTTGAGCATTTCATCTAACATATTGAACATGTTACCACACGTTGCATTTCAACCGTAAATTGCGTAGTCAAAATTAAGATTACACGAAGGTACTATACATATAGATAAGGTAATCGAGAATCCTATCTTAATACCCTTATTAAATACAATTTATCAACAATTTCTCATTCAAACTTTTCATTAAACACTTAGACTACACCTTACTAAATACATAGACTAAATTAGTTACAACATATATTATAGCAAATCCTTACACAAAGTGATCGTAATACCTATGAAAAACATGAATCCTACGTTTACAGTCATGATGAACACAAATCATAATTTCATTCAATCATTTCAACAAACACATGGAATGCATCTTGTATTCAACATAGTTCACACATGTATAATATATAGAAAACATCGTATCTAAGATTAGGGTTAGGATTTCTTACCTAAATGTAGTTCACACATGTATAATATATAGAAAACATCGTAATACATCATATGGCAGCAATCAAGTCAGTCATAAATCATTGCTGACATTAAAAGCCTTGAAAACCATAACCTAAACGTTTATAGTCTACGCCTTTCATCGGATTGCTCGTTTCGAACTCTGTTTGAATCCTACGTCCCCGTATACAAAACAACGGTTACCTAAACATTGAAATAAGTTAGCTAGTTCGTCGATTACTCTATTTGGATTCCTAAATCAAGATTAGGGTTAGGATTTCTTACCTAAATCGTAGTTGAAATGAGTCGTGTAGCGATGTGGAAAAGAGAATCGGCTCGTGGAGTAGTGGGAATGAATCCCAACAACGATCTCCCGAACTCTCTCTCTCTTCTCCTCACTCTTTTCTCCTCTTTTCTCTCTTCTCTCTCCTAGGGTTTGAGAAATTCGTATGGAATGGGAATGGGGTGGTTTAAGGGCATTATATAGGCCTAGAACTGATGTCAATGGCCCTAGGGCCATGATATACTTAGGTTATAGCCAAAGGGTGTCTGTTTCTGACAAATGGGGCCCATCGGGAGGTCCATTACCTGTTTATGTCATAGAGTAAGTTCCCTGACAATGGATCCAGGGTAGGATGTGATTTCAGCGCGTTTGGATAGGCCGATCAACCGTGACGGACCTGTATCAGATCAACGGCCGTTGTCACTCGATCAGGGCCACAAGTATACAGATATGTGCAGGGAAGTTTTCTTGATCCATAGGTGAAGTTTGACCAGAAACTAACGGTCTGAAGTCCTCAATTTCGCCCGTAAGCTGAAGGTCCAATTCACTTAAGTTTCAGTACTTTTTCTAAGGATATTTGTGTTTCTCACACACTTCGCTTAAGGCTCAAGTTGTGCATTTCTGGATACTATTTGGGCTCAATTCCTATGATGGTTGTCAAGCCCAATAAGGCGATCATAACCCAATAGTTTCGTAGTCATCAGGCTTTCGACGTGCGGTCTAGGTCCGATACGGGGTTTTAATGTGCTCCCAAGAGTAACCGGCTTTTGGGATTTCTCCTAGGCTTTTAAGTAATGTTGAGTTAGTGATTTTGATGGTTTTGGGTCTTGTCGTTTGTATAAATAGTCGTTCAAGCCAATCCACCGATTAATCTAGTTTAGTACTTAATTAATTTTCGTCCAATTTCCACAGAATACGGTCCTTAGAAATTTCTACCTGAGGTGGTACTCGGGTCTTTGTATGGATTTTTTCGAGACGTTACAACGTCATCTATCTAGAGGTCAAGATCTGAACGAGTGAAGCCACTGTACAACACGAGGAATCCGAAGCGCGATCGTCGTATTGATTGCACCCCGGTTATCTCGATCGTCATCATGAGCAGAGACGTGGAGGTCATCTTGTTTCTCGAGGCATTTACTCTCCAAGTCTGGCTTGGACCAAGAGAGTAGGGGGCTTTTATTTTGGGAAAACATGAATAAGGACAATCAGGGTCATCCTGAGCTATCCAAATCAGTTATTAAGGCCTCAGAAGGAGAACGTTGCGTCAATTATGAGATGACCTCTGAATTACGACTAAAGGCTGGCTGAGACGAGCTCTCATCCTCATTCTCGTCCTCATCTGAAGACGATGACATTCAATGAACTCTGACCCTGAGCGTTAAGATGGTAAACTCTGACTACTATTACTCAGCTTGGGTTTATGAAAGACAAGGACGAGCCCGAATCGTGACGCTCTGAGTACTGAGCCTGGCAACTATCTTAAATGCGGACGTGACTGAAGATATCACCCGAGGATATGCGCCCTTAAGACACGATACGCTGCATGACCCAAAGATTGTGGATAATATCTACACGATTACAATGTCCGCATGATTGAATAAATCGTGTCGAGATTAACGGATGTGATCCTCTCTACTTATAGGTATAAATACCATGGGACCCCATTGCAACATGTACGCAATATACCGCACCCTCTCTCTACATTACGCACAACTTAGACCCAGATTCCCTAGCCTAACTTAGGCATCAGATGGTCCCCTATTTAAACTAGGGTCTTCTTTAGGACCAGGGTTCGTTTCGAGTCTACAACATTGAGTGGAGGGTGGTCTAGGTTTTGACCTTAACACTTGGGTTACTCCTCAATAATAGAATAATTAAACTTGAGGTCAGTATAGTTTGTTACAAACTTAAAAAATTATCCAAAATGATAAATTTAATAAGAAACCAAGACAATTATATTTTTTTAGTGTGCTGGTGGCCGAAACATATGGTTGCTAATGTGAGGCCCGTATCATAGTCCGTACCGTTTCGTACACTTCGCGGTCATTCTGGTAACCCTCGACCTGTATCCAATGTTTATGCACAAACCTAAGCCGAGTCCTACATACCGAAGTCAGCTCGACGAGAAATTTGCACCTTAGCGACCACGCCATCACCGTGACTCGCGCACTAAACCGATACCCAGGCAAGGAGATGTGGGTCCGTGTTCATTCCGAAGAAACATTGTGCGTTACGAATTTTGAGGTAATCTCTATAACAGATCCCATCAAATCAATGTCAGGTACAAGCCATACCCCAAGTACATCACCCATCCCTCTTTTTTCATAAGTCAACTCTCTCTCCCCTACCCATCCCTCTTTAACAAAAATTCAACCCAACCTATACCTCCCCATCTCATTCCTTACAACACCCATCCATATCATCCCATCATCTCTCTCTCTCTCTCTCTCTCTCTCTCTCTCTCTCTCTCATTTCTCAAACCTCCCAAGCAACATCATACGTCCAAGCCCTCTCTCTCCCAAAGCCAAGTGTGGCCCACTTTCCCTACCCACTCATCTCTTATCCCCACCATCAAAATTCCATCATCCACCGTTAAAAGTTAAGCATATGAGCATACAAGCTTAAGGGAGCAAGAAGGAGGCCAATAGGTGGGTGATCGACCGTTGAATTTCATGTTTTTTTAGGCCCACTTGTTGTGGGACCCACTTGATATTTGTATTGTATTTGGGAGGGCTCAATAGTGGCAGGGTCCCTCCCCTTCACGTGTCATCTCTCTCTCTCTCTCTCTCTCTCTCTCTCTCTCTCTCTCTCTATTTTCCTTCCCCTAGAATGAAGTGGGCCCCACTGAATTGTGTTAAATCTACTCCATCCATCAGACAGTGTGGCCCACCACATTCAAGGAGATCCGCCATCCACTGATGGGACGTTGGGAAATCCCACCCATTGGACCAAAATATATATAATGTAATTATATATATATATAAGAATGGTGGGCCACGTCCGCATGGGACCCACCACAATGCATGTGTTTATCCATGCCGTCCAGCGTCCCTGGACGCTGGACTAGTGTGGCTAACATGGAGTGCGTATACTGACATGGGGTGTGTACAAACAAGCTAACAAATAATAATAATAATAATATAGTATATTTATTTGAGCTTTTGGGGTGGGCTGCTCATGCAAGCTCCACCTTGATGTAAGGATCAGATCCACGCCGTCCATCCTATTTCTCAGCCCATTTTAGGCATTGAGCCAAAAAATGAGGTCAATCCGACTATCCGGCGGCCATAAAATAGAAAATAGTGTTTGTACTGTTGAAATCCACCTTGATGTTTCTACCCGCCAAAACCTACTGCATATTGGGCTTGTTTGGTCTGTCCCGAGCCATAAATTCCAATGGCTGGGTTTTTCTGATGTGGGTCCCACCTATGAAAATCCTTAGAAAATAATAATAACAACAGCAGCAGCAGGCATTGCTGCTGCTGACCGTGAGGACGCAACAGCATCCTGCACTGGACATCTGTGGGTCCCAGCAGTGGGCCCCACCATATTGTGTGTTGAACATCAACACCATGCATTTGAAGGGTCCCCTTTACATATGGGGCGCCCTCAAAAAAATCAGCCATATACCACACTCAGGTGGCCCACATCACGTGAAACAGTGGGATTGAACGGCTGCCAATGAAACTCTTTTTGGGTATAAGAAGTTTTGGATCATTATAAAAAAAAAAAATTCCTCTTCATTTGGTCCACGTGACCTTATCAACAGATTGGGTGGAAAATAAACATTATGGTGGGCCCCACGTGAGACCCACTGATGTACTAGTGTATCCACACCTTTCATCAATGTGGAACCCCACCATGAGGCATGTGATTTATCTATGCCGTCCATTTCTATGGGACCCACCATGATGCATGTGTTGCATCCAAACTATCCAACCAATTTGAAAGTTCATTTTAGGGCTTGAGACTAAGAATAAATCAAATCTAAGGTTCAAGTGGACCCCACCATCAATGTGGACAGTGACATCCACCATTCAAAACTTTTAAGGGCCATAATAGTTTCCAATAAGCTGATATTTGTCATCACTTCATCTATCAATATGTTAACTTATGAATAGGTTGGATTTGTGAACTATAGATTGGTGGGCCCAACGAATGATTATGAATGTTTTATGGAGGGTAAACCCTCAACTGATGTGTGTGGTGTGGCCCACACAAGCCACAGATTAACTAGATTTTTATGTTCCAGTGGCCCCACCATGATGTGTGTAGTATACTAACATGTTCGTTCATTTTATTAGGGCCGTGGATTCCATTATCTTGAGAGGCCCACCCTACTTGTGTGCCTCAGTCATGGGCCGCCTTAGGCAAGCCCACCATGATGTATGTGTTGGACCCACTGTCCATCTATTTTGCCCAATCATGGGCTGCCATATGAAGCACACCTTTGATGTGTTTTTGGCCCATCCATGAGGCTCATATTGATGCATTTGTGGCCCATCTATGAGGCCCACCTTGATGAACTTTGTGGCCCATCCGTCAGGCCCACTTTAATATATTTTACGGCCCATTCGAGAGGCCCACTTTGATATACTTGTGGCCCATCATGATGTATCTTTGACCCATGAGTAGGGCCCACCTGTTGTGTATATTAGGCCCATTAGTGTGACCCATTGATGCAACTCACCTGTTATATATTAGGCCCATTGGTGTAGACCAATGATGCAAACCACTGAGATGTGTATGTTATCCAGGCCATTATTTTGTCGGACCGCTGGTAGGCCCAGTTGTGATGAGTAGGCCCACTTGTTGAATGTGCAAGGCTCACCTATGATGTGTATTTGAGGCCCACCTGTTATGTATTTCCAGCCCATTTGGTAAGGCCCGTTGCGATGTATATTGGGCCCTTGTGAGAGGCCAGGGGCCCACTATACGTTTAGCTCTATGTGGGCCACTCCTTGGGAGCAATGTTGGTTAAATGTCCACATTGATGGGCAATGATGGTTGGATGTCCACATTATGACCTTTCCTAAGGCCTTGTTCGGCCCATTCATTTCGATTCCGATTGCATAGGCTAATTCTGATTGTCGAGGCCAAGTATCGAGGCTGATTCCGGGTGTTGATTCCGATTGTTGAGGCTGACTTCGATTATCGAGGCCAATTCTGATTGCCAAGGCCAATTGTCGAGACCTATATGATGTACCTGCGACCCGTAGCTGAGGCTCATTGCGATATATATTAGGCCCATGATTCATGACCCATTTGATGTATTCAAGACCCATGTGTAGGGCCCACATGTTATGTATTTGAGGCCCATGGGCAAGGCCCATTGTAATGTATTCGTGGCCTATAGGCAAGGCCCATTGTGATATGTATTAAGCCCATGAACAGGTCCCACCTGTTGTGTATATGTGGCCCTTGAGTAAGACCCATTGTGTTGTATATTAGGCCTTTGTGTGAGGCCGTGGACCCATTACATGCTAGGCTTTATGTAGGTCATTCCTTGGGGGCAACGTTGGTTAAATGTCAACATTGTCGAGGCCGATTGTTGATGTCAGCTATTAATACCGATTATGAGTATGTGAAAGCATCGCATCATGATACATGCCCATACGCATCATCTGCATGTTTGTTATGAGATGTGGTTGACCATTACATATGTCATTAGGCAGATTGTTATAAGACTCCCTAATAGGTGGAGGTTATATCACATGAGCGTACGGTATGTGCAGGATTGATGCATGACTGGATTGTATGACTCATGCATATTGCATTGTGTGATGTGATTATTGTATGCCCTAGCGACATCAGGGCTGTAGCCTCCACAGGCATATCGTGGATGGTCAGATGAGACACATGAAATATGTTATTAGCATCGGGCTGTCATATATGGCCCTTGGTGAAAATCCCTAAACCTTCTTAGTACCAGAAGATGCCCCAACGTTGAGACCGAGTGGATATATATGAGCGCATAAGGGCCGTATTTCAGTAGGCCGTGTCTCCCACTGTGTCGTGGTCGGTTGGGAGGGGGTGTGGCCTTACCCGCCTGAGGGAGTAGGCATAGCTAGGTTGAGTTTGACCAGCTCGTGAATGGCTCCACTATCGACATACCGGGTAGATATTGGTCGACTACTGGCCAGGTGGATAGTGAGGTCTTTTCCACTTACCCAGTTGCGCACTTTATGTGGCGGCAAGCTGGTGTAGAGTGTACTAGACCCCGGTGATCATCCCAGCGATGAACAGTACTGATATATGGAGTTATTGAGCAGGAGTTATACATTCATTTATTCATTCATTGACTATCTACTCGGGCTAGTGGTGTGTAACTATTTGTTATGTTACATTCACAATGGCCAGGATTTCAGTTGGGGCGCGCGACTAACCAGAGATCAGAAGTTTACCACATTGAGTCTGACTATCCAAATTAGGTATGAGACTAGTTTGGATAGAAGTCCCTTGTGATGAACTGTAACGCCCTGAAATTCGGGGGTCGAGTATGAACTCAACTCCCGAGTTCCAACGCATCACTTATGCAACATACACAATGTCGGTTGAATGTTGTCTGAGTTAGCGCAATAAACATGAATGAGATTAAACCAAAACAGTAATTCATACTCCAGTTCAATTGCATTTAAAAACAGCGGAAGACTGAAATTTTATATACAAGTATGTAAAGTAACAAAATTTTCTGAACTTCAGATTATGAGTACTAGCTGAGCACCAATATACATGTAAAGTTTGTAAATTAAAAACCCAAAATACATCCTCAAAAGAGGCCCCGAAAGTCCCGCGATGCAGCCGGCCTAGGCGTAGCCGTCAGAATACTGCATGAAAGAGAACTCCTCCTGGTCCTCATCAACGTCGGGCTCTGGCTCCTGAACCAAGGCGCCCTCTAATCCTGCAACAGAGTCTGGTTGGTGTGTACAACACCGTCCCGTAACGTGGGAGTGAGTAGCTAACTCAGTGGAACAATAATGCATAAGTTAACATGTTATCAAATCAACCAAGCAGTAATGATAAAGCAGTACAAATCAAGCATTTCTAACTACTCTTGTTAAATGCAAAAATGATATGACATGATGCTGTATGCCCTTGCCAAACCACCCTCAAGCGACATCATCTTACGTTCGCGAATGCTTAACTCCCTCAGTGCGCCACATCTACAAAGCACATGCGGTGCGATGATGTTCATGATTACCAAGTTATTATTAGTCCATTTCAATCAGCAGTATTGGGAAACTAAGGTACCTCCCTTGTATCATTCCCAACATGATCCATTCTAGGGTCGTCAATCCTAGTTATTCTCATACGATGTTATGGTTTGAGAAGCTTAGTGATGGCATCGCAACAGGTTCGTCACCCGTCAGCGCGGATACAGATCTCACCGTATGCGGCTCAATTGCTGGCCGTCAGCTCGAGTACAGGTCTCACCGTACTCGGCTCAATCACTAGCCGTCAGCTCAAGTACAGGTCTCACCGTACTCGGCTCAACTCACACTCTAGTTACTGTGAAAGGCTCGTGGCCAATCACAGATACTTAAAGTACACTCGATGATACCACGGAGGACTCGTCGCCCGTCAGCACGAGCACAGATCTCACCGTACTCGGCTCTCGCCGAAGTATCGACAGCTCGAATACAGTGTCCCATACCACCGTATTCGGCTCACGAGATAGTTGCGCAATGGTCACTACGGGGAGGCACATGGCCCCAGCATAGGCCGACAGCTCGACCACGGTGTCCCATACCACCATGCCCGGCTCATGCGTCTTAGCGGATCTAGGTACCATGGTTAAACAGGAATCACCACTGGTAAGTTTGGTACCCTAGGTTCAAGCAGTAGCGACCAAACAAGGTGAACACACAACTACACTTCGGTTCAAGTGGCGAGCCTGACTAGCTCGAGCGCACCACAAGTTGAGCGATATGGAGCGCAAAAGCACTCCGCGTGGCCAACCACTATCGCCAACCGAAGTACGACTCGGGTTCGCCGGACCCGTCCTTTGTGGCGACATGAATCTCAGCCACAATCACAAGTCTGGTACCGAGTGTTTGGACTATAAACATAGTCCCAAACTCAAACAGTTTTCATCGCTAGCATGTGAAGTAAAGCATGGTAAACAAGCAATACAAGCATGTTAGTCGGCATGTTATAAAGCATAAAGTAAGACATGACGTAAAGCATGTTACAAAGCATGTTGAGAAGCATGTTTAAAGCATTTTGTAATGCATGTAATAAAGCACTATCCCCATAGGGATAGAATTGTGTGTGCAATGCAATTAAGTGGTTGCGGTGAACCACCGCATGGAGGGGATCCTACATGTCTCTAAGGGAGTTGGAGAACCCATATCAGCGCCTATCTAAGGCACTAGTACATGCACATGTACACCTACATGCACATACACAAACACTTAGAATACACGTTTCCAACATACATGACGTATGTTAGGCAAGTTCGTGATTGGGCTGTCCCTAAGCCCCGGGAGTATTTTTCCCACGTATATCGTATTCATACAGCAAATAATCATTACAATTACATATCCAAAATCCGCACGTATGCGGAATCTCTGGAATACACAATTTCCACATATATGACATTTACACATGAACATATATTTTTGCGATCCCTTTCGCCAAACTAGCATTTTATCCACACATGATATAATCAAACATTAAATAAACATGTTAAACATTTTCTCAACAAAAATACGTATACGGTATTTCTACGTATATCAAGAGTATGTAAAATTCCATATTCTTTATCGCTAATCGAAACAGGAAACGGAAAGCACTTTGTACATGTGCATTTGCATGCAGATCATGAATCTATCATTATCTGACATTGAAAGCGTTGAAAACCGTAACTTATACGCTTAAAGTCCTCACCTCAGCCCTTGGAATTCCAACGAATCAGCAAGAAGGTTGGTGCTTCCGTATACGGGAGTTTCTTAGCCTAAAGATCGCATTCGATTAGTCTTTCCTTAACCTATCACTAATCAGGCTCAAATCAGACCTAGGGTTAGGGTTTCTTACCTTCAAATGGGGTGGAAACCGCCGGGAAATCTCTTGGGATAGAGCGGTGTAGGCCGTGGGAGAAGTGGAAGCAGCAGGAGGAAGATCGGCGTCGATCTCCACAAGTTTCTCTCTCTTTTCTCTCTTTCTCTCTTAGGGTTTGAACCCAAATTCGTATGGCTGTGAGAGGGGCTGTTCTAAGCCCCTTTTATAGCCAAAAACCTCCCCAAAACAGACTCAGGTTCAAGGGTGACTGCTTACATAGGCATTTCGCCACTTTCCAAGCTCAAAAGGGGTGTTCTGGTGGCCCTCTTTGAGCCAAACGTCAGACTTAAGCTCACCCACTGCGGATCTACGTGGGATTACGTTTTCGGCTCGATCGGATTCCCAGATCGCACGTGGCGGACCACTTTCAGTTCAACGGTCCGTGGGCCACGATCGGAATTTCTGAGTACATGTAAATGTTCCTGAAATTTTTCTTAATCCGAGGGTGTAATTTGGTCTGATTCCGACGGTCAGGTTGCTTAATACTGACGCGCAACCGAAAGGTGCCAGATCACTATTCCAGATATTTTCTCTTGGATGGAAATAGTGTTTTTCACACTCCCTCGCTCCGGAGTGAAAATAATGGCCGTGGGACATCGGAATCACCTGATTTTTGAGATGATTGTCAAGCCCAGTGGGGCGGTCCTGGTTCCTTAGCTTCGTGTTAATCGGACTCCCGATGTGCGATCTAGACCTCATACGAAGTTTCGTTTCAGTCCCGAGAGCAGACGGGTAATGAGTTTGGCTCTAGACTTTAGGGTAACCTAGAGTCACCAATTCTGCAAGTTTTGGGTCTTGCAGATCGTATTTAAAGCGATCCCAACGGATTTCATGATTTACCGAGTTTAGTACTTAGTTAACTTTGTTAAATTTCTAAAGGATTTAATCCTATGTGATTTCTGGTCGAGGTGGTACTCGGCCCAATGTACGGAAATTTTCAAGTCGTTACAATCTACCCCCCTTAAACAAAAAATTTCGTCCTCGAAATTTATACCTTTTCGTAGTCCTCGAGAATCTGAGGGTAGTTCTTTCTGACCTCGTCCTCAGTCTCCCAGGTAGCTTCCTCCTCGGAATGATGTGTCCACAGCACCTTCACCAGTGGGATGACCTTGCTACGTAGTACCTGCTCCTTCCTATCAAGGATACGCGTCGGGCGCAGCTCGTACGTAGCATCCTCGCTCAACTGTACCTGCTCCCATCTGATGATATGCGTAGGATCAGGAACGTACTTCTTCAGCATAGAGACATGAAATACGTTGTGTACAGAAGCAAGCGGCGTAGGCAAGGCGAGACGATACGCCACATCACCCACTCGATCCAGTATCTGAAATGGACCGATAAATCTCGGTGTGAGCTTCCCCTTCTTTCCGAACCGAAGGACTCCCTTCATAGGGGAAACTCGAAGGAAGACATGATCCCCGACATCGAACTCCAGCGGTCGCCGCCTCGTATCGGCGTAACTCTTCTGTCTGCTCTGCGCTGCGCGTAATCGACGCCTGATGATATCAATCTTCTCTGTAGTCGTCTGGACCAACTCTGGGCCAATCAGGCTGCGCTCGCCAACCTCTGCCCAGCAGTGCGGTGCCCTACAAGGTCGACCATATAAAGCCTCATAAGGCGCCATACCAATAGTCGCCTGGAAGCTGTTATTGTAGGCGAACTCTGCGTACGGAAGACAGTCATCCCAGCTGTCCTTGAAGTCCAACACACATGCTCGCAACATATCCTCCAAAATCTGATTTACCCGCTCTGTCTGCCCATCAGTCTGAGGATGAAACGCTGTACTGAACTTCAACTTCACACCCATCGCCTCCTGGATACGAGTCCAGAAGATGGATGTGAATCGCGTGTCTCTGTCCGACACGATCTCTAAGGGAACTCCATGCAGACGAACGATCTCTCTGATGTACAGTCTAGCCAGCTCGTCTGCAGAGTTCGTAACTCTGATAGGGAGAAAATGGGCCGATTTGGTCAACCGGTCCACAATCACCCAAATAGAATCATGTCCCTTCCTCGTCTTCGGCAGCCCTGATATGAAGTCCATGGAGATGAAGTCCCACTTCCACTCCGCTATAGGCATGGGCTGAAGCAGTCCAGGAGGTCGGCGATGTTCTGCCTTGACCTGCTGGCACGTCAGACACCGAGATACATACTCAGCGATGTGGGCCTTCATGTTGTCCCACCAGTAAGTCCGTCTCATGTCCTGGTACATCTTCGTGCTACCAGGATGCATCGCAAGCTTCGAGTTATGGGCAGACTCGAGAAGCTCGCGTCTCAAGTCAGCCACATCAGGAACACATAGGCGGCCACGGAATCGTAAACCCCCATCAGAACCAACTCTCCACTCGGAACCCACGGCGTCGCTAGCCTGCTCTCGAAGCTCAGACAGCCGTATATCGCCCCTTTGGGCCTCAACAATCCTGTCGTCAATAAGTGGCCGCGCCCGAACGTGCGCAACACACTCAAAAGGCTCCTCGACAGTGAGTCTCTGCTCGAAGTCGCGCACAAACTCCATCATGTCCCACTCGGCTATCATCAGCGGTGCCGCAAATGCAATCATCTTCTTGCGGCTCAACGCGTCTGCCACAAGGTTCGCCTTGCCAGGATGGTAGGAAACCTCGAACTTGAAGTCCTTCAAGGTCTCCATCCATCGGCGCTGTCTCATATTCAAGTCTCGCTGCGTGAATATATACTTAAGGCTCTTGTGGTCGCAGAAAAGCTCGAACTCCTCTCCGTAGAGGTAATGTCTCCAGAGCTTCAATGCAAAGATGACTGCCGCCAACTCCAGGTCATGTGTAGGGTAATTCTCCTCGTGCTTCCTTAATTGTCTCGAGGCATACGAAATCACCCTATCCTTCTGCATCAGCACACAACCCAAACCAACGCGAGACGCGTCAGTATATACCGTGTACTTCACCCCTTGCTCTGGCAATACTAGCACAGGGGCGGACGTCAACTTGTCCTTCAGCTCCTTAAAAGCTGCCTCCGCCTTCTCATTCCAGGCGAACTTCAGGTCCTTCCTAGTCAACTGCGACAATGGCCTGGCGATCTTCGAGAAATCCCGAATGAAACGTCTGTAATACCCAGCCAGACCGAGGAAACTCCTCACCTCAGTAACCGACTCAGGCTGCTGCCAATCCTGAACCGCGGCTACCTTAGCAAGGTCCACTGCTATCCCATCCTTGGACACCACATGTCCCAGGAACTTGACTTCCTCCTGCCAGAAGTCGCACTTCTTGTATTGCGCAAACAACTGGTTCCTCTCTAACGTACCCAACACTGCTCGCAGGTGCTCCTCGTGCTCCTCCCGACTCGTGGAGTATATCAAAATATCATCGATAAAAACGATGACGAATCGGTAAAGGAAGGGCCGAAATACCCGGTTCATCAGATCCATGAACACGGCTGGTGCGTTCGTCAGACCGAACGACATCACCAAAAACTCATAGTGCCCGAAGCACGTCCTGAAGGCTGTCTTCTGTATATCTTCCTCTCTCACGCGCAACTGGTGGTACCCTGACTGAAGGTCAATCTTCGAGAAATACTTCGCCCCCCTCAACTGATCAAACAGATCATCTATCCTGGGCAAAGGATACTTGTTCTTCACCGTGACCTGGTTCAACCTACGGTAATCAATACACAACCGTAGCGACCCGTCCTTCTTCTTCACGAACAACACAGGTGCTCCCCAAGGAGACACACTAGGTCGAATAAAGCCTTTCTCTACAAGTTCGTCAATCTGTTTCCGCAGTTCCTCCATCTCGCATGGAGGCATACGATAGGTCGGCAACGAGATGGGCATCGCACCAGGCGTAAGGTCAATCGTAAAGTCAATCTCGCGCCGAGGAGGTAAACCAGGGATAGTCTTAAAGACTCCAACAAACTCCCTAACCACTGGCGTACCCTCCAGTGTCGGACCATCAATCGGCACAAGTAATGCAGCATAACAATCAACTCGACAGGGCCAACTGACCTGTACAGAGAACGTGAACGCTGTGCCGTCAGGTCCATAGGCGGTCACGATCCGAGCATCGCAATCTATCTCCGCCCTCATCTTGGCGAGCCAATCCATGCCAAGTATAACGTCGTAGTGCCATAGCGGAGCAACAATAAGGTCGACGTGCTCCGTGCTGCTACCCAAATCTATCGCGCAACTCTCGCATAAACGCGTGACATCCGAGAAGGTCCCGGTGGCCGTAGTGAGTCTCGTTCCCTTAGTGGGAACAGAATGCAAAGATAGGCGTTTCACCGCCCCACATGAAATGATAGAGATAGTGGACCCAGTGTCCACCAGTAGAGAAACGGGAGTACCATGGATATGAGCCGTGCCCTCGAAGGCCGTCGGTGCCGATATCGACGCCTCTGGTGCCTCAGCAACAAGGGTATGCACACGGGCCTGCTGCTGGCGATTCGGCTGAGGAGCCTGGGGTCGCTGTGGCGGTCTGAAGAACGGCACAGGAGGTCGGAATGAAGGATGTGCAGGAGCGGTCTGTAGCGGCGGAGCTGAAATGGTCTGGGGATAAGAGCGACCCAATCTCTGCGGTGGCGCAAATCCGCTAGCCCTCATGCGCGAGAAGCAGCTCTCGGCAGGATGTCCTGGTTTCCCGCAAAACGTGCAGGTCACCAACGGGCGTCTCATGGGAAGCACTGGCGCTGCAGCCCGGGGGGGAGAATCGGCTCGAGGCCTCTTGCCTAAAATAGGCCTGCTCTGTGTATCCTGGCGCGGTCTCGCAACCATAGTACCGCGTGATCGGGCCAGACGGTCCACATCCTGCTCGGCCGTCATAGACATGTGGACCAGTGCTGCATAAGTAGGGATAGTGAGGCAGCAAAGCTTCGACCGTATGTCAGGTCGCAAGCCTCCAGTAAATCGTCGCATCCTCATCTGCTCATTGACGAGGATGGTCGGGACAAAGCGGCCCAACTCGGTAAACGGTGCTCATACTCCGTCACCGACATGCCTCCCTGCCTGAGGCGCAAAAACTCGTCCTCCCGCTCATGTCGATATGTCTGCGGGTAATACTTCTCGTGGAACCGAGACTCGAAAGCCTCCCAAGTCCACACGAAGTCCACTGCGACCGTGCGCAGCACACTGTCCCACCATAAACTGGCCTCCCTCTCAAACATAAAGGTAGCCAGCTCAACCTGCTCTGCCTCAGAGCAATGTAACATCCGTAGCATCTTGGAGATGCGGTCCAACCAGAACTCTGCCTCCTCGGGTCTGTGAGAACCCGCAAATGAAGGAGGCCTCAAGCGCTGAAATCGCTCGAGTAGCCCTCGCGTACCGACATCTCCAGTAGGAGGTGCAACGGGTGCAGGCAGAGGCGCATCCTCACATCGCGCAGGAGGCTCAGAATACTCCTCAGGATGCGCAGACGTAGTAGGTGGAGCCGCACCACCACCGTGGGACAAGGCCTCAGCAATAGTGGCCATCAGATCCTGATGCTGCTGCTGCTGTATCTGCTGCTGCATCTGCTGCTGCTGCTGTATCTGCTCATGCTGCTGCTGCATCTGCTGCTGCTGCTGCTGCATCTGCTGCTGCTGCTGCATCTGCTGCTGATGCATCATCATCATCAGCTGCTCAAATCTATCAGGCTGTGGAGCAGCCTGGGAATCATGATGTGCAGCAGATGACGGCCGATACTGCTCTCTGACCGGGGGTGTGTAAGGTGGCTGTCCACCACTAGGACCAGCAGAAGGCTGATCAGATCCCAATCCACGGTCAGTAGGACCGCCACTACCAGAAGGAGTCTGGTCCATAGAGCCGGTCAAACGTAGATGTGCCGTGCTCCGCGTATACTGCCGCGGCATGCCCTATACAACATAGGGTAGATCATTCGTGAGATATAGCACAAAACACATCATGAGGCACTTACGCATTCCACACATCATCAATACAAAGAGGCTACATGCTTTTCATTTACTCAAAATTGTCATAATACATGGACACAGAGTTACATGAATCACGACAGAAAATCACATGATAGCCATTACATTCATTCCATGAAAACATACAAAGCATGCTACTACCTACTACATCAACAACATAAAAACATAAACCGCCTATCGCGGTAACCAACATAAGCAACAACACACAACACATGGATGGACTAAGCATCCGAAGTAGGCGGTGGAGGAGGAGCATTCTTATCCTGCGCACAGCACAGGATGGCCTTCAACGTACGGGACATCTTCTTGAAGCTTCTCTTTATATAGGCGTCAGTCTCTTCAAGCTTGGCTCGAACTTGACCAATTTCTTGCTGCAGGGCGGCTTGCCCTTCCTCAAGACGGGCAAATCGCGCGTCAAAAGCATCCCGATCAATACCAGGCTCCTGAGCCACAGGAGGTGAACTCTCCTCGGTGTCCTGAGCCTCAGGTTCTTCTTCCTGTATATCATCATCGCCCTCCTCATCACTCTCCTCGCCGGCACTATCCGACTCATCACCAGAGTCGTCGAGTCGGGCTTGCCGCTGTTGAGGGCCGATCTTCATATTCCTGAGTGTCGCTTCACTTATGATTCGGACCGGTGCAAGATCCTCCATGTTCAACCTGTAGCCTACATCACGAGCCATCCTGCAGATCAGACGGCCAAATGGGAGCGAAAGATCGTTCCTGGTAGAACGAACGGCATGCACTATCTGAGATAGGATGAACGTGGGTAGGCATATGTCGTCTCCATGTCCCATCTTGTACAAGAAGTCTACCATCACCCGAGTACATTCCGTGCGGTTACCCGTTCGTGGGTACACGTTGTAGGTGAAAATATGATGGAGTAAACGGAGGTCTTCCGCCATTTTTGTCGACGCAATGCTGTTTCCTCTCCTCCAAGTAACCCGGCGACCACAGAGATATCGCGCGCGGCGATCCCTTTCCCGCGCACTTCTGGAAAAGCTACCACTGGGGTGTACCTGACCACGCGGCAGCTTGGTGATCCGAGCCACTTCATCCACTGTAATTGTGCGTCTAATGCCCCTCACAGAAACAGTAAACTGAAGAGGCTCAACAGATGCGTCCACGATGTGAGCATAGAAGGCGCGGACCGTGTTCTCACATGCAGGCGACTGGCCATCAAATATAGAATTCCAACCGATGTCCACCAGGTGGTCCATCAGTGGGTGTAGCCCGAACATCCTTTCATCTACATGGGCTTCAAACACAACTTTGCGGCCCGCAAAGCGCCCATATTCCATGCCAATCGGGTAAGCATTTCTGGCGGGATGGTCGGGATCCAAGTCTCGCTTTGACCTAAATTCCCGCACGGTGCTTGGGCCGGCCCCGACGTCGGATCTTCTTCGGGAATGGGCTGGCCTACTTGGGCCGGCATCATCAGCCGCAGTTTTCCTCTTTCCCATGAGAGATAGGATGGAGGAAAGAGAGAAAATGGTGGCCACCACACCAAGGAGGGCCATGGAAATTTGCCCAAAATGGGGTTTAAGGGCTGATCTCTTTGCTCCACCACAAATAATCAATGCAATGGGTGTGGGAGGAGCCCAAGAGGTAGAAAATGAAGAAGAAACAAGAAGGAAGTGGGATGGGTTTGTATCTTACCCGATTTTGAGCTCCAAAGAGGGATATGAGAGCTCCAACTTGAGAAAATGGGGAAAGGGGAAAGCTAGGGCTGTTGTGGGAGGTTGGGATGGGTGAGATATGGAAGAAAAATGGAAGATTTGGAGGTTGGAGGGATGGGTTTTTGGAGAAAATTGAAAATGGGGTGGAGGTGCTTGAAAAGAGGGGTGAAATGGAAAGGGGGTGCTTCCAACCCTATTTATTCTAACCAAAACCACAAATGGGACGTGCCATGGGGTAGGGGGGGTCAAACCGACCCAGCCCACACTTGAACCATCGCCGGAAAGTCGACCGGCCGGCGGCGCGCCGCCCGACCCGCGGCGCCGCCGCGGCCGGACTTGGCCGGAGCCGCGCTGCCGCGGCCTGGCCCACCTTGGCACGTGCCAGGGTGCTGAATGCACCCTGGCTTGGTCAAAATTTTAAGTAGGCTGACGTGGGGGGCCCACGAACTCCGTTCGGCTCCCAAACGGGTAGTTTCCGGAAATTTCAGCTTCAATCTGATTTTTTTTCTGATTTTTAAGGGATTATTTTTGGTGAAGTGTGACCATGACACGTCAATAGACGGTCAAGGGGTGATTTGGAGTCCACGTGTGCGGTCGGGATCGAGTACAAACTCGATCAACGCGTCTATTTTCAACGAATTTCACCGAACGGTGAAGTCGGGAGACCCTAGGACTGTTTCTAAACGTTTGCGCACCCTCCTAAGTATAATGCGTCAGCGTACGTAGTGGGGACATAACTCAGGTCCGGTTTTAATCAAAATCATGCTCTGATACCAACTTGTAACGCCCTGAAATTCGGGGGTCGAGTATGAACTCAACTCCCGAGTTCCAACGCATCACTTATGCAACATACACAATGTCGGTTAAATGTTGTCTGAGTTAGCGCAATAAACATGAATGAGATTAAACCAAAACAGTAATTCATACTCCAGTTCAATTGCATTTAAAAACAGCGGAAGACTGAAATTTTATATACAAGTATGTAAAGTAACAAAATTTTCTGAACTTCAGAGTATGAGTACTAGCTGAGCACCAATATACATGTAAAGTTTGTAAATTAAAAACCCAAAATACATCCTCAAAAGAGGCCCCGAAAGTCCCGCGATGCAGCCGGCCTAGGCGTAGCCGTCAGAATACTGCATGAAAGAGAACTCCTCCTGGTCCTCATCAACGTCGGGCTCTGGCTCCTGAACCAAGGCGCCCTCTAATCCTGCAACAGAGTCTGGTTGGTGTGTACAACACCGTCCCGTAACGTGGGAGTGAGTAGCTAACTCAGTGGAACAATAATGCATAAGTTAACATGTTATCAAATCAACCAAGCAGTAATGATAAAGCAGTACAAATCAAGCATTTCTAACTACTCTTGTTAAATGCAAAAATGATATGACATGATGCTGTATGCCCTTGCCAAACCACCCTCAAGCGACATCATCTTACGTTCGCGAATGCTTAACTCCCTCAGTGCGCCACATCTACAAAGCACATGCGGTGCGATGATGTTCATGATTACCAAGTTATTATTAGTCCATTTCAATCAGCAGTATTGGGAAACTAAGGTACCTCCCTTGTATCATTCCCAACATGATCCATTCTAGGGTCGTCAATCCTAGTTATTCTCATACGATGTTATGGTTTGAGAAGCTTAGTGATGGCATCGCAACAGGTTCGTCACCCGTCAGCGCGGATACAGATCTCACCGTATGCGGCTCAATTGCTGGCCGTCAGCTCGAGTACAGGTCTCACCGTACTCGGCTCAATCACTAGCCGTCAGCTCAAGTACAGGTCTCACCGTACTCGGCTCAACTCACACTCTAGTTACTGTGAAAGGCTCGTGGCCAATCACAGATACTTAAAGTACACTCGATGATACCACGGAGGACTCGTCGCCCGTCAGCACGAGCACAGATCTCACCGTACTCGGCTCTCGCCGAAGTATCGACAGCTCGAATACAGTGTCCCATACCACCGTATTCGGCTCACGAGATAGTTGCGCAATGGTCACTACGGGGAGGCACATGGCCCCAGCATAGGCCGACAGCTCGACCACGGTGTCCCATACCACCATGCCCGGCTCATGCGTCTTAGCGGATCTAGGTACCATGGTTAAACAGGAATCACCACTGGTAAGTTTGGTACCCTAGGTTCAAGCAGTAGCGACCAAACAAGGTGAACACACAACTACACTTCGGTTCAAGTGGCGAGCCTGACTAGCTCGAGCGCACCACAAGTTGAGCGATATGGAGCGCAAAAGCACTCCGCGTGGCCAACCACTATCGCCAACCGAAGTACGACTCGGGTTCGCCGGACCCGTCCTTTGTGGCGACATGAATCTCAGCCACAATCACAAGTCTGGTACCGAGTGTTTGGACTATAAACATAGTCCCAAACTCAAACAGTTTTCATCGCTAGCATGTGAAGTAAAGCATGGTAAACAAGCAATACAAGCATGTTAGTCGGCATGTTATAAAGCATAAAGTAAGACATGACGTAAAGCATGTTACAAAGCATGTTGAGAAGCATGTTTAAAGCATTTTGTAATGCATGTAATAAAGCACTATCCCCATAGGGATAGAATTGTGTGTGCAATGCAATTAAGTGGTTGCGGTGAATCACCGCATGGAGGGGATCCTACATGTCTCTAAGGGAGTTGGAGAACCCATATCAGCGCCTATCTAAGGCACTAGTACATGCACATGTACACCTACATGCACATACACAAACACTTAGAATACACGTTTCCAACATACATGACGTATGTTAGGCAAGTTCGTGATTGGGCTGTCCCTAAGCCCCGGGAGTATTTTTCCCACGTATATCGTATTCATACAGCAAATAATCATTACAATTACATATCCAAAATCCGCACGTATGCGGAATCTCTGGAATACACAATTTCCACATATATGACATTTACACATGAACATATATTTTTGCGATCCCTTTCGCCAAACTAGCATTTTATCCACACATGATATAATCAAACATTAAATAAACATGTTAAACATTTTCTCAACAAAAATACGTATACGGTATTTCTACGTATATCAAGAGTATGTAAAATTCCATATTCTTTATCGCTAATCGAAACAGGAAACGGAAAGCACTTTGTACATGTGCATTTGCATGCAGATCATGAATCTATCATTATCTGACATTGAAAGCGTTGAAAACCGTAACTTATACGCTTAAAGTCCTCACCTCAGCCCTTGGAATTCCAACGAATCAGCAAGAAGGTTGGTGCTTCCGTATACGGGAGTTTCTTAGCCTAAAGATCGCATTCGATTAGTCTTTCCTTAACCTATCACTAATCAGGCTCAAATCAGACCTAGGGTTAGGGTTTCTTACCTTCAAATGGGGTGGAAACCGCCGGGAAATCTCTTGGGATAGAGCGGTGTAGGCCGTGGGAGAAGTGGAAGCAGCAGGAGGAAGATCGGCGTCGATCTCCACAAGTTTCTCTCTCTTTTCTCTCTTTCTCTCTTAGGGTTTGAACCCAAATTCGTATGGCTGTGAGAGGGGCTGTTCTAAGCCCCTTTTATAGCCAAAAACCTCCCCAAAACAGACTCAGGTTCAAGGGTGACTGCTTACATAGGCATTTCGCCACTTTCCAAGCTCAAAAGGGGTGTTCTGGTGGCCCTCTTTGAGCCAAACGTCAGACTTAAGCTCACCCACTGCGGATCTACGTGGGATTACGTTTTCGGCTCGATCGGATTCCCAGATCGCACGTGGCGGACCACTTTCAGTTCAACGGTCCGTGGGCCACGATCGGAATTTCTGAGTACATGTAAATGTTCCTGAAATTTTTCTTAATCCGAGGGTGTAATTTGGTCTGATTCCGACGGTCAGGTTGCTTAATACTGACGCGCAACCGAAAGGTGCCAGATCACTATTCCAGATATTTTCTCTTGGATGGAAATAGTGTTTTTCACACTCCCTCGCTCCGGAGTGAAAATAATGGCCGTGGGACATCGGAATCACCTGATTTTTGAGATGATTGTCAAGCCCAGTGGGGCGGTCCTGGTTCCTTAGCTTCGTGTTACTCGAACTCCCGATGTGCGATCTAGACCTCATACGACGTTTCGTTTCAGTCCCGAGAGCAGACGGGTAATGAGTTTGGCTCTAGACTTTAGGGTAACCTAGAGTCACCAATTCTGCAAGTTTTGGGTCTTGCAGATCGTATTTAAAGCGATCCCAACGGATTTCATGATTTACCGAGTTTAGTACTTAGTTAACTTTGTTAAATTTCTAAAGGATTTAATCCTATGTGATTTCTGGTCGAGGTGGTACTCGGCCCAATGTACGGAAATTTTCAAGTCGTTACATGAACCCCATAGCCTGCAATACTACGTACTATCATCCCGACTTCACACTCCAGTATAGTTATTGCATTTGCAACGCATATCGCATTACATCTATGGCATATGGCATTTTGGGGTACTATATTTCTGCATTTATATGACCTAGATAAGTCTAATGGTATTCGTAGCCCTCTCGAATTGCATATTTCATTGCATCCTTAATATCTGATTCATTTCATTGTGTTTCCGTATTACATAGTCGATTTACATTACTTTCTCAATATATGACATTGACTTGCTATGTATTTTCATCGCATATCGTAAATGAGGTTGATGATATTCTTATGGACTTACAGTATTTCAATTTACTCTGATATCGTATGATTCATGCTAGTAAATTTTGATATTGTATGATTAAGGCATTGTATTGGATGTATGACACTTATCTTGTGCACACACTTACACCACCCTCTAAGCTTTCTATAAGCTTATGCATGATAGATGCGTGCAGATAACGATAGGACGCAGTCGAGCTGGGGCAGGATCGTGCGGCAGAGCTTTTGGAGATTTTATTATATGCATGTATTTCCTTTTCCATATTGTACTCAAATGATTATATTAGTGGATATGTGGTGATGTTGTTGTTCTTATGATTTGGGTATACTTATGGTTATGCTTCTTATGAAACAAATTTATGCAAAAAAAACCTCCTTATTGGATCCCAGGATCGGAATCTGGCATATGAACGCTGGGAGCCGAGAATGGGGTAGTACGGACGCTGTCGGCACCAGATTTAGCAATCGGGAATTTTGCGAGCCCGGTTTCTGAGTTTGGGACATGACAGAAGTTAGTATCAGAGCATAACTTGGGAATACCTAAGGATAACATCACATATCTACTGATAGATAGCCTACACTCTGTGATTGTTGAGAACTTAGAATGATTAGGTCCCTGAGTTCAAATAACTTAGAGACTTTCCGATAAAGCTCACCATCGTGTATATATTCGAGAGTATTTAAAGATAATAGATGCCTTTGTTCCTTCCTATAAGACATGCCACCCAAGAGAGCGACGCGAGTGACTCCCATTCCACTACTAGAGATCCCTGATCCCCAGCCTGAGGATGTCGCTTCTCTACCTGAGGCCGGTGCTGATCCAACCATACCTGTGAGTGCCTCCCTGTTACAGTAGATGTTACAGGCTGTGACGGCTGCGCTTCAGGGACAGGGCAGGAACCCTGTTGTTTCGCCAGCCCAGGCAGATCAGGAGCGCGAGAACGCCATTCTTTGAGAGTTCAGACAGCTCGACTCTCCGCGTTTCCAGGGCAAGGCAGATCCGATTGCAGCTAAGAGGTGGCGCTCCGATGTGGAGAAGATTTTTGATACTATGACATGTACGACTCAGCAGCGAGTTCGGTTAGCTGTATTTCTTCTCCAGGGTGAGGTCGAGCACTGGTGGACTTTTGTTTCCCTTGTGGCAGGGCCTGATTTTGTCTGGACATGGGAGGATTTCATAGATCGATTCGATTAGTAGTACTTTCCCGACTACTTTTATCGACAGCAAACGTTAGAGTTCGAGACCTTGGTGCAGGGAGACATGTCTGTGGCGTAGTATGTGGCTCATTTTGTAGTGTTGTTCAGATTCGCTCCATGTTTGGTTGATGACGAGTAGCGGAAGGCTCGCCGTTTCGAGAACGGCTTACGTTATGGTCTCCGAGGCCGTGCTGTTGGGCATGAGCTCTCGACTTTTAAGGAGGTAGTACGGAGGGCCCAGATTTATGAGGTCGAGCGGGTCAGTTCGCAGAGGGATCGTGACCAAAGAAGAGACCGGAAGAGGCAGGCCCCCTCCGGCAACTCCCAGCAGCAGCAGTGTCGACGGCTGCAGAGGTATAGGAATTGCCCAGCCATCCGAGAATCAGCAGCACCCCTTGCACTACATTCGAGGAAGTTCACCGGTATCTATCATGGGTGCGGCGAGACGAGACACCGTTGGCAGGAGTGTCCCCGCCTTCAGCACCAGCAGCAGCGACAGAAGCTCCTACCATCGGGACCCCAGCAGCAGTCGCGGGAACGACGACCATAGAGAAGACACACGTCTCTCCAACAAGCACAGGGCAGACGTTATGCAGCCCAGCAAGACCCTCAGTCGTCAGAAGGAATTGCCGATGATTCGCGTGACTAGGCCCTAGGACCATCTTATTAGATTAATCGTTTGTAAAATTCAGAGGCTGCATGGTATCCTAGTTTCAATCATTTTTTATCCAAGATCTAAGGTTCAGTAAGGGTCACTGTAGTATTGATGAGGCGTTTTGGGAGCGCGAGGTTGAGATTAAAGAGTGCTATCTTCATCCTTTTGTATAATGATTGAGACTTGACATATATACTTGATGATGTTTCATCTTCCCCTGTCTATTCTGTAAATTTTGAGGATGAAATTTCTTTAGGAGGGGAGAACTGTAAGGCCCGTATCATAATCCGTACCATTCCGTAGGCTTCTGTGGTCATTCCGGTCGAATTCCAGTAACCCTCGACCTGTATTCAACGTTTGCGCGCAAACCTGAGCCAAGTCCTGCATACCGAAGTCGGTTCGACCCAAAATTCATACTTTAACGACCGTACCGTCGCTGCGGTTCTAACGCCGTGACTCATGCACTGAACAGATACCCAGGCCAGGAGATGTGGGTCCGCGTTCATTCCGAAGAAACGCCGCGCATTGTGAATTTTGAGGGAATCTATACAACATATCTCATCAAATCAATGTCAAGTACAAGCCATACCCCAAGTACATCACCCATCCCTCCTTTTTCACAAGTCAACTCTCTCTCCCCTACCCATCCCTCTTTTACAAAATTTCAACCCAACCCATACCTCCCCATCCCATTCCTTACAATACCCATCCATATCATCCCATCATCTCTCTCTCTCTTATTTCTCAAACCTCCCAAGCAACATCACACGTCCAAGCCCTCTCACACCCAAAGCCAAGTGTGGCCCACTTTCCCTACCCTCTCATCTCTCATCCCCACCATCAAAACTCCATCATCCATCATTGAAAGTTAAGCATAGGAGCATACAAGCCTAAGGGAGCAAGAAGGAGGCCAATAGGTGGGTGATCGACCGTTGAATTCCATGTTTTTTTTAGGCCCACTTGTTGTGGGACCCACTTGATATTTGCATTGTATTTGGGAGGGCCCAATAGTGGCGGGGTCCCTCCCCTTCACGTGTCATCTTTTTTTTTTCCTCTCTCTCTCTCTATTTTCCTTCCCCTAGAATGAAGTGGGCCCGACTGAATTGTGTTAAATCTACTCCATCCATCAGACAGTGTGGCCCACCACATTCAAGGAGATCCGCCATCCACTGATGGGACGTTGGAAAATCCCACCCGTTGGACCATATATATATATATATATATATATATATATATATATATATATATATATATATATATATATATATATATAGACAATGTGGCCCACCACATTCAAGGAGATCCACCATCCACTGATGGGACGTTGGAAAATCCCACCCGTTGGACCAATATATATATATATATATATATATATATATAAGAATGGTAGGCCACGTCCACGTGCGACCCACCACAATGCATGTGTTTATCCATGCCGTCCAGCGTCCAGGTGTGGCTAACATGGAGTGCGTATACTGACATGGGGTGTGTACAAACAAGTTAACAAAATAATAATAATAATAATAATAATAATATATTTATTTGAGCTTTTGGGGTAGGCTACTCATGCTGGCCCCACCTTGATGTAAGAATCAAATCCATGCCATCCATCCTATTTCACAGCCCATTTTAGGCGTTGAGCCAAAAAATGAGGTTAATTCGACTATCTGGCGAGCCGTAACATAGAAAATAGTATTTGTACGGTTGAAATCCACCTTGATGTTTCTACCCGCCAAAACCTACTGCATATTGGGCTCGTTTGGTCTGTCCCGAGCCATAAAATCCAATGGCTGGGGTGGATTTTTCTAATGCGGGTCCCACCTATGAAAATCCTTGGAAAAATAATAATAACAACAGCAGTAGCAGGCGCTGCTGCTGCTGACTGTGAGGACGCAGCAGCGTCCTGCACTGGACATCTGTGGGTCCCACCATGTTGTGTGTTGAACATCAACACCGTGCATTTGATGGGTCCCCTTTACATATGGAGCGCTCTAAAAAAAATCAGCCATATACCACACTCAGGTGGCCCACATCACATGAAACAGTGGGATTGAACGGCTGCCAATGAAACCCTTTTTGGGTATAAGAAGTTTTGGATCATTATAAAATTTGTTTTTCCTCTTCATTTGGTCCACGTGACCTTATCAACAGATTGGGTGGAAAATAAACATTATGGTGGGCCCCACGTGAGACCCACTGATGTACTAGTGTATCCACACCTTTCATCAATGTGGAACCCCACCATGAGGCATGTGATTTATCTATGCTGTCCATTTCTATGGGACCCACCATGATGCATGTGTTGCATCTAAACTGTCTAACCAATTTGAAAGTTCATTTTAGGGCTTGAGACTAAGAATAAGTCAAATCTAAGGTTCAAGTGGACCCCACCATCAATGTGGACAGTGATATCCACCGTTCAAAACTTTTAAAGGCCACAATAGTTTCTAGTAAGCTGATATTTGTCATCACTTCATCTATCAATATATTAACTTATGAATAGGTTGGATTTGTGAACTACAGATTGGTGGGCCCAACGAATGATTATGAATGTTTTATGGAGGGTAAACCCTCAACTGATGTGTGTGGTGTGGCCCACACAAGCCACAGATTGACTCAATTTTTATGTTCCAGTGGCCCCACCATGATGTGTGTATTATACGTACATGTTCATTCATTTTATTAGGGCCGCGGATCCCATTATCTTGAGAGGCCCACCATACTTTTGTGCCCCAGTTACGAGCCGCCTTAGGCAAGCCCACCATGATGTATGTGTTGAACCCGCTGTCCATCTATTTTGCCCAATCATGGGCTGCCATATGAGGCCCACCTTTGATGTGTTTATGGCCCATCCATGAGGCCCATATTGATGCATTTGTGGCCCATCCGTCAGGCCCACTTTGATATATTTTATGGCCCATTCGAGAGACCCACTTTGATTTACTTGTGGCCCATCATGATGTATCTTTGACCCACGAGCAGGGCCCACCTATTGTGTATTTGAGGCCCGTGTGATGAGGCCCATGTGATGTATTTGAGGCCCAGGTGCAGGGCCCACCTGTTGTGTATATGAGGACCATTTTCCTTCACAAATCTCACCTTTCACCACCTTGTTCCCTAAATTTTCTAAGTACTTTCACATTAGACACTATCTTAAAGTTTAGGTAATGAAGAACAATATTTAATCTAAACATTACTGCAAAGGACTAAGTACCACCTCGACCAGAAATTAATTAGGATTAAATCCTTTAGAAATTTAACAAAGTTAACTAAGTGCAAAACTCGATTAGCCATGAAATCCGTTGGGATCGCTTTAAATACGATCTGCAAGACCCAAAACTTGCAAAATCAGTGACTCTAGGTTACCCTAAAGTTTAGAACCAAACTCATTTCCCAGCTGCCTCGGGAATGAAACGAAACTTCGTATTAGGTCTAGATCGCACATCGGAAGTCCGATTAACACGAAGTTAAGGAACTAGGACCGCCTCACTGGGCTTGACAGTCATCTCAAAAATTAGGTCCAGCCAATGTCCCACGGCCATTCGTTTGGATCCGGAGCGAGGGAGTGTGAAAAACATTATTCCCTTTCCAAAATAAATATCTGGAATAGTGATCTGGCACCATTCGCTTGCGCATCAGTATTAAGCAACCTGACCGTCAGAATCAGACTAAATTACACCCTCGGATTAAGAAAAATTTCAGGAACATTTACATGTACTTGGAATTTCGGATCGTGGCCCACTGACCGTTGAACTGAAAGTGGTCCGCCACGTGCGATCTGGGAATCCGATCGAGTCGAAAACGTAATCTCACATAGATCCATGTGTGGTGAGCTTAAGTCTGACGTTTGGCTCAAGGAGGGCCACCAGAACCTCTCTTTTGAGCTGGAAAAGTGACGAAATACCTATATTAGCAGTAACCCTTGAACAGGAGTCTATTTCGGTGAGTTTTGAGACTATATAAGGACCTTAAACCCTCTCTCATGGCAGCCATACGAATTTGGGATTTGAGAGAGGGAAAAGAGAGAGAATGTGAGGGAGAAGTGGGAGGATCTCCCTACTATCGTTCCCTGCCACCACACGGGCTGCACCATCCATTTCTTGACGCTTTCCCCGGCGTTTCCGGCGTCGTTTCTAGGTAAGAAACCCTAACCCTAATCTGTTTTGGGGTTTAGACTGTTGCAGGTTGTGAAATAGCTAACCTATTTCGTTCTATAGGTTGCCAAACTGCCGAATACAGAAGCTTAGCAAACCTATCAATTCCGTTGCGATTCTATGACAAAAGGTGCGGACTTTAGGTGTATAGGTTATGGTTTTCAACGCTTTCAATGTCAGATAATGATAGATTCATGATCTGCATGCAATTGCACATGTACAAAGTGATTTCCGTTTCTTGTTTCGATTAAAGATGCAAAATATGGAATTCTACATACTCTAGGTATTTGTAGAAAGTACGGTATACGTATATTTTTTGGAAATGTGTTTGACATGTTTAATTGTTGTATGAATATATGATATATGGATAAAATACTAATTTGGCGAAAGGATTCGTCCAAATACATGTTCTACTAATATACACTATGTATGTAGAAATACTGTATTGTAGAAAGTACCGTATACGTATGTATATGGAGATGTGTTTGCCATGATTATTTGTTGTATAAATATATTATACATGTGTAAATTACTAGTTTGGCGAAAGAGTTCGTCCTAATACATTTTTGCTAACATACACTATGTATGTTGGAATAGTGTATTCTAAGTGTTTGTTGAAATGACTAAGTAAATATGGATTTATGATTTATGTTTGTCATGTGTATTGAATGTAAGAACATGATTGAAACGTACTAGTCAACCCCTTGACGAAAGGATTTGCCCTAAATCACGCCACGGTCAATACACTACATATGTTAAAGTGTGTAGTCCAAGTGTTTGTGGAAATGACTGAATGAATATAGAACTTGGACCCATGCTTGCCATGACTATCCGTCGTGGGTGCACACGTGTTATAATTGGGGTAGCTCCCTAGTAGAAGGATTTGGCCTAATACCTATGTGATCAACATATGTCATGTATGTGATGTATGTAGTTCAAGTGTTTCTTGAAATGTCTGAATGAGTAGTAGTTAGCAAATTGTAATGTATAAGGGTGTTGAGATATGATTCTCAACCTCTTTTAACTATGTGTATGATCTCCTTTGATAGTTGTATGATTAGGAATTGAACATGTACAAATTCATGCTTGTGTTGTGATTCATAACATGCTCAACTGCTTCATGATTTTAACTATGTAATGCATATGTTTAAAATTATATTTACGTTGTATGATCCGTCATGGGTGATGGGGGAGCGGAGCAACGAGTGTGATCAACAGCCCTGGCAGCCCTAAACGGATAATATCAGACTTGATTGTATGAGTTGAATCTTGATCCATTATTGCTTTATCTATCTGCAATTGGTTGTGTTTGGGACTATGATTATAGTCCAGGCAATCGGTAACGGGATTGAATTCCTGGCTGAGATTCATTTGCCACGTGGGATGTGTTCGACGAACTTGAGTCATGCGTTGCCTGTCGGCAGTGGTTAGGCCACACGAGGTTGTTTATGCACTTCATGTCGTGCAGCTCAACGGGCGATCGTGCTAGTCGAGCTCGTCAAGTAACCCGATCTGCCTTATGCATGTTCACCCTTGTTGGACGCTACTGCTTGAACCTAGGGTACCAAACTTACCAGTGAAACCCCTTTTAACCATGGTACCTCGATCCGCTAAGACGCATGAGCCAGACATGGTGGTATGGGACACCGTGGTCGAACTGTCGGCCTACGCTGGGGCCATGTGCCTCCCCGTTGTGACCATTGCGCAACCAGACTCGTGAGCCGAATATGGTGGTATGGGACACTGTATTCGAGCTGTCGATACTTACGGCGAGAGCCGAGTACGGTGAGACCTGTACTCATGCTGACGGGCGACGAGTCCTCTGTAGTATCTTCGAGTATACTCCAAGGGCTGTGATTGGCGACGTGTCTTTCACAGCGACTAGAGTATGAGTTGAGCCGAGTACGGTGAGACCTGTATTCGAGCTGACGGCTAGTGATTGAGCCGAGTACGGTGAGACCTGTACTCGAGCTGACGGTCAGCAATTGAGCCGCATACGGTGAAATCTGTATCCGTGCTGACGGGTGACGAGCCCTTTGCGATGCCTTCGCTATGCCTCTCAAACCATAATATCGTATGAGATTAACTAGGATTGACGACCCTAGAATGGATCATGTTTGGGAATGATACAAGGGAGGTACCTTAGTTTCCCAATACTGCTGTTTGAAATGGACTAATAATAACTCGGTAATCATGATCATCATCGCACCGCATGTGCTTAGTAGATGTGGCGCACTGAGGGAGTTAAGCATTCGCGAACGTAAGATGATGTCGCATGAGGGTGGTTTGGCAAGGGCATACAGCATCATGTCATTTCATTCTCGCACTTAATAAGAGTAGTTAGAATTGTTTGATTTGTACTGCTTTATCATTACTGCTTGATTGAATTGATAACATGTTAACCTATGCTTTATTGTTCCACTGAGTTGATCACTCACTCCCACGTTACGGGACGATGTTTGCAACACCAACCAGATTTGTTGAGTTTCAGGTGTTAGCGATGCTTATGAAGCAGAGCCGAACTACTACTATGATGTTGAGGAGGAGTTCTCCTACACGTAATCTCTGACAGGTCTATGAAGACCTGGTATTGTATTAACGGGGCTACGGTACTTGGGATAGGAGACATTACACTTCCTCACATTTGGTATATTTTAGAACTGTATTTGAAATTATTTAACCTGGTAATGTTATCACACTCTGGAGACTCTTCATAGTTTATATATTTTATCTATCTATCACAGTCTTCCGCTTGCAAATTTAACTGTCTCTGGAGTATGATATGCTGCTTTGGCTTAATCTCACTCATGTTCAATGCACGAATACAGTCAACATTCAAACATCATTCATTTTGTTGCATAAGTGATGTTCTGGAACTCGGGAGTGGAGTTTATGCTCGACCCCCAATTTTCAGGGCGTTACAACCACACCTTAATGTGAGTTAAAACCTTGAATATCATCTTTTTAGAAGAAATTTATTACATTCGTGTTTTATAATAATTATCTATTTTCCTTATTATCCTCATCTAGTTTCTCAATCATGTTGGATTCATGCTAGTGGAGGTGATCTGAGTTGAACCCATTTCAATCGAAATTTGAGGTGATGACTCACCCTTTGAGCTTCCCACTTAAATTCATCAATCTAGACATAAATGGTGCTTTAATTTTTTACTGTTAGCAGCTCCTAAGTTATTTCATAGTTTACTTATCACTATGTGAATATGTTAATTTATTGCGTAATTAATCCCTGTGTTAGATAAATAGACATGTCTCTTAAATTTTAGTAAGCATAAATGATTTGATGGTTACATGTTGTCTCTAGTAATATAACTTGTTAATTTACTATATTTCGCCACTTGCGATTACTTGATGGATTGAATAGAACTCATTGTGAACTTACCATCTTGTGTTCCCTATTTGACTTTACACAGCCTTAATCATACATTTGCCTTACGTGGCTTAGACCGTATATTGACTTATGTGGCTTGCATCGCACATCTGCCTTGTATGGCTTGGACCGCATATTTGACCTACGCAGCTTTGATCACATATTTGGCTTACATGACTTGGATCACATATTTACCTTACATTGCTTGGATCACACATTTGCCCTTCGTGGCTTTGATGGATTATTAGAGCCTTTCATGGCTTTGTTGGTTATATTCACTCATCTTGTTGATTTTGGGTCATTATACGGAGTTCATTCTGATTTTCGGGTGGAGCTGAAGTTTTCCTGTCGATTTTCTAGCCATCTTACAGAGTTCATATGATTTTGGAATGACGCCGGAGTTCCTATGTTGATTCTCTCTTCATCTTGCAGTATTCAGTCATATGGTAATTTTCGAGTGGAGCTGAAATTCGCTTATCGATTTTCTAGCCATCTTGCGGAGTTTATATACAATATGATTAACGAGTGAAGAAGAGGTTTAAATGTTAATTTCCATTATGCGATGTTCATTATGATTTTCGGGTGGAATTAAAGTTTGCTTATCGATTTTCTAGTCATCTTGCGGAGTTCATACAATTTTCGGATAATGTTGGAGTGCCCCTGTTAATTCTCTCTTCATCTTGCGGAGTTCAATCGTACCATGATTTTCAGGTGGAGCTGAAGTTCACTTATCGATTTTCTAGTCATCTCGTAGAGTTCACGTACGATATGATTTTTAGGTGGAGCTAAAGTTCGCTTATCGATTTTCTAGCCATCTCGCAGAGTTTACGTACGATATAGTTTTCAGGTGAAGTAGAGGTTTAAAGCTTGATTTTCTATTCACCTTGTGGAATTCACATGTATTGTGATTTTCGAGTGGAGTTGTAGTTCGCTTATTGATTTTCTAGCCATCTTACGGAGTTCATGTACAACGTGATTTCTGGGTGCAATAAAAAGTCGTATGATTGATTATTTGACTATTCAGACATGTTCACTTGCATTGCAATTGTTATTATATTTTCTTAATGTTGAAATTATGTTGACTGGCTTATTCCTGAATATATGATCATAATTTTAAATTGCGTTGTTTAATATGTATCTTCCCATGACTTGCGATCTATCCTGGATTATGAATGATAAGTGTGTAATCTTAAAGAGTACTCCTCACTGTGATAGCCATTAACGCTATCAAACCATATCAGTTGATGCAGGTGAAGAGCGAGTCGATGTTATTCACTAGATTGCTAGAGCAGATCGAGTAGCTGAGGAGCTAGATGGGGTCCATGCGGCCCATTTTGAGCTCCATCACTAAATGATAGATTCCTATTTTTGTTTAATAAACTTCGTTATTTAGGATTGTATAAGTCTTGTATGGGCACTACGTTTGGATTTTTATGGTGTTTGGAGTGTTTTTATATAATGCATGGTTTACTCCGCCTATATTTGCTGCTAACTCTGATTAATGATAAGATGGTTTAAATTTATACTAAATTTTAAATGCTAAAACTCAGATTTTTGGAAAACAGGTAGTATACTTGGGTTTCGAAAACCGGGGCATTACACGTATGCACTAAAAAATTTAGGAATTGCATTCTTGGAATGAGTCCAAATAATTCAAATTAATGAACTGCCTGTATTTGGTCAAACATGTGCGATTAATATATTTTCGTGCATGTCAGAATTATATTTGACTTGAATTGATTGAACGCTTGTGACCCTGTAACACCCTGGTTCTCAAAACCCGAGGATAGTCACTCGAGTATGAGAACCCGAGTATTACGTTATAAGATGGACCATCATACATCTGATTAATGGTAAATTTCATAGTATAAAGTAAAGCAATCACTACATAAGCCAGGGATATCAAGAGTAACAAAAAGTAAGTTTAATACAAGTAAATGAAAGCAACATGGAATCCCTCAGCAGGGGAATTGTTATTACAGTTCAAACAAAACTTAAAGTCTAAGATACGAAAGTAAGTAAAATTCTAAGATATCAATTGAGCTACAACGGCTCAACTACATTCACATAGAGTACTTCCTCGCCAAACTCCACCTTAGCCGCCCTTAGGATCCCTTCATAGGGGTATCTACCTGTCATCATACATGCGTCTAGTTGGTGCAACCACACAATTGGGTGAGTGAAAACTCAATGGAAAATTTTCTCAAATATTCAAGCATATCAAATCATTCCAATGTAGATTAAACTAGCATTTTCATTTCATAAGACATTAATATCATAATGAAGGCAAAGTCATATAAATACATACATGAATGTATGAATGTATGCTCAAATCACAGATCTGGGGATGCACATCCAGCTGTCAAAATAAAGGGTTGCCCAAGGCGAACTAGTCATACGAAAAAATACTCATAGGCACGCCCAATGAGAACTAACCACCCGAAAAAGACCATGTAGGTGAGTGCACCTAAGGATACCTCCTGAAAAAATACACAGGGTACGCCCGAGGAGTGTCTAATCCTGAAAAAGCCTCATGTAAAGAAAGAGCACCCAAAGTGTCACAAATGCACATGCTCTGTGAGTTTAACTGAAGTGTTGGAACTTTCAGTAAATTGAATAGAGTGTGGCTTACATTGAGCACTCGGAAAAGTTCATATGTCATGCGTGAATGTTATGCACCATGATACCCATGTACATTCCTTAGATTTAACAAGATTACTCTCATAAACATCATCAAAGCTTGAGGTCATGTAATCAAATATCAAACATCAAACATGAGCTCAATCATAAATCCTAATAATTCCTCTAGGCTCAAGTAAAGGCCCACAAATGCAGTATGTCAATCTGAGTATGGTTAAAAAAATTGTGAAATGTTTAAAAGTTCATGCAACATTTCTTACAAAAGAAGACATTCATCGCATATTCCTCATTATGCAGTTCATAATACAAAATAAAATGCAAGTTGAAGGCTCAAGTCATAACTACTAGAAGTGTACCTATATTTAAGCAATCACAAATGTGTCATAGAGAATACAAGGCTAAGTTCTATACACATGGTTAATATATATGGAATTAGATTAATAAGAATTTAGTATTAATTTATGTTCATTGCTATGAAATAGGAATAAAAGGAGTAGATCACTATTCACATTATTCCAAAATTTCATACGCATTAAATTCGAAACTAAAATGGGCCTAACATATATAAGAAGTGACGGGGCAATTATACTATTTATAAGATGGTTGGAAACGAGATTCTTACCGCATGTTATAACTAGTACATGTAATCAAGTATTTACAAATGAGGGATAAGGAGTATAATGTAAATTCCTATAAATTAAATTAGAGCAATATGGTTTAAACATTAATTCATGATTATCAATATCAACTAGAGGTTAAATGGAGTGAAAATCAATAATTACACTATTCTAAAATTCTTTACTCTTTAGGCTTAAAACCAATTTGGAATTCAATGACATGAAGGAAGCAATGTGGGATATTCCTCACCTTTGGTGGTTACTCTACTTGCTGATTTGGAATGTCCTAATGCAGGGCACTTGTTGGGACTTTGTTGAAGGAAAAAGTGTTATTCCAGGTAGGTGGTTTCAGTCAGTCCCTGAATAGATGTTAACAAGGTAATGGTGAGTTGTGACTGACTTGACTCAGTTGGACGCCTTCACTCATAACTAGTTAAGCCTCCAATCTAGGAAACTTTTGTTGTAATAATAGACTACTGGGTTTCAGATCTGTAGTGATGATTTAGATCTCTAATGAATGACCAGATAGACTTAGATTAGACTCAACTCACTAGAGAGGCCCAACGAGTCAAATTTATTCTCCTGTATTGCATCTTAGTCACTGACTCAGTGGTGACTCCAGTGCAAATGGCACTCCTACCCATAGCCCTTGACGAACTAGAGCTCAGTTCGAAGCACTGGACCTAGCTCTAGTAAAAACAACCGCTGCCATGAAGGCAAATCGGGTTTTCCCATACAGGAATGGCGTTGAGTCACTCAACTCGCAATCGAGTTGAGGCGACTGTGAACACCACCAACCGAGTGGTGCAACCCATTAATAACTAAGAGAGAACAGACGAAATTACCTATTTAGGGTCGTTGTTGGATGCAGCAAGGGGGTCTGAATGTGGTGTACGCTTCTCCAAGCCTAACGGAATGAGAAACTCGCCTCCCAGTCCTAATTATGGTTATCGATTGAGGTGATATTGGCATATGTTAGCAGGATGTTGGGTTGATTGGCACGACTTCCACCATTGCCCCTACGAATGATTCATGACTTAGCACAAGAAACGGGTCAGAAACTAGTTCTAACTCGTCATCAGTGGATCCGAGTGGAGTGGCTGAGTTGAACAGTGACTAGAAACTCGTTCCAATTACTGCTTCCCCTCTCAAACTCCCCTATTTTCTCTCCTTCTCTCTTAATCTCACCTCTCACTCTCTGACCTCTTTACTGCAGACAGATCACCCAACTGAGTCGGGTTGCACAGGTCATGCAACTCGCTCTTGCAACGACAGACACTCTTTCACCCTCTCTTTCTATTTCCTTTCTTTTTCCCCTCCTTGGGATTCGCCCTAATATAAGGCTATTTATAGCTGTTTTATTTCTGAAAACATCTGCAGCTAATCGAAGGGATTAACGTGGAGTTAAACAAAGAGGCATCGAGAAACCCATCAACAGGGTTCTCATAAGGCTCTGATCGTATGTATGGGCCCAATGAACATCCACCGATGAGTTTTAGGTGGGATGGGTCACACGGTGAATGTTTTAGATGGGAGAAAGTGTCTACCCATCAAGATCCATTAACGTTGATTAAATCGGGGAAGATGACCTGACGATTATGGTGAATTTGTAACCAGCAGTTGATCCAAGGATCGGTGGCGTTTAAATGGTTTGGATTAACCTCAAGAGGCTCGTGGGGTCCATTATGTGGTGATAGATGGCTGAGAAATCGAATACCATTAGTTGTATATAGGCGGTTTACGCCGATTCTTCATCTCGTCCGATTCTCTTCGATTTCTCAGCTGGCTATGAGATTTTAAAGGAAAACCTTAAAGCCGACGTCTGGGATGCGTTTTAGAGAGATATTTAGTAGCTAGGGTTGGCTGAGATGGATCGTTCCATAAACGAAACGATTTCTTTCTTCCCTCTATATGTCGTCATGGAATTACCAGGAATAGATGGTGACTGCGCATTACATGTTGTACATGCGTGTGGTTTCACGTCTACCTGGCCGTCCAGATTGCCAACTAGAGGTGCGCCTTGAGAGGTTTTCTCATCCGGTCATTGCGTCGGGGTGGCCTTGCTGCTCCATTGCTCGAGCGACCCAGCGGCCCACATAATCACCATCCCGACCTAAGTTATGGTCGGTGGGATTCGATGATCACGATGGATGGCTCAGATATGATGAGACCCAACTCCAATCGACCCAACAAGTGGCCTTTCTGATGTAGACGAACGAGATTTTGAAAATGGGTAGTGGTGGGAAAATCGGATGAAATTCGATCTTTTAGAAATTGTATCAGGTCAAACTTTGTTTGACCTAGTGCTTTTATTTTGTGTACTGTGTGCGCAGTCCACTCATGCACACACACAGATCCGATGTAGGGTCCACATCAAGATCTAGGTCAATCAATACCGTCTATTAGTCTTAGAAGGTCCATAGACGCCTAAGGTTAGAGTTCTGATTAGCATGAAGTTAAACGTTTAAGTAGGCCAGATCTATGTTTACACTAAGTTATGTTTCCATAATAACACTTGTGTACTGAAAAGTACGAGGTGTTACAGATCCCAAGTGTCAAATCAGCCGTATGATCAAATCTATGGATATTGACCTGATTGTCTAGCCATAGATGTTGTATCGATCAAGCAATTTGGAAAGGGAGGGTTAGTGCTTCAATTATATCTTTTTTCCTTGATCTAAAGACATTTCTTTCAATGATGATCGTAGTTCTCAAGTTACTTAATAGTGCAATGATTGATGAATAAGATTAAAGATAAAGGTTGATCATTAATTTTATTGATTTAGAAACTAGCAATTATAACAAGTAAGAATATAAAATGGAGAAAATAAAAGATAAATTACCTATGATCATCCATATGCATAAACAATCAAGGCATATGGTCTCTAGGATGTGACCTGTATGATCTTTCAAGTGTGGCATGGGCTCGATTGATCAGGGATCCAACGACGATGATCATGGATATTTAATCTACTCCTAAGCGTAATATAATAATGGCATTGGATAATAGCAGACTAAGCTATGTTAACCTTAAACTTTGTGCAATAAGGGATAAATATGGAGGAACTAAAGCTAAAACTAAGATAGACAGTGTTGCGCTGTGTAAAGAGATTGTATGTGTGTGTGTGTGTTGGCGAGGGCCTGAAGATCGTCATTGAGTGTTGCTTATATAGACTTACAAAGACAGTTGTTCACTGTTGTTTTTTACACTGGTTATGCGGGCGTGCCAGAATTGAAATTGCGGCTTCAATTCGAACCGAACAATAATGACACTAAGCACCGAGGCAGGCAGACATGTAGTGTATGACCGAGATTTGGAGAGATAGGTCGCCTATTCAGCCACTTGTCTAATGTGTAAATTAGATCAGGCGATATTCGGAGGGTGGGGTTTGTCCCCTAATGCTGGGTCACTCATTTGCCTTCCGTATGAAAGGAATTTTCAATACGGATTAAATGAAAATAGAAAGAAATCCTTACAGTCAGTCGCGAAGAGTAGCTGAAGAACACCTTTTTGATTGATGAATTGAGTCCAACGTGCGAGCGTACACTCGAATTATAGATAAAATTATGTGCTACGGGATTACTGGTATGGTTTGCAGTAAGAAGTGTAAATCAATAGTCTTGGAAAGTAAAGATTGCACTAGAAATGTAAACTTTCTTGATAAGGAAAATAACAGATTACACTAGGAAATGTAAATTAACATGATAATTTGAAAGATAGATTAGGTTTATTTGGGTTCGTGTGAGATGATTCTCCATGTTGTATTCTTCTTCTAATTATAGCTCTAATCCGACTGTTCTGGATACTTTCCACGTTCTGACGGTTACTATAACAGCTCTCCACCTCTTGGCTTTTGGATGCTTCTCATGTTTCACTTCTTTTGCTTCCTCTTGCGCCACCTTTCATGCGATCGATTGAGCTCGATTGCTCTCCTTTAAGCTGCTTTAGTGATACACGACACCGCCTGATACATCCTAGCTCCACTCACTGAGAGATTTCCATACATATTGCTGATCTCTGGGCGGGCCATGTGCGTCCATACATATCACACGTAAAGTCCTCTTATTGGTCGCGATAGGGTACGGCCGTAGTGGGGATGAACATTGCCCCCCACATTGTTGTACCTTTGGTAAAAGGTGATAGTGACATAAGATCCCTCATTAATTTTGCATTAAATATGTACACGCGTCGCTTGGGTGATAACCGCCTCCGACCATCTCCTTGTAATGTGTCAGCATCAATCGCATTTAATTGAGGCGTCAGAGGAACCCCATATTGACACATGTATTTTCTATCGGTCCTATCAAAACTGTAATGATGGCTTAATAAATACTCTCGCTCCTCGGCCAATATAAGCACCATTTCGAAACTTCTCATTCTTACGCCCTCATTTCTCTTGCTAATCTTGATTTTCTTCTCTGAAAAGCTTCATCTTCATGTTCTGATTTACAATGGTCGCTTCTTCTTTATCCACCCCTTCTTTGGATCAAATGGACATCATGGCTGTGATGGACATTTTTGTAGAGAAGTGTGATGAGAAAATGGTGTTCAAATCGCCTTTGGGCAATGAATACCTTTGCTTGGGGCCTGCATTCTCCTCCGAGATGGAGGCGAAGGAAATCAGGCCACTAAATCTATTTTTTCCCATCTGCCCTGGAGAAAGCATTCTTATTCGATCTGGATCCATCTCTGATCCCACAAATGCTCTGAAAACTCCTAGAACCTAGCCGAAGCCTCTTTCAAATTGGGAAGTATGGTTCATTCGGGTATCCTCACAGCACGATGTATCCGACCCTTCTGCTTACTATGTCGACGTTATGGAGCACGTTAATGAACTCTTTCCTGTTTGGTTGTCATCCGAAGAGCCCAACCACAAAAGACATCTCACATTTGACCAAGTTGCCGCCCTTTGGAATGACATTTTTTTGGGTGTCGTTTCCAGGCTGTGCAAAGACTTCCCTAAAAATTCTGCCAAGGCCTACACTAACTTCATGAAGGCCTACCGCAAACTCAATGGCCTGGTCGAGGTGGATGAGCACATGGCATTTTTGCTTCTTTGGATCTGCCACCACCTTCTGTGTGTGAATGCTCAATAGGTCACCACAAAGTATGTTGCTCTAGCCGAACAGCTTTCTCAGGGCTTCAGGGTCGCTTTGGTGCCTTTTGTGCTTGGCCACCTGTATCGAGATATTTATGAGATAACCCACAAAGGCTTGTATTCTACAGGAGGACCAATGTAGCTCTTGCAGATGTGGATCTATGCTTACTTACGCCCTTCTCTATTCTGTCATGTCATGCATGAAGGGAAGCCCTACTCTTTCTTTGGAGATCGGATTCTCCATTCCATCCAAGGGAATCTCTCATGCGAGCTCTATCCTGAGGCTTTCTTCATCTTGGACATGACTAAGAAGAACGGGACTTTCATGCCCATCTCTGAGGGAGAAATATATGGGCCAGGCTAGTTCACTGGTTAGTTTGAGCCAGATGATGAATATTTGGCCGGTCAGTCGCATCATGCATGGGGAAGTTATCTCCTCGGTCGTGACCTTTCATATGGAGGCACGATCGAGCAAGGTAAGAATGTTAAGGTCGGGGTCGAGTAATATTATCCTTCATTGTTCACTAGGTAGTTTGGCCTCGTTTAGCGTATCCCTTGCCCTCTCACTCATAAGTCATGCAACCAGCCACCCTACAGTCGCCTTGTGGTGACTGATTCAAGTCTTTATGCCTCTCTCAATGCTTTATACCGCCAAGAGGCGAATGCTCTTGTACTTCCCAGCTATCCTAACCTACCACAGGCCATGGATAGTTTCTTCGATTGGTGGGAGTGTCATTATGCCAAATTGCATAACAAACAGGGATTCTACTGAACTCATCAACCAATTCGTCTCACAGTTAGAGGCGAAGGGTAAGAAGAGAACAGTCGTTCCGTCGGCCGCCCCACCTGCTAAGAAAATAACAAGCAAGCCGAAGACCAGGTCGGCCGCTTCCCCGCCTTCTCAAGTTCCAACGACCGAGGCTGTTGTCCTAACAAGTCAAGAGGTCATGAGGGAGGATTTTGATGCTCTAGTGCCTGCTTCACAACCACTGACGACCCCAAAGAAGATCTCTGATTTGGGAGCTCTGCCTAATCCACCCCTAAAAGCGCCAATCCTTACTTTTTGGTTTGTTAGTCCTCTTAAGACTTATTCAATAATAAAGGACCGACCACTACCAACCTTCATAGGGCCACATCGACCATCAAGTACTTCTTCGACTGAGGCCGTATCTTCTTTCGAAACCTACTTCAAAACCAAGTATTGGCCTGGTCTCTCTATTGATGACTACTCAAAAGAGATCGAAGACTGCCTGAAACGTCACCAGGAAGCCCATTTTAATAAGTGTTGGAATAAATGGTGGTGGGATGGAGAGATTGAATAATCTTGATCTTCCTTTCTATGAGAGGTATCTCACCACTTATCGTCCTAATCTGGCACCATTCCCTATTTCTACCCAATCGCTGATGACTGTAATAAAAAAAATCCTCAAACCGTTAGAGATCAGCTCGTCGTCTACGTTGTTCGATCTTACCTAGGTGGAGATCGCTCGCTCATATATTTGTCTGTATTAATTTTCCTACTTTTGCATCAATTGACCCTTTTTTGTTCTTCTTATAGTTACTCAGGAGTTGGCGGCTAGCTAGAAATAGTTAGTCATGGCCCAACCTCAACAATCACAACAACCACCACCACAAACATCACAACCACAAACATTAGGGGTTCTTGACCCTGTTATTACCGAGATCTTGACTATTGGTTCAGAGGCAACGATTAGCGCTGAAGGCCTCCCTATTAACAGTCCACCTGAAGTCAGTAAGCTTCCTACTAACTCAAAATATATGATTCAAATCCCCCGTATTCCTTCCGTGCAAGTCAGTCAAAGTGCGAGCAGGGCGCCTCCCCCTTAGCTCTTGATCGAAAATCCCTGACTCCCGCTAATGATTCTTCTTGTAAGACTGGCTCCCATATCGGTTAAGGAGATTCCTGCATCAACTGTGCCCGAGGTCGCCACTATCGAAGTAATGGCTAAAGCAATGGTCGAGGCCGAGGAGACCGTAATCGAAGCTGAAGAGAATGCCATGGTCGAGGTCGTGAGACAATCCCAACCTAGACTACTGAGCCTACTACGATTGTAATTGTAGAGACAACCCCGGTCCTGGCTACTGCTAATATGACTCTGGCTGACGATGCTCCTATCGCCAACAATGAAGATCTTCCTCTTGTAGATGATATCATTTCTTCATTTGAGAGGGCCTTCGCTGGAGAAACAATTGTGGCCAAGTCTCCCTCTCTGTAACGTCCCGAAAAATCGGGGGTCGAGCATAACTCAACACCCGAGTTCCAGAACATCACTAATGCAACATAGATAATGATGATTAAATGTTGTCTGCATTAGTGTATTAAACATGAGTGAGATTAAGCCAAAACAGCATATCATACTCTAGAGACAGTTAAATTGCAAGCGAAAGACTGTGATAGATATATAAAATATATAAAAACTGTGGTGAGTCTCCAGAGTGTGATAACATTACCAGGTTAATAAATTTCAAGTACATTTCTAAAATATACCAAATGTGTAAGTGTAATGTCTTCTATCCCAAGTATCATAGCCTCGTCAATACAATAACAAGTCTTCATAAACCTGTCAGAGAGCTAAAAGTAGGAGAACTCCTCCTCCACATCATAGTAGTCCTGCTCTGCTTCATAAGCATCGCCATCACCTGAAACTCAACAAATCTGGTTGGTGTGTACAACACCGTCCCGTAACGTGGGAGTGAGTGATCAACTCAGTGGAACAATAAAGCATAGGTTAACATGTTATCAATTCAGTCAAGCAGTAATGATAAAGCAGTAAAATCAAACACTCCTAACTACTCTTATTAATGCAAGTATGAATGTAGTCATGATGTATGCCCTTGCCAAACCACCCTCATGCGACACCATCTTACGTTCGCGAATGCGTTCATCCCTTAGTGCTCCACATCTACTAGGCACATGCAGTGCGATGATGAGCATGATTACCGAGTAATTATTAGTCCATTTCAAACAGTGGTATTAGGAAACTAAGGTACCTCCCTTGTGTCATTCCCAAACATGATCCATTCTAGGGTCGTCAGTCCTAGTTAATCTCATATGATATTATGGTTTGAGAGGCATAGCGAAGGCATCACAAAGGCCTCGTCACCCGTCAGCACGGATACAGATCTCACCGTATGTGGCTCAATTACTGGCCGTCAGCTCGAATACAGGTCTCACCGTACGCGGCTCAATCGCTGGCCGTCAGCTCGAATACAGATCTCACCGTACTCAGCTCAACTCATGCTCTAGTTGCTATGAAGGGCTCGTCGCCAATCACAGACCTTAGAGTATACTCAAAGACACTATGGAGGACTCGTCGCCCGTCAGCACGAATACAGGTCTCACCACATTCGGCTCTCGTCGTAGGTGTCGACAGCTCGAATATAGTGTCCCATACCACCATAATCGGCTCACGAGTCTGGTTGCTCACTGGTCACTACGGGGAGGCACGTGGCCCCAGCGTAGGCCGACAGCTCGACCACGGTGTCCCATACTACCATGCCCAGCTCATGAGTCTTAGCGGATCAAGGTACCATAGTTAAAAGGGATTTCACTGGCAAGTTTGGTACCCTAGGTTCAAGCAGTAGCGTCCAAACACAGTGAACACACATTAGATAGATCGGGTTACTTGACGAGCTCGGCTAGCTCGAGCGCACAACAAGTTGAACGATATGAAGCGCATAAGCACTTCGTGTGGCCAACCACTATCGCCAACCGAAGTACAACTCGGGTTCGTCGAACACATCTCACGTGGCAAATGGATCATAGCCACGAATCCAATTCTGGTACCGATTGTCTGGACTATAATCATAGCCCCAAACACAATCATTTGCAGATAGATAAAGCAGTAATGGATCAAGATTCAAATCATACAATCAAAGTCTGGTATTATCCGTTTAGGGCTGCCAGGGCTGTTGCACGCACTCGTTGCTCCACTCCCCCATCACCCATGACGGATCATACAACGTAAACATGAATTTAAGCATATGCATTACATAGATAAAATCATACAATCAGTTGAGCATGTTATGAAGCACAACACAAGCATGAATTTGTACATATTCAATTCCTAATCACACAGCTATCCAAGAAAATCATACACATAGTTAAAGGAGTTGAGAATCATATCTCAACACCCTTAAACATTACAATTTACTAACTACTACTCATTTAGACATTTCAACAAACACTTTAAAATACGTACATCATCATACATGACATATGTTGATCACATAGGCATTAGGCCAAATACTTTCATTAGGGATTACCCCAACCATAACACGCGTACACCCACGACGGATAGTCATGGAAAGTAGGAATCCAAGTTCCATATTCATTTGAACATTTTCACAAACACTTGGGCTACACATTTCAATATATATAGCGTATAGTGGCCGTGGCGTGATTCAGGGCAAATCCTTTTGTCAAAGGGGTATCGCCAATACAACAATCATATATCCATGACAATTAGTCATGGCGAACACGAATGAGAATTCTATACTCATTCAGTCATTTTCACAAACACTTAGAATACACTATTACAACATACATGGTGTATGTTAGCAAAACATGTATTAGGGCTATCCTTTCGCCAAGCGAGTATTTTATCCATTTATAATATATTCATACAGCAAATAATCATGACAAATACATCTCCAAAATTTATACGTATACGGTAATTTCTAGAATACACAATTTCAACATACATAGTGTATATAAGCAAAACATGTATTAGGACGAGTCTTTTCGCCAAATAGGTAATTTATCCACATATAATATATTTATATGAGAAATAATCATGTCATACACATTTCCAAAATTTGTACGTATACGGTACTTTCTACAAATACCTAGAGTATGTAGAATTCCATATTTTTCATCTTTAATCGAAACGGAAAACAGACAGCACTTTGTACATGTGCAATTGCATGCAGATCATGAATCTATCATTATCTGACATTGAAAGCATTGAAAACCATAACCTATACACCTAAAGTCTGCACCTTTTGTCGTAGAATCGTAACGGAGTCGATAGGTTTGTTAAGCTTTGATCTACGACAGTTTGGCAACCTATAGAACAACATAGGTTAGCTATTTCATATCCTACAACCACCCAAGCCCCAAATCAGATTAGGGTTAGGGTTTCTTACCTAGAAACGGAGCCGGAATCACCGGGAAAGCGATAAGAATGGAGTGGTGGAGCATGGATAGCAGCAGGGAAGAGTGGCAGGGAGAATCTCCCACAACTCTCACACTTTCTCTCTCTTTTCTCTGTCTTTTCTCTCTCTCAATCTCAAATTCGTATGGCTGCAATGAGAGAGGGTTTAAGGTCCTTATATAGTCTAAAAACTCACCGAAATAGACTCCAGGTCAAAGTATACTTAGGTTATAACCAAAACAGGACTTTTCTAGCTCAACGGAGGACTTCTGGCGGGCCTCCTTGAGCCAAAGGTCGGACTTAAGCTCACTAACACTGGATCTACGTTTAGTTAAGTTTTCGTTTCGATCAGAATTCCAGATCACGCGTGGCGGACCAGTTTCAGTTCAACGGTCAGTGGATCTCGATCGAAGATTCCGAGTACATGTAAATGTGTATGAAATTTCTCCTGATCCGAGGGTGTAATTTGGTCTGATTGCTTAAAACTGATTCGCAAGCAACACGTGCCAGATTACTATTCAAGATATTTTATTTTGAATTAATTTTACATTTCTCACACTCTTCACTCCGAGCTCAAGCGAATAGCGCTGGGACACTGTCTGGATTTGATTTCCAAGATGGTTGTCAAGCCCAGCAAGGCGGTCCTGGTTCCTTAACTTCGTGTTAATCGGACTTCCGACGTGCGGTCCAGATCTGATACGGAGTTTCAAGATGCTCCCGAGAGCAGCCGGGTAATGAGATTGATCCTAGATTTTAGGGTAACCTAGTGTCAATGATTCTACAAGTTTTGGGTCTTGCAGGTCGTATTTAAAGTGGTTGGTGCTAATTTCACAGGTACTCTAGTTTAACACTGTCTATTTCTTACCTAATTTCTAAAGGATTTAGTCCTGAGCAATTTCTGTCTGAGGTGATACCTGGGCCTTTGTCGTTTGTATCTAAAGTGATCCAAGATTTACTACTTAGCTAGTTTAAGATAGTGTCTAGGGCGAAAGTGCTTTGAAAAATTGAAAGAACATGGTAGTGAAGGGTGGAATTTGTGAAGAAAATGGTTTGAAAAGGGATTTGAGGCTTTATTTGAGTGTTTGAGAAGTCAAACCGGTGTTAGGATTGACCCATCGCCTAAGGACGTCTAATTCCAGGTTGGAAAAAATCCGTGTTGTTACACTCTCCCTCTAGCAATCTAAAAGACGTGAAGGCTAAGCTCCATGACCATCTGCATAAAGGTTTAGTGGGGCTCTTGACATTGAATTGGTTGACTATCTCGACCGATTAGTCAAATCATACTACGTCTTCTCTTAGTCAGACCCTACTCTAGCCAACAAAGTACCTTCTCTGCATGAGTTCTAGGGGTTGCTCAAAACATGCTACCATGTCGGTGTCGTTATCGACCATCTTGAGACTGAACGAGCCACGACCAAGTCAAGGAGGGCCTCTACGCACCCCACCGCCTAGGATCTTGCAACCAAGAATGTCATGATGAAAATTTCTCAAGTCGAGCTAGAGAACCTAGAAGTCAGGATCACAACTTTGGAGGTGGAGTTGATTGCGATGAAGCAAAAATATGCGGGAAAGTATGCAGAACACCTTCAACACAAGAAGGAAGTTCACCAACGGGCCACTGACGTTCACTCCCAAATGGCATATATCGGTCTACTTTCTCAGTCGGCAACCAAGAAGGAAGCTTCACTGCATACCATGAAGGGACAATTGGGGGCGGTCAAGGAGTCATTACAACACTTTTTATCTTTTAAATTTTGATTGTAATCACTAATTTTTCTATACAAACGGTCATTGAGCCATTTTACATCATATCACCCTTTTACTTATCTTTTACTTCTGTTGTGTAACTACTTACTTATCCGTAAAGTTCGGAGGAACGTTGGTTACTTTTTAACTTTATGCTTTAAGCGCTCCACATTCCTAATTACTAGGAACATGTGGCGATTTTATCACCACAATCACTCTAGATCGTGGGTACTGGGGACACCTATTTAAACACCATTTGACACCTGTTACATCATCACATCATTACCCCCTTACAAACTCACCCTATCTTGATGGCTTCCAATTCATCCTCCCTTATTGCAGGCATTGAGCATTATTTGAATGATATTTTCAAATGAAGATTAAAACAATACTCACATTCCTCCCTGTTGTTTGATGTCAATGACTTCGCAATGTGTGCTTCGTCCACAGCCAAATCATATACAATGCTTGGGAAGCTTATCCAAATGTTGAAATGCATGTACATTATGGGAGATCGATTCTATGAACTGATTGTCGCTAACCAAATAAATGCAGAATATCTTCGACAATAGGCCTCGGCGAAGGAAGAATCTGCAGTGATGAGCAGAACGAGCTAGCATGGTACGGGCGATAACAATGCGCCCAAACGCATCAGTTCAAGCCCACCATGTTGAGGATGTTACAATCCTACTGAGCGGGGTTAACAGAGGAATTGAAAGAGCGCGGATTCGCCTATTTTGCTAAAGAGATGAATGATCTAGAGGATTTGTCATTCCTGGATCACCTTGTATCAGGTGCAGTCGAAGGCAAGCTTCAATGCCAAGAGGGCGGCTGAGGACATGGTTTCCTCAAGCGCCCTTTGGGTTGATTAGGTACTTCATCTCCCACCGCTCGTCATCGAAAAAGGGAACAGTTGGGCTTCCACGAAAGAAAAGAATGATGCAGAAATGCAAGCCCTCCTCGAAGAGTTCGAAGGGATGAAGATTTAAGCTCGACCACTTTCGAGCTTCACGTCTCTGTTTTCCTTATGTTTCAATGCGTTCAATGACCTGCCGAGCAATAAATCAATTCTGATGCCAATAAAATTGTTTTGTCTTGTTTAGGGCATAGGATGTATCCTCCTTTCAGTAATGCAGCTTGAGTATTTATCTAAATGAAGCATGATAGTGTTTTTAGTTATCGGCCAAGCTTTCGCGTTATTACATGGTCGCGCAGTACTTAGCCATTTCTTTTTCTTTAATTCTAATGCATGCGCTGACGTAGCCCTAGTAATTGCACCACATTTTTTAAGGGGATCTCATTTATTCTGCTACATTCCCTCAGGATATCAAAAAGGAATCAACGTGGTAGTCGTTAGTCTCGGGTTCCCAATCATCAAACCTTATCCAATATACATTAATGACTAAATCACACGCCTATAAAAGCACTCCTTAGGATTCAAAATGCATCACGGGTGATCTCAAAACAAGACTTCTATCAACATTACCTCAAACCCGATGGATTTCCTCTCTTTGTCCATGAACATCATGGAAAAAATCTTTACAGAAGGGCTTGATTCCTTCTCCCTCTCTTCCTTTTTGCATGACCCCTACCCTTTTCTTAGGAATGTTGCTAAGTTACCCAAAGATCACAAACCTCCACAGGAGGTTCTGAATATCCTTTTGGAGCTTCGACAACTTGGAGATAGCGCTCTATCGAGTCCAAAAGGGCCAAAAAGAAGTTGGCCGATTTGGAGTATGCTGCCCTCGATTGACGTCTCCCGTTGATCACTCGCTCCTTCGAAGAGCTCATGAGCTAACACATCTCATGGAGCAAAAGGCGAAAGATGGCGGTGAAGGCCAAGGTATTGGCCACTAAGAGATTCGAAAACTAAAAATCAACCCACTCGTAGATCTACCGTTCTGTCTGTCAAACCTTCTCTATCTCTTTTTGTATTCATCATATAATCAATTGGCCCTTATTCTAGGGTTTTTATTCAAATGAACTACTTGTTTCGCTTACTTTCCACGATCTGATTTTTTACAACTTCCCCATAGTGAAGGGAAAAGGGGTTTTAAGAATCGACCATTTATGGGTGAAATTGCGGATAAACCACTACTAGTGAAGTACGGAGTTATGTCCAAGTGTCCTAGAGGGGGGTGAATATGAATTTTCAAAATTTTAATTATATTAAATACACTAACTTCAAAACACTTATAAAACATGATTAAGTGAGAAGGAAGCACAAGCAAAAACTAGGATAGTGAAATATATGAAAGTTGCATTCCATCAAGCATGTTGTCTGTAGAATTAAGCATAACATAAATTATCATAGAAAATAAGCAAAAGCATGCATCACAAACACAACGATATATATTGGTTCAGCTACGTGCCTTCACCACTGTTGGCGGACCCACTTAACTAATAAGTGTAACAGATTTCACTATCCAATGGTTTAAAATCAGGTTAACGATAAACCTTTACAAAATACAGAAGGTTATCAAGAATGTCTACATAAGACAATAGATCCTACACAATGACTCTACACGTACTCTCTCGTCGGAGGCCTATGAAAGGACTTGGCGAGTTTGAAGATAACAAACTCTGAATCTCAATCCTACACAAGGAAAGGTTTTTAGAAAAATGGACTCTAATACTTACTTAGAAACAAGTGAGCCCCACTCAACATATAATGATGAAGATCTTTCAGCTGATGAAGATTCTTCAGCTCCGTTGAACTGCAACCAGTTGTAGATGCTTCAATCGAAGATGCCGAGGTTGTTGGGTCAGGGTTTTAGTAAATCCACTTAGTTAATGATAGGTCTTTAAGAGCCAGAGAAGATTGCCAGAGCTAAGCGTTCAAAGATTCCAGCACAATGATTTGCCATTAAAGAGTGTTGTTGGATCATCAATGAAGGTTGGAGTTCATAGCTCAATCCAGGCAATGAATGCTTCAATGATTTCCTTTAAGCCATGGATTGAATGATGAACTCCTCTGGAAAAGAGGGATCGGGAGTAGGGGTATTTACTCCAACAATAACTCTCTCAAAGCTCTCTTCAATGCTCGCTTAAAATTCCAGGAACCAACCCCAAATGAAATATAAAGTAAAATCTCAATGGTAAAAAAACGGATAGAAATTTGTTGGGTTCGATGTCATCGAACGGTCTTCTATGCCATCGAAGTTTCCTTCGATGTCATCGAACCTTCTCCGATGTCATCAAGCCCTGCACCAAGGTTTTCAAATAGGTGCTGGATAGATTTTGTTTGCTTTCATCAATCACCCTTTGATGTCATTAAAGGAGACCTTTAATGTCATCGAAAGATGACTCAATGCCAATGAGGTTTTTCTGAAAAATACATTGAGGTTGCAGGATAGATTGATCATAATTTCAATGTCATTGAACATCCTTCGATGTCATCAAAATTTGAATTTGATGTCATCGAAGGTGTTTTGAGGCCATCGAGAATTAATTAATTTTCCTTTAAAAACACACTGGACCATTTTGTCTCCAATACGATGTCATCAAACAACCTTTCAATGTCATTAAAATTTCAATTTCGATGTCATCAAAAGTGCTTCGATGACATCGAGAATTTTATGGACTTTTCTTGAAAACTCACTAGATAATTTGTTCTCTAATTCCATGTCATCGATAACTTATCTTTGTTGTCATCGAAGGTGGTTCGATTACATTAAGAATCTTTGAAATTCCTTAAAGTTTCCTGGAGTGTTTTGGCATGTTTGTGATGTCATCGAAACTTAAGTTTTGATGTCATTAAACTCCCTTCAATGTCGTCGACAATTTCAGATTTTAACAGTTTGGTTGTTGGACTAACTGGCTATTGTTTCGATGTCATCGGACTTTCTTTGTTCACATCGAAGATGTCTTGATGTCACTTCTAATGACATTGACATAAATTTTCCAACATGAAACATTTTCAACAAGCTTCAAGTTAAGTCTTATAATATACTTACCAAGGATTTCTTAAGTTGGTTTTGGGCAAGTATGGACTAGTTTTAAAGGGTTTTAATACCTGATAGGCTTTGGTTAGGGATGAGAGACATAATATACCTTTAATGTGCACTTGAGCCTCTTCAACTTCGCGAGTCTTTAGTCTTTAAGCTTCATATGGGGCTCACTGGACTCTAAGACTCAACTTTCACGTTAATTGACAAACAAGGACACTTTCAATCTCCCCCTTTGTCAATTAGGTGACAAAACAGCTATCAAACCCTAAATGATCTATACAACTCAAGTTTACAAACTATTACATTGCTTTACAATAAAATGTACAAATAACGTCTTGACGCTTGAGTTGCTCCCCTTATCTTCCTACATCACCATTAACATAAAAAACAACATACCCATAATGGTGGGAGGTATGTTTCTCCCCCTTTTTATCAGTAATTGGCAAAGGAATTAGTAATAATTAATAGTTAAAGCATCACTGAAGTTGGAGAACAATCACATTATATCCACGGAAGATAGAACATCATCCAACAAAAAGATAAGAGTGAAGTGCAAACAAACTAACATGCCATATATATATATATATATATATATATATATATATATATATATATATATATATAGATATATATATATATATATTCCAAAAAAGAATAACAAACCCAGGGCAATATCATCCAAATATCCATAATCAACATACAATCTAATCAAACATACAACCATCAATGAAAGTGCCTTAGTTGGTCAAATAACATGAATTTTGAGTCAGTCCTCAAGTGAACCTCAAGATGAGATTACAAGATCAAGACGTCAACCAGAAAGAAGATCAAGTGCTCCAAACAGGTAGATGAAGCCTCACTTTCCTAACCAAACCCCTAAGGTAAATGACCCCCATTAAAACTTGGTTTTACCTTCAATTCTTTGAAAATCATCTTTGGTAAGTTTAAGTGTTGAACACCTAGAATGATAAAGGAGTTAAACATGAATTACACAGATAAACTCGATTGCATCAATTTGCAATCGAAGTCATTTTTTATTCTATCGAACATGGTTCGATTGCATCGAATAATAGGCCCATTCTGTCCAATAACAACATAACCATCTGCTGGGAAATCTCGATTACATCGAATACAGCTCGATCTCATCGAAATTCAAAATTCAATAGAATTGAACCCTATTCGATAACATCGACTTTGGGCACTCCTTCTACATAAAATCATTCTCAAAAGTGTTCATCGATATAATCGAGTCATTTTCGATTACATCAAGCGTAAGTTCTTAATTGTATCAAATCATGCTCGATTACATCAAATATTATGAACATTTTGTCCAGTAAGTCATCAAAGAAAATACACATCTTCGATCACATTGAATATTATTCAATGTCATCAAACTTCAAAATTCGATGGCATCGAATGATGATCGATAGCATTGAATATCTGGACAAAATCTTCCAGCAACCAAAGGTAATTTTCTAAAGAATATCCGATGGGATCGAACTACCTTTCGATAACATCGAAGTGCATGTTGATAACATCGAATGGTCCTCGATATAATCGAGCAGAATCTATTCTACACAAAAACAAACATATGTGTAAAAAGTCAATACAATCGAATGAGACTCGATGTCACGCCCCAAATCCGGAGATCGGACTCATAGGAATCCCGATCGCCGAATCTAGTGCCGACAACCTTCGTAGTACCCCATTCTCAGCTCCCAGCATTTATACGCCAGGTTCCGATCCTGCGATCCTACAAGGAGGATTTTCCAACGTACATTTTTCTCGTAAGAAGCATAACCACAAGTTTACCCAAATCACAAAGGCAACATCATCAGCATATATCCACTAATATAATCATTTGATTACAATACTGAAAGGAAAATACGTATATCGAAATCAAAGCTCCAGAGGTCCGCGGCATGCTCTATGCTCCACGCTGCTGAAACCTAATGCCGCCTACACGCATCCATCGTGCATAAGCTTATAGAAAGCTTAGTGGGTTGTAAAAGTGTGTGAACAGAATATGCGTGCCCAGAATGTAATATCAGAGTTAACAGAGATACCGATAAGTCCACAAGCCATATAATATCAAAGTAAGCAGAAATTCTAACAAGTCCATGAGTCATCTAGTATCAGAGTAGGCAATATAAATCAGTTATGCAAATGAGGAGTCAAAGAGAGACAAATATCAGATGGTGAGGGTACAATGTAATATGTAAATCTTGTTAAGTCCGTCTAAGTCATATAAGTGAAGAAACATAGCAACCTAAAATGTCATATGCCGCGGATGTAATGCAATATGCAGAGCGAATGACCATGCAGGAATGTGAAGTCGAGGTGATAGTACGTAATATCGCAGGCTATGGGGCCACCACAAGGACTTCTATCCAAACCAGTCCCATACTTAAATTTAGATAGTCAGACTCATTGTGGTAAACTCCTGATCTTAGGTTAGTCACACTCCCCAACAAAAATCCTGGCCATTACGAAGGTACACGTAACAATTAGTTGCGCACCACCAGTCCGAGTGGATAGTGAATGAATGAATGAGTATGCAACTCCTATTCAATAAGTCCACATATCAGTACAGTTCCTCTCCGGGATCATCACCGGGGTCTAGTACACTCCAAATGGCACTGCTCCTCTCCCAGCAGCACAATCCAAGTGAGCAAAAGAAACCTCACTATCCGCCTGGCCAATAGTCTATCAATACCTATCCGGCACATCGATAGCGAACCCATTCACGAGCTGGTCAAACTCAGCCTAGCTATGCCCCCTACGCCGGGTGGGTAAGGCCACACCCCCTCCCAACTGACCATGACACAGTGGGAGATGTGGCCTCCTAGTATTCGGCACTCGGGCGCTCATGTATCCACTCAGTCTCAACGTTGGGGTGTCCTCTGGTACCAAGAGGTTTAGGGATTTTCACCCAAGGCCATCTATGGCAGCCCAATGCTAGAACAAATTTTTGGTGTCCCGTCTGGCCATCTATGACAGCCCGATGCTAGAACAAATTTTCGGTGTCCCGTCTGGCCATCCACGATATGCCTGTGGAGGGTACGACCCTGATGTCACTAGGGCGTACGATAATCATAATGTAAGATGCATGAGTCATACAATCCAGTCATGCATCAATCCTATACAACCATGCGCTCATGTGAGATAACCTCCGCCTATCATGGAGTCTCATAAAAATCTGCCCAATGACATATGCAATGGTCAACCACATCTCATAACAAGCATGCAGATGATGCGTATGAGCATGTATCATGATGTTATGCAGTCACATACTCATAATCGGTATCAATAACTGGCATCGACCTCTACAATGTGGACATTTAACCAACATTGTCCCCAAGGAATGGCCCACATAGAGCCTAACATATATTGGACCCATGGCCTCATACCAGGGCCAAATGTACAACACCATGGGCCTCATTCAAGAGTTTAATACACATCACGATGGGCCATTCACATGGGCTTAACATACATCACATTGGATTCTATTGCTTAGCCCTCAAATGTATCACAATGGGCCTCATCGCATAAGCCTCATATACATCACATTGGGCCTTAAACACAGGCTGAATACACATCACAACGGGCCTCAAATACGGGCCGCATATACATCACATTGGGCCTTGACAATCGGAATTGGCAATCAGCCACGACAATCAGAATCGACAATCGGCCACAATAATTGGCCTCGGTAGATAATCGACCTCGATAATCGAAATGGGTAATCGCCCATGACAATCAGAATCGGCAATCGGCCACGATAATCAGAATCGGCAATCGGCCACGATAATCGACCTCGATTGATAATCGGTCAATCGGCCACGACAAGCAAAATTGGCAATTGGCCAAGTTAAGCGACAATCGGCCATGATCGGTAATCAATCATGATAATCGGCCTCGATCGGTAACCAGTTAATCAGCCACGACAAGCAGAATCGGCAATTGGCCACGTCAATCGATAATCGGCCACGATCGGTAATCGGTCACGATAATCGGCCTCGATAATCGGTACCGACAATCAGCATCGATAATCGGCACCAACAACTAACACATAAACACGGCGGGTCCATAGATGAACCGACAATCAACCATAGTATAAAGATCGACACTCGGCCGTGGTTATATCAAATCCGATAGCATGGAGTCATTCGTCTCCGGTGAATGGGGGGCCCACTTATTTGGGTTAACCCACTAAGGGAATGATGAGAATGGGCTTAACAAGGCCTAAGGAAAGGTCACAATGAGGACATCTAACCATCATTGCCCATCAATGTAGACATTAAACCATCATTGCTCCCAAGGCATGACCCGCCATAATCATCATTACGTACATCATGGAGTAATCACACATCGCAATGAACCTCATATACGTCGCATTCGGCCCCATGCAAAGGCCTCATATGTGTCACATTAGGCCTCACTCATGGCCCTTATATCCGACACTTTAGGCCTCAACCCATAGGCCATCAAATACATCAAGTGCATTGCATCCACGGGCCGCACCAATAGGCCTCATATATATTAAGTGGGCTGCATCAATGGGCCGAACTAATGGGCCTAATACATATCACAATGGGCCTTGCCCATAGGCCATGAATACATCGCAATGAGCCTTGCCCATGGGCCTCAGATTCAAGAAGGTGGGCCCCATCATATGGGCCTTGTATCATCACCTCGAGCCTCACTCATGGGCCTAATATACATCACAATGGGCCTCTCCATCTGGGCCGTAATTCCATCATAATGGGCCCTATCCCGTGGGCATCAAATACATCACACTGAGCCACATAGCAGGTGGGCCCTGTACAACCAGCAGATGGGCCTGCACCTCCCAAATGGGCCCACTAGATGAACAAAATGGATGTACAACACATACATCAAGGTGGTGTCCACGTCATATGGATGGACAGATGAAACACATACATCAAAGGTGGGGTCCACGACCATGTCCAGGGATGGACGATGTGGATACAATAAATACATTGAGGTTGTCGCCATCGTCCAGACCACTGGACGGTGTAGATACATAATACATACATTAAGTGTGGGGTCCACAGCACCGTCCAAAGGTAGTCCAGCACTGTCCAGACATTCTGGACGGTGTGGATCAAAATATACATCATGGCTGGTGTCCACAGTGCCATCCAACCTATCCAGCACCGACCAAACATTGGACAGTGTGGATCAAAACACATACGCCAATGTAGGGCCCCACAACACCATGTACAGTGCAGATAAATCACATAGATTATAGTGGGTCCACGTCAACACAGCTAGATAGCTTGGATAAACAGATGGACGGTGTAGACGTAATACATATACATCACGGTGGATCCCACCGTCCTTGCACTGGACGGTGGATACCACACGTGTTGAGTGAGTGGGAGCTCACCGTCCAGATGTTGGACGGTGAGAATGAGAGAAATACATCCAGGTGGGTCCCGGGTGGTTGGGATATAACACATATCTCATGAATAGATCAGCAGAATTTGCTGACATCACAATTACATGGGGTTGGCCCACCGTCCATCAGACGGGCAGTCTGGATAGAAAACAGATGAACGGTGCAGGTGAGATCCAAACTTTAGACGGGTCCCACGTGGATGGACCACCACACCTATATATATATATATATATATATATATCTCATTAGGATATTATTATATATAAAAAAAACATCAAACGTACAGCTGGTTGGATGTCTGGACGGTCTGACGGTGGAATGGAGCCCACAGAACTTGCTGACAATCCAGCAGTTGTATGTTGCTGGACATCCAACTGATGGACAGCCCGGATTCATACGTCATCAAGGTGGAACCTGCACAGATGGACTGCTGGGATACAACATATACATCACGAGGGACCCACAGGGCCAGCTGACATCATCAGCTATATAGCTAGTGTGTAACCAGGCCACTGTCTAGATGGACAGTCTGGATGATACACCAGACAGGGTAGGGCCGTTGGAGTTTGGTGACGTCAATGCGCCAGCTCTATAGCTGGTGTAGTAGACCAGTCAATTTACTCCCAGCAGTAGGTGGGTCCCATGGTTTCAACAGTGGTCGTCCACCCTCTAAACTGTTTTATACAGTGTGGGTATACGTACATACATTAGTGGGTCCCATGTAGGGCCCACCATAACGTTTATTTTCCATCCAATCCATTGATAAGGTCACACGGACCTGGATGCAGGGGAAAAACAAATTTCAAGTTAATCCAAAGCTTTTGTGAACCCAAACAGGGTTTCAATGGCAGACGATCAATCCCACCGTTTCCTATGATGTGGGCCACCTGGGTTCCAGATCGGGCTGATTTTCGGAGGGAGCCCACTTCTCTAAAGGGGGTAAAAAATGCATGGTTTAGATGTTTAACACACATCACAGTGGGGCCCACAGCTGTCACCCATGTCCCCCCTGCCTGTCAGTCCGTCAACCGCAGCAGGCGCTGCCTGCGCCTTTGGCAGCAGTAGCGTTTGCTGCATATATTTTTTTTTTCATTTTGAAATCGTGTATTTCACAGTTTTTCATGCCTGGGGTCCGCATCGAAAGAATTCACCCCACTCACTGGTTCCCATAGCTCAGGACAAGCCAAACTAGCCTAATATCCGATATATTTTGGTGTATAGGAACGACAGGGGGTATTTCAACAGTAAACACGCTGTTTACTATGCTATAGCACGCCCGAAAGTTGGATTGGCCCCATTTTTCAGCTCAACGCCTAAAATGGTCTGAGGAAGGGAATGGATGACGAAGATTAGATGTACACATCAAGGTGGGGCCTGCATGAGCAGCTCACCCCAAAAGCATAATTATATTTACATTTTTTTGTACACCCCACTGTCAGTTCACTTTTCATGTCTCAGCCACGTCCAGCATCCCTGGACGCTGGACGGTTTGCATACGACACATGTATAAGGTGGGTCCCACATGTGGGGACCATGACTAGTGGGTCCCACGTGGACGTGGCCCACTTGATTTGGACCAACTTTATATTTGTGTTTTCCCATCTCCCTAAGGTAGGGCCCAAATGGTTTGGATGGTTAGATAAGACATACATCAACTGGGGTACATCCGGGTAGGCCACACTACCACATCGTCACACACAACAAAAGTGAAAGAGAGAGAGAGAGATAAATAGAGGCACCCACCTAAGGATCTTCTCTTCCTTCTTCCGCTAATACGATCTAGAGCTCCAAGGGGCGCGATTCAATGGTTGAGATGGGATTTGGATGGTGGGGATGAGAGAGAGGAAGGTGGGCCACACCAAGCTCTCTCTCATGGAGGTTGAGACGTGAGTTGCTTGGGAGAAATGAGAGAGATAAGAGAGATGAAAGATGTGATGTAAAGAGAGAGAGAGAGGGATGGGTGAGAGAGTGATGGGTGATGGGGAGAGTTGACTTTAAGGGAGGGGTGGTTGTACTTGGGGATGGGTGAGTGATGGGGTGTGATTTGTACTTGATTGATATGATTGATGTGATTAATGTGATAGATTCTCTTGGGATTAACAATGCGCGGCATTTTCCTTGAACTGAACGTGGGAACATGTCTCCTGGCTCAGGTATCGGATTAGAGTGCGAGACGCGGCATCGAAACCGCGACGACAACGCGGTCACAAGGGTACAAGTCTTAGGTCAAACCGACTCTAATATATGGAACATGACTCAGGATCACGCGCAAATACCGATAACAGATCGCGGGTCACCAGAATTCAACTAAGATGACCGCAGAGGCCTATGGAATGGTACGGGCTAGGATACGGGTCTTACTATAACATCCCGAATTTTTGCCAACCTGAAATTAGACGTCCTTAGGCAATGGGTCGATCCTAACACCTTATTAACTGGTCAGAACTCAATCCCACAGTCTAAAACCGCTTTTGAACCCATTTCCTTCACAAATCCCACCCTTCACCACCTTGTTCTTTCAATTTTTTTAAGTACTTTCACCCTAGACACTATCTTAAACTAGCTAAGTATTATAACTTGGATCACTTTATATACAAACTACAAAGGCTCAGGTACCACCTCAGACAAAAATTACTCAAGACTAAATCCTTTAGAAATTAGGCGAGAATTAGCTAGTGTTAAACTAGAGTACCTGTGAAATTAGCACCAATCACTTTAAATACGATCTGCAAGACCCAAAACTTGTATAATCATTGACGCTAGGTTACCTTAAACTCTAGGATCAATCTCATTACCCGGCTGCTCTCGAGAGCATCTCGAAACTCCGTATCAGATCTGGACCGCACGTTGGAAGCCCGATTAACACGAAGTTAAGGAATTAGGACCACCTTGCTGGGCTTGACAACCATCTCGGAAATCAAATCCAGATAGTGTCCCAGCGCTATTCGCCTGAGCTCGGAGTGAAGAGTGTGAGAAATGTGAAAGTAATTCTAAATTAATTCCAAAATAAATAAATCTGGCATGTAACGCTTGTGGATCAGTATTAAGCAACCAGGCCGTCAGAATCAGGCCAAATTAAACCCTCGGATCAGGGATATTTTCCCAAACATATCCATGTACTCGGAATCTCCGATCGAGATCCGCTGACCGTTGAATTGAAACTGGTTCACCACGCGTGATCTGGAAACCCTACTGGAACAAAAACTTAATGGTACCTAGATCCAAGGTCTGTGAGCTTAAGTCCGACCTTTGGCTCAAGGAGGCCCGCCAGAAGTCCTCCGTTGAGCTTAAACTGACTCACTTTGGATATAACCGAAGTATACCTTGGCTTGAAGTCTATTTCAGTGAGATTTTAGGCTATATAAGGACCTTAAACCATCTCTCATTTCAGCCATACGAATTTGAGAAAAACCCTAGGAAAAGAGAGAAAAGAGAGAGAAAGTGAGAGAGGAGTGGGAGCATCTCTCTGCCATGCTTCCCTGCCGATACACGAGCTTAACCACTTCCTTCTAATCGCTTTCCCGGCGATTCCGGCTCCGTTTCTAGGTAAGAAACCCTAACCCTAATCTATTTTAGGGTTTTGATAGTTGTAGGTTATGAAATAGCTAACCTATTTCATTCTATAGGTCGCCAAACTGCCGTATACGAAAGCCTAGAAATCTATCGAGTTCTTTCCGATTCTACGACAAAAGGTGCGGACTTTAGGTGTATAGGTTATGGTTTCCAATGCTTTCAATGTCAGATAATGATAGATTCATGATCTGCATGCAATTGCACATGTACAAAGTGCTGTCTGTTTTCCATTTCGATTAAAGATGAAGAATATGGAATTTTACATACTCTAGGTATTTGTAGAAAGTACCGTATACGTATAAATTTTGGAAATGTGTTTGCCATGATTATTTGCTGTATTGATATATTATATATGGATAAAATACTTGTTTGGCGAAAGGACTCGCCCTAATACATGTTTTTGCTAATATACACTATGTATGTTAAAATAGTGTATTCTAAGTGTTTGTGAAAATGACCGAATGAGTATAGAATTCGCATTCGTGCTTGCCATGACTAATTGTCATGGATACATGATTGTTGTGTAGGCGATACCCCTTTGACGAAAGGATTTGCCCTAAATCACGCCACGGCCAATATACACTATATGTGCTAAAACGTGTAGCCCAAGTGTCTGTGGAAATGACTGAATGAACATGGAACTTAGATTCTTGCTTGCCATGACTATCCTTCGTGGGTGCACGCGTGTTATAATTGTGGCAACTCCCTAGTGAAAGGATTTGGCCTTATACCGATGTGATCAACATACGTCATGTATGTTGATGCATGTAGTTTAAAGTGTTTGTTGGAATGACTAAATAATTATGGATTTATGATTTATGCCTGCCAAATGTATTGAATGTAAGAACATGATTGATGTGTATGTGACAACTCCTTGAGGATTTGTCCTATTCTATGTTGAAATCAACATACGTCATGTATGTTGGAGTGGTGTAGTTTAAGTGTTTGCTAAAATACCTGTGTGAGAAATTGTGTAACGAACTAAGTTTAATAGGGTGTTGAGATAGGATTCTAAGCTACCTTAGAGATGTATATGATTTCCTCCATGTTGCTTGTTTAATTTAACCACTTACTTATGAAATATAGGTGTTTGTATTTCCTGTTTATATTGTTCTTTATTACATGTCTTATGACATGCTTGTCAACATGCTTGAATTACTTGTTTATTCTGCTTTACTCTATATGTTTCTGGTCATGAATTGATTGTGTTTGGGGCTATGATTATAGTCCAGGCAATCGGAAACAAAAATGAATGCATGGCTGAGATTCATTTGCCACGTGAGATGTGTTCGACGAACCCGGTTATACTTCGGTTGGTGATAGTGGTTAGCCACGCAAAGTGCTTATGCACTTCATGTCGTCCAACTTGTCGTGCGCTCGAGCTAGCCAAGCTCGTCACACAACCCGATCTGTCTTATGTGTGTTCACCATGTTTGGACGCTACTGCTTGAACCTAGGGTACCAAACTTAACAGTAAAATCTCTTTTAACCATGGTACCTCGATTCCCTAAGACTCATGAGCCGGGCATGGTGGTGTGGGACATTGTGGTCGAACTGTCGGCCTACGCTGGGGCCACGTGCCTCCCCGTAGTGACCAGTGAGCAACCAGACTCGTGAGCCGATTATGGTGGTATGGGACACTATATTCGTGCTGTCAGCCTACATTGATAAGGTGATGGGGGAGTGGTGCAACGATTGTTAGCAACAGCCCTGGCAGCCCTTTGTAGTGACCGCGAGCATACTCTAAATCTGCGGTGAGGCGATGAGTTTTGCCGCAGTAAATAGAGTATGAACTAGGCCTGTATTAATTTAGTGATGAACCGTTAAAAGGGTGATGGGGGAGTGGTATAACGATTCCTTGTAACAGCCCTGACAGCCCTTGTAGCGACCTAGAAACACACCATCGTATGAGATTAACTAGGACTGACGACCCTAGAATGGATCATGTTTGGGAATGATACAAGGGAGGTACCTTAGTTTCCCAATACTGCTGTTTGAAATGGACTAATAACAACTCGGTAATCATGCTCATCATCGCACTGATTTGCCTGGAAGATGTGGAACACTGAGGGATGAACGCATGTCGTGAACGTAAGATAGTGTCGCATGAGGGTGGTTTAGCAAAGGCATTCATCATGTCATTCATACTTGCATTAATAAGAGTAGTTAGGAGTGTTTGATTATACTGCTTTATCATTACTACTTGACTGCATTGATAACATGTTAACCTATACTTTATTATTCCACTGAGTTGATCACTCACTCCCACGTTACGGGACGGTGTTGTACACACCAACCAGACTTGTTGAGTTTCAGATGATGGCGATGCTGCGAAGCGGAGCCGAACTTTTATGAGGATGAGGAGGATTCCTCCTATATGCAGTTTCAGGCAGGTTCCTGTGAGTCATGTCCTGATCGACGGGGCTTTCTGGGCTGTTGACTAGAGGATCTTACACATTTGGTATATTTTAGAATTGTACTTGTAAATAGTTAACCTGATAACATTATCACACTCTGGAGACTCACTACAGTTTTTATATTTTATATATCTATCACAGTCTTCCGCTTGCAATCTCACTTGTCTCTAGAGTATGATATGCTGTTTTGGCTTAATCTCACTTATGTTCAATGCACTAATATAGACAACATTCAATGATCATTCATTTTGTTGCATAAGTGATGCGTTGGAACTCGGGAGTTGAGTTTATGCTTGACCCTCGATTTTCAGGGCATTACAAGATGATATCAGAGCATGATTTTGATTAAACTGGACCTGAGTTATGTTCTCACTACGTACGCTGACGCCTTTTAACATAGGAGGGTGCGAGAACAATGTAGTAACAGTCTTAGGCATCCCAATTTTGTCCAACGGCAAAGTTCACTAAAACGAACGCCGAAATCGAGTTTGTATTCAACCATGGTCGTACGGGTCGACCTTAAAACATTCTTAGGCCGTCTATTAATGAGTCTAGATCACAATCCACCTCATCCCAACTGTTGAAAATCGGTAGAATATGGGATAAATGTGATGAGGATAACTACTTCGAATCCTCGGAGCTTCTCTGGACTCCTCACAGAGACTTCTCGAATCTACGAGAAAAGAAAGCAGAAAATAGAAATAAATTCTAATAAATTTGAAATTGATTAATGAATGACTAAAAAATGAGTTCACAACCCTTTAATAGGGATACCAAGTAATGGGAAAGAAATCAGAAACAAACTACAACTAAAACTCTTAGAATTCGCGACTTACTATAAGGTCGTGATGTCTACTAATGCGCAAGGTTTTCGGCCAAAAATAGTAAGTGTCCTATTTGGCTTCACCAAACCGTTCTCCTAATTATTCTAAGCTCTTTTCACGTTGGGTGCAACTCCTAAAGCCCAACGGATGAAGAGTAATCAAACTAAAACTACTATTTATAGTAAAGACGAAATTGAAACAGGGAAACGACCATCGATCCAGGGTTTTTTTACAATTTTGGGATGCGCAACCCTGCATAGTAGGGTTGGTTGACTTCTTTAGCTCGTTCTACCCTAAAATCATATATTTTACATCAGATAACTCATTCCAGATTGCAAGATACGTCCGATTTGACCCAAAACGACTCGAAACGGAGTCAGGGGCCACACGCGTCAATCCGGGGGGGGGGGGGGGGGGGGGGGGAACCAAGTGGACCCAGGGTGCATTTGACACCTTGGGAGGATGGTGAACACCACCCCACCGCGGCGGTGTGGCACCCTACCCATCGAACCGCGGTAGAACCGAGGTCACCACGGTCGACCGCAGTCGGGTCCGACAAGGGTGGTCGGGTCTGCTCGGGTCTTGGTCGGCCTGACCCATAGGCACGTGTGGTGCATGCGAAATTACGGGGGGACGCCTATTTCACGTCGTTTTACCCCCTGTTTCGAAAATTATCTCATTCAGACATATCAAGGAAAAAGCACTGAAGACGATCATCACATTTATTAATACTGGGTTCATTTACATCCTTCAAATATCCCTTGATTCTAAGATAGATCGTTCAAACATGTACAAATTAATAATGTTCGAAGATTCCAGTTAATTGGCAAATTCGGTAGCATAACGGCAGCAACTTTGGTCATCTCCTAGAACTTAGGAGGAATTGCTGAATCGATCAACCAATCTTCAAGGAGATAGAAATTTCGGTAGCATAACGGTAGTGATTTCGATCATCTCCCATAACTTGGGAGGAATGTGCACTTCCTCTGATTATCTCCTTTACACTTGAGCAGAGGAACTTAAAGGCTTTAACCATTTCAGCAGCATAACGGCCCTTTTTCTTCACAGACTACAGAGTAGTCTGGTTTGAGCGGACCCGCGCAAAGGATATCGTTTGCGCGGACCCGCACAAACGATATTGGTTTGCGCGGACCCGTACAAAAGATATGCTTTGTGCGGACTCGCACAAACCCATCTGGCTGTCGCTCTCACCTTCGATCTTTCTTTTTGCTCCGCTTTCTCTTGAAAATCTTTCATCCCCCTTTATGAGAGAGAGAACAGGGTATTTATAGGCATTTCGCACGTGTAGAACTCTAATCTTGGCGATGTGGGACAAAATAACTCGCAATCCTTTCTGTGCAGTTGCTGTCTGCTTTGTGCTAACCCGCGCAAACGATATGCTTTGTGCAAACCCGTACAAAGTGTTCTGCTTTGTGCGAACCCGCACAAACGATATGCTTTGTGTGAACCCGCACAAAGTGTTCTGCTTTGTGCGGACCCGCACAAAGTGTTCTGCTTTGTGCGAACCCGCACAAACGATATGCTTTGTGCGAACCCGCAAAAAGTGTTCTACTTTGTGCGGACCCGCGCAAACGATATGCTTTGTGCGGACCCGCACAAAGTGTTCTTCGAACTATTTCTTTGTCCCTTTCTTCCAACTTTTTTCCCTCAATCGTCTTGATCTTTCTTTGCCCCAATTCTTTCCTCCTTGTCTCTGATATCTTTTTCATCTCTTCAAATCAACAGATGATGAATACTTTGCACATTTTTTACGCACCAACAGATGCCCCCTCGATCCTTCTTTGATTAATTTTGCGAAATCAAATGGAGGATCGATCTTCTTTCGCACAAAAATCCCTCCTCGGCAATCATAAGTCAGACATGACTATGTATCGGAGATGAATCACTTGAATGGAGAACTCCTATATTCGAGCTTGGACGGAGGACCGTGCTAAAATGAATCATGATCAGAGGAATAAAGCTTGAATGAATTGCAGATGAAGGATGACTGAACGATCATGCTTGACCAGAAGATCGAATGATTGCGTTCAATCGGAAGACTAGAATGATTGTGCTCAAACGGAAGCCTTGATGGTTACGCTTGATCAGGAGACTTGATGATTGCATTCAAACAAAAGACTTGAATAACGGTGCTCGAACAGAAGACTTGTTGATTCTGCTCGATCGGGAGGCTTTGATGGACTTCGTTCGAATGGAAGATTTTGAATGCTCACATTCAAACGGTAGACTTGAGTGATCACACTTAATCGGGAGGCTTGAAATACTCATATTTGACTGAAGATTGGAATGCCAGAAGACTGGAATGCTCGCATTTGACCAAAAGATTTGAATGATCGCGGTCGCACGGAAGACTTGAACGACTGCGCTCGGTCAGAAGACTTGAACAATCGCGTTTGAACGGAAGATTTGAATGTTCACGTTCAAACGAAAGGCTTGACTGATTGCGTTCAAACGGAATACTTGACTAATGGCGTCTGAATGAAAGGCTTGACTGCCCCCAGCCAAATGGTGTTGAACGGATGCTTCACTAGAGAAGATAAAAATTTTCTTTTCATCGAAGCACATCTCTGTAATAGCTGCGACAACTTTGTCTTTGAGTAATTTGATCAGAAGAGCATCCTTCAATGCCGCCTCTGCCGCAACAACCTCTTTGGTCAACTCCAGTGATTCTTGCCTTCAGCTTTATGTATAGAGAACTATTCCTTAATGCTACTCCGGTCACAGCAACTTTTTGCTTCTTTCTTTTCTTTATTCATGATCTGCATAATCCAAGCTTTCGAATAATAATCTTTCCGATGATGATTCCGTTTGCTCCTTGTCTTCATTAGATCTGGTACTTGCAATCTTGCGATATTGCTGCTAGAATAGCGAGGAATTATGACATCAGCATATAAATGGGCTTTAATATAGAAGCAACTTTCGAACGTTCATGTTGAGTCATGATTCCTGGTACATAAATTCCTTCGCCACATATAAGAAATTATCAGAAAGACCAAGGCATAGATTGAATACATAGATCCTGCCCCCTTTCCCGGTCAATGCCGCATAAAGATTTCTTCCGAAAATAATACTTTCGGAGTAAAACCTGCCGATACCTTTGAAGGATGGATAATCTTTGTTGCTCCTTTAACGAATCTTGAAGACTTGAACTGTTGAGTAGATAATTGACAATATCTTAAAGATATTTTCTGTTGCTGTAATTTGAACCTGATTCAAGCGAAATGCATTTTTGCATATTGTTTACTTGATATTTAAGATTTTCAGCAGGCAATTGTATTCTTGAGCATATCTAATTTGAAATGTGTATCTGCAGCATTTTGAATGCTAAACTTAATTTTTGCTTTTGAGCCATGGTGCTAGAGGACTTTGACCGACCATACTTTGACTGGACAAGACTGACCTCGACCTGACTGGACTAGACTCAACCAGATGACTGAACTGGACTTGACACTGGGCTCAAAGAGCAAGATAGTTTACGGCTATTTCGGGCAGGGCTCAACGAGCACACAGTTTATCGCCATTTCGGGCAGGGCTCAAGGAGCACATAGTTTATCGCCATTTTGGGCAGGGCTCAAGGAGCACATAGTTTATCGCCATTTCGGGCAGGCCAATTTCGGACTTTATAGGTCTTATGCGTAGCTGGCCGTATAGGCTTGACTAGGCTGCTTTAAATGATGATAGGCCTTAGGTGTAGCTGGCCGCATAGGCTTGGCTAGGCTGCCTTAAATATTCATGGGTCTTATGTGGCTGCTTCGTCAACTGCCTGAATGGCGATAAAGATATTTCACCGCTGCTGATAATGCTCTGAGAATCAATAATTGATATTTTGCTGCTGCTGATATGTTCTGAGAATCAATAATTTTTGGCGATGATAACATTTCTGATAAGCGATTGATGGCGATAGCGATAGCTGCTAATTTTGGAGATAATCATTGACGCTTTTCATTTGGCGATCATCAACGCTTGGCAGCGATCATCAACGTTTGATAGCGATCATTAACGCTTGATAGCGATCATTAACGCTTGATAGCGATAGCGATCATTAATGCTTTCCATTTGGCGATGACTTGATATGCTTGAAAGCCTGTCTTTCATTTAAATACACAAAAGAAATATTTTCTATGATGAGAAACATATTTCACAGCTTTTACTCACCTGTCTTGCCCCCTTTTGATTAGGAAGCATTGCTCTAGGAATCTTTGTAATCAAAATCACGATGTCGCGACTTTTATGTCGTATACCTTAACAATTTTACTTTTATCAATCTTCTTCTGTAACTTGTTCTTCAAGTCATTCACTTTTCTCTTCTTCTTTCTTCAATTATATCTTCCGAATTTCTCTTGAAATTCGGAGTCAATTGAAAAAATTGTGTTTGAATTCATTCGCATAAAGAAGAGTACATGACCTTGTCTTTCGCAATCCTCTACTTGTCGGTGACAATCGTTAATGCTTGATAGCAAACATCAATGCTTGATAGCATTAGTTCTTGCTTTTGCCACAACTTTGACCTACAAAAATTGATATAGATAATAGAAAATTATCACCTCGGGGGATTAACGATTACCTCATTTGGGATTTTGAGATTTTGTCATTATGAGGCTTTGCTTATCTTGCCCCCTTTGATTTTGGAGTTATCATACTGATATATTTCGAAATCAAAATAGCGGTCATTTCTTGAACTGACGCATTTGCAACGAATGCACTTTACATCGAAGCTTTATATCTTTTGCTTCACTTACTTCTTTTCATTTGAGTATTTTAGGCTTTCATATCTCGATCTTGTCAATTATTGGCGGTTCACCATACGGAGCATGTTATCGTCTTTTAACGCAGATGCCCCCAGAATTTTCTTTATCGAGTTCCTGTCTTCTCTCTTTTCTTACTTTCTTCTTTCTGTCATGCTCTTTCATCACAATTTCTCCCTTATCGATCATCTTTTGTAGCTTTTTCCTAAGGGGATTACAATTTTCCGTATGATGCCCAAATTTACGATGATAATGGCAATAATCCATTCCTCCTGTATTTTTGATTTCTTCGCAGTGTCTTAGCCGAGGTAATTCAATACTCTTCATAGCCAACAATTGATTCAGCATAGGAAGTATATCTTTTCTTGAGAATGCATATTTCATATGGTCTTTATTTTGTCTGGACCTTTTATATGTCATTATAACCGCACGATCATTTCTATCTTCTTCATCATTATATCTTTCAACATTCTGATAATCTTCTTTAGTTTCTTCCTTCCGAATGATGCGGGCTGATTTTGACTGAAAAGATGACATTCCTCCCATCATCTTTTCAAGAGCATAAGCCTTCGTAGCCAAATTACGAAAGCTTCTCCAATCTTTACTAATTAGGTGGCATGCCAATTCTGGTCTCATGCCTTCTAGACATAGTTTTACTTGTTCTGATTCCTGTAGCGGATGTTGGCATGATGCTGCCAAATTCTTCCATCGACTGATGAATTTTTCGACTGATTCGCTTTCTTCTTGGCGAATAGAAGCCAATTCGGTCAAACTAATTTCTCTGTCTGAAGGGAAAAAGTTTGTCATAAAAGCATCCTGCATCTGTTCCCAGGTATGAATAGATCCTGGGATTAAACCTGAATACCATCTGAAAGCTTTTCCTGTCAGAGAAGATCCGAATAGTCGCAGACAATATTGAGGAATTCTAGAGAAATTTTCTATCTTTGCTATGAAATGCATCATATGTTCTTCTGGGGATCCGTTCCCGTTGAATTTTTGAAAGTCTGGGTATTTAAAGTCAGCAGGAAATGGCATTTCTTCTATTTCGCGAAGATATGGTGTCTGATAACGCCATTTTTTATTCTGATATTGAAATTTCTTATTCTGACTTCGCTCATTCTCTAAGTGAATAGATTCGATAACCATCTGCCGGATTTCTTCTTGTGTGATATTCTGAGTAACATTAGGCATTGACTCTTGAAATCTGACCGCTTGCGGTTGTGGCCTTTTTACTTGTGGTTCAACGTTGTTCACGGCAGCCATTGTCGGAATATTAGGAACTTCTTTAGCCACATGCTCATTTAGTGGAAACTGATCAAGCTGATTAATATCTGTCAACGAGCTTTCTGTTTCATTATACTTCGATCGTCTTGATATTTTAGTAGGAAACGATCGTCGTGCTGCCGACGTTGTTGAAGAAAATGAACTATTATTTGATTTGAAATCAGTGTATTATCGCTTCAAAGAACTAGCTGACTCAAATCGTGGCATTCTCAATGCATGGGTTTGCTTGAGTGACCATTTGCTGGTTACGGTCGCTTTTCCTTTATTTTCCTGGACTCGCCATGATTCTGTGGAGGACTTCTTTATGGTCATAGCTAATGGCATCGGAAGGCCTTCTGGAGTTATAGTTCTTTCAGTTTTTCTCGAATGAGATGATTGTGTGACCGAAGCAGGACTATGTCTCACGACCTTTCGCATAATCGACCCGGTACTTGGCGAGATGATGCTTTTCGGGGCAACCAATTGAACTTTTCGACTTTTGGATGTTACTATCTCCCATTCTTCCTCATCTTCTTGAGTTTTCTGTTCTCTCGCCCATCTGGCCTTTGGGGTGAACATAGCAGGGAAGTTGCGCGGCGTTAACTGAGGAACTACACGCTCAAGATGTGTCGCAGGAGGAGCGATTTCAGAATTCTTCTTCACTGCATTACGCGTTATCGGCCTTCTTAATTTTGGCGTCTAAGAGACGCCAAAAGTGATAAAAGTCTTACAACTTTCCAATGTTAATACTAAATAAGATAATTTCACCAGTGGACTCGCTATTTTATTTCGAAAATTATCTCATTCAGACATAACAAGGAAAAAGCACTGAAGACGATCATCACATTTATTAATACTGGGTTCATTTACATCCTTCAAATATCCCTTGATTCTAAGATAGATCGTTCAAACATGTACAAATTAATAATGTTCGAAGATTCCAGTTAATTGGCAAATTCGGTAGCATAACGGCAGCAACTTTGGTCATCTCCTAGAACTTAGGAGGAATTGCTGAATCGATCAACCAATCTTCAAGGAGATAGAAATTTCAGTAGCATAACGGTAGTGATTTCGATTATCTCCCATAACTTGGGAGGAATGTGCACTTCCGCTGATTATCTCCTTTACACTTGAGCAGAGGAACTTAAAGGCTTCAACCATTTCAGCAGCATAACGGCCTTTTTTCTTCACAGACTACAGAGCAGTCTGGTTTGAGCGGACCCGCGCAAAGGATATCGTTTGCGCGGACCCGCACAAACGATATTAGTTTGTGCGGACCCGCACAAACGATATGCTTTGTGCGGACCCGCACAAACCCCTCTGGCTGTCGCTCTCACCTTCGATCTTTCTTTTTGCTCCGCTTTCTCTTGAAAATCTTTCATCCCCCTTTATGAGAGAGAGAACAGGGTATTTATAGGCATTTCGCACGTGTAGAACTCTAATCTTGGCGATGTGGGACAAAATAACTCGCAATCCTTTCTGTGCAGTTGCTGTCTGCTTTGTGCGAACCCGCGCAAACGATATTGTTTGTGCGAACCCGCACAAACGATATGCTTTGTGCGAACCCGCACAAAGTGTTCTGCTTTGTGCTGACCCGCACAAAGTGTTCTGCTTTGTGCGAACCCGCACAAACGATATGCTTTGTGCGAACCCGCACAAAGTGTTCTGCTTTGTGCGGACCCGCGCAAACGATATGCTTTGTGCGGACCCGCACAAAGTGTTCTTCGAACTATTTCTTTGTCCCTTTCTTCCAACTTTTTTCCCTCAATCGTCTTGATCTTTCTTTGCCCCAATTCTTTCCTCCTTGTCTCTGATATCTTTTTCATCTCTTCAAATCAACAGATGATGAATACTTTGCACATTTTTTGTGCACCAACACCCCCTCTCTCTCAAATGCCCCTCCAAGCATCCTTTTCTCTTTACGGTTGTTGTTTTCTCTCTCAAACCTCTCTCCCAATCGCCCAATCCCTCATTTTCGGGCACAGCCCATCCACATCCATCATTCACAGCAACACCTATCTCTACCCTTTCCGTTTTCTCTCACTTGAGCTCCTACACCCCCCATTTGAAACTCAAATTCGTGTAAGCTCTCTAACCCATCCATTTTCTTCCCTTCCCTTCTTCAAACCCTGCCTTTTGGGCCTTTACAATCCCTGTTGAGGCTCAAGTCCGTGGAGAACCAAAAACTCCAGCCCCCGTTTTCCCCTTATCCTCATTTTCCATGGCTCTATCCGAGCTTGTACGGCCATTTTCTCAGATGTCTAGTCATCCAGACTGTTGTCTTGTAGTTTGCATGGGTTATCGTCTTTGGATGTTTATGCTTTCATGTTGATGGGTGTGGTAGTTGGTAGAATGTTAGATGTTTGAAGCCTTGGTCATGCATCTTCTGTCATGTATGGAATGCTTGACAAGTTAGAGTTGTACTTGACAACTGCGAACTCCTTCCACCCTCCACCATTACATCTCTAAACTCATCTCTTACTCCTCTTGGCCTCACCATATCACACCCATATGGGCACAACGATCCACTTTTTTGTGTCCCATAACCTTCACAACCTCCAACTGTTAGGACGTTTAAGGCCCATTCAGCCAACTGCATAGGTGGATAGAATTGTAAAAGTAACAATAAATGTATGTGTAAGGTATGGCCCCTAGATTGGGTGTATCCTATGTTATCCGACACCATGTTTAGAATGTACACAATTAAAAGTAAATTCTGAGATTTCCTTTCAAATAACAATTAGAAATTCATTATCCTGGGATTTGGAAATCCCATCTCACACTTTCCCACACAAGGCTCATTTTCCAAAGCCGATATAATTAATTCTTATCCCACCCACCCTCCTACCAAACATGCCATTCCCAATCCCGAAGTGGGATTAGCAATTCAGTCCCATTTAAGACAATAGGCCCTAAAGTTTTGGACCTAGAGTGGTGCTCCTAGATTTCGACAGGCCTGACTATGTAGGAAATCCAACAAATTTATAATGTGAACCTTAGGACTCTCTTAGTTGGGATGAGCACATGTGGAATGCTCGAGCGTCAAGTACAGACAACTCAGTTCCAATGAGACAACTTTGACCCTAAGTGATAAAACCCTTCCTTGTATTAGAAATGATGTGAAATCATCTAGCGTATGAGCATAGACTTTGGACTACACCTATGGATTTCCACTACTCCTAAATTAAGACTAGACTACTGGTTACATTAGAGAAGGCCAGAGACCGATAGATGTAGCTAGGTCAAATCAATACACCTCTTTGATCTGGGTGGCGCAGCGAAAGCGTGGTGGACCCTACCCCACTGGCCTAGGATCGAAACTGTGCTCATTGAATACGAACATTATAGAAGCCCTAGCAAATTCACCATTTCCTTAGACATAGATAATAACAAGGACTCTCTTAGACTAAGACCTAAAGGGTAACATTAGACATAGATAATTTGAGCCTTTCAATGATGGACATTCCCTAAGTTTTTAGAGTGATCGGACTACGGAGTTACTAAAATATAAACTGCGAAGCATTCGCGGCTTGACCCAATTCTCAATCCTGGGCGACTACCAATGGACTCACTGCTTGACCGAGAAGAAGACCAGGAGCCACCAGGACTAGGAAGGGATACGATGAGCCTTCTACCCTGGTCAGGTAGATGATCGATGTATCAGGATCAAGCCCACTACAATTGTCTCTCCGTGTTGGTCAAACATTGAAAACAGCTATCTTACTATAACTTGTTGGGAATTATCGCCAAGACTCCAAATAGGTAAAGAAATAAATTGTAGAAAACCATCAGGATATGGGAAATGGATAAAGAAATAAGTTTTAAGGGGGTTAGACTAAAATGAACCAGGCTAGTATATACCCTACCACGCGTAGAAACTCGAAACCAATAAGTCTTAGGCAAATAAAATAATAGAAATCTTTCCTTATTACCCTTAGGCAATTTTGGGGACGAAATTTATTTTAAGGGGGGTTGATTGTAACATCCCAGATTTTTGCCAACCTAGAATTAGACGTCCTTATGCAATGGGTCGATCCTAACACCTTATTAATTGGTCAGAACTCAATCCCACAGTCTAAAACCGCTTTTGAACCCATTTCCTTCACAAATCCCACCCTTCACCACCTTGTTCTTTCAATTTTTCTAAGTACTTTCACCCTAGACACTATCTTAAACTAGCTAAGTATTATAACTTGGATCACTTTATATACAAAATACAAAGGTTCAGGTACCACCTCAGACAGAAATTACTCAGGACTAAATCCTTTAGAAATTAGGCGAGAATTAGCTAGTGTTAAACTAGAGTACCTGTGAAATTAGCACCAATCACTTTAAATACAATCTGCAAGACCCAAAACTTGTAGAATCATTGACGCTAGGTTACCCTAAACTCTAGGATCTCGAAACTCCGTATCAGATCTGGACCGCACGTCGGAAGCCCGATTAACACGAAGTTAAGGAATTAGGACCACCTTGCTGGGCTTGACAACCATCTCGGAAATCAAATCCAGATAGTGTCCCAGCGCTATTCGCTTGAGCTCGGAGTGAAGAGTGTGAGAAATGTGAAAGTAATTCTAAATTAATTCCAAAATAAATAAATCTGGCATGTAACGCTTGCGGATCAGTATTAAGCAACTAGACCGTCAGAATCAGGCCAAATTACACCCTCGGATCAGGGATATTTCCCCAAACATATCCATGTACTCGGAATCTCCGATCGAGATCCGCTAACCGTTGAATTGAAACTGGTCCGCCACGCGTGATCTGGAAACCTTACTGGAACGAAAACTTAATGGTACTTAGATCCAAGGTTTGTGAGCTTAAGTCCGACCTTTGGCTCAAGGAGGCCCGCCAGAAGTCCTCCGTTAAGCTGAAACTGACTCACTTTAGATAAAACCGAAGTATACCTTGGCCTGAAGTCTATTTCGATGAGATTTTAGGCTATATAAGGACCTTAAACCCTCTCTCATTTCAGTCATACGAATTTGAGAAAAACTTTAGTAAAAGAGAGAGAAAAGAGAGAGAAAGTGAGAGAGGAGTGGGAGTATCTCCCTGCCATGCTTCCCTGCCGCTACACGAGCTTAACCACTTCCTTCTAATCGCTTTCCTGGCGATTCTGGCTCCGTTTCTAGGTAAGAAACCCTAACCCTAATTTGTTTTAGGGTTTTGATAGTTGTAGGTTATGAAATAGCTAACCTATTTCATTCTATAGTCGCCAAACTGCCGTGTACGAAAGCCTAGCAAATCTATCGAGTTCTTTCCGATTCTACGACCAAAGGTGCGGACTTTAGGTGTATAGGTTATGGTTTTCAACACTTTCAATGTTAGATAATGATAGATTCATGATCTGCATGCAATTGCACATGTACAAAGTGTTGTCTGTTTTCCGTTTCGATAAAAGATGAAGAATATGGAATTTTACATACTCTAGGTATTTGTAGAAAGTACCGTATACGTGTAAATTTTGGAAATGTGTTTGCCATGATTATTTGTTGTATTGATATATTATATATGGATAAAATACTTGTTTGGTGAAAGAACTCACCCTAATACATGTTTTTGCTAATATACACTATGTATGTTAAAACAGTGTATTCTAAGTGTTTGTGAAAATGACCGAATGAGTATAGAATTCGCATTTGTGCTTGCCATGACTAATTGTCATGGATACATGATTGTTGTGTAAGCGATACCCCTTTGACAAAAGGATTTGCCCTAAATCATGCCACGGCCAATATACACTATATGTGCTAAAACGTGTAGCCCAAGTGTCTGTGGAAATGACTGAATGAACATGGAACTTGGATTCCTGCTTGCCATGACTATCCGTCCTAGGTGAACGCGTGTTATAATTGGGGCAACTCCCTAGTGAAAGGATTTGGCCTTATGCCAATGTGATCAACATACGTCATGTATGTTGATGTATGTAGTTTAAAGTGTTTGTTGGAATGACTAAATAACTATGGATTTATGATTTATGCCTGTCAAATGTATTGAATGTAAGAACATGATTGATGTGTATGCGACAACTCCTTGCTATAAGGATTTGTCCTATTCTATGTTGAAATCAACATACGTCATGTATGTTGGAGTGATGTAGTTTAAGTATTTGCTAAAATGCCTGTGTGAGAAATTGTGTGACGAACTAAGTTTAATAGGGTGTTGAGATAGGATTCTCGGCTACCTTAGAGATGTATTTGATTTCCTCCATGTTGCTTGCTTAATTTAACTGCTTACTTATGAAATATAGGTGTTTGTATTTTCTGTTTATATTGTGCTTTATTACATGTCTTATGACATGCTTGTCAACATGCTTGAGTTACTTGTTTATTTTGCTTTACTCTATATGTTTCTGGTCATGAATTGATTGTGTTTGGGGCTATGATTATAGTCCAGGCAATCGGAAACGAAAATGAATGCGTGGCTGAGATTCATTTGCCACGTGAGATGTGTTTGACGAACCCGAGTCGTACTTCGGTTGGCTATAGTAGTTAGCCACGCGAAGTGCTTATGCACTTCATGTCGTCCAACTTGTCGTGCGCTCGAGCTAGCCGAGCTCGTCACACAACCCGATCTGTCTTATGTATGTTCACCATGTTTGGATGCTACTGCTTGAACCCAGGGTACCAAACTTAATAGTGAAATCCCTTTTAACCATGGTACCTCGATCTGCTAAGACTCATGAGCCAGGCATGGTGGTATGGGACACCGTGGTCGAGCTGTCGGCCTACGCTAGGGCCACGTGCCTCCCCGTAGTGACCAGTGAGTAACCAGACTCGTGAGCTGATTATGGTGGTATAGGACATTATATTCGTGTTTTCGGCCTACATTGATAAGGTGATGGAGGAGTGGTGCAACGATTGCGAGCAACGGCCCTGACAGCCCTTTGTACTGACCGCAAGCATACTCTAAATCTTCGGTGAGGCGACGAGTTTTACCGCAGTAAATAGAGTATGAACTAGGCCTGTATCAATTTAGTGATGAACCGTTAAAAGGGTGATGGGGGAGTGGTGTAACGGTTCCGTGTAACAGCCCTGGCAGCCCTTGCATCAACCTAGAAACAGACCATCATATGAGATTAACTAGGACTGACGACCCTAGATTGGATCATGTTTGGGAATGATACAAGGGAGGTACCTTAGTTTTCCAATACTGCTATTTGAAATGGAGTAATAACAACTCAGTAATCATGCTCATCATCGCACTGCATGTGCCTGGAAGATGTGGAGCACTGAGGGATGAACGCATGTCGCAAACGTAAGATGGTGTCACATGAGGGTGGTTTGACAAGGGCATTCATCATGTCATTCTTACTTGCATTAATAAGAGTAGTTAGGAGTATTTGATTATACTACTTTATCATTACTGCTTGACTACATTGATAACATGTTAACCTATGCTTTATTGTTCCACTGAATTGATCACTCACTCCCACGTTACGGGACGGTGTTATACACACCAACCAGACTTGTTGAGTTTTAGATGATGGCGATGCTACGAAGCGGAGCCGGACTTTTATGAGGATGAGGAGTATTCCTCCTTTATGCAGTTTCAGGCGGGTTCCTGTGAGCCGTGTCCTGATCGACGGGACTTTCTGGGATGTTGACTAGAGGATCTTAAACATTTGGTATATTTTAGAATTGTACATGTAAATAGTTAACCTGGTAATATTATCACACTCTGGAGACTCACCACAGTTTTTATATTTTATATATCTATCACAGTCTTCCGCTTGCAATCTCACTTGTCTCTGGAGTATGATATGTTGTTTTGGCTTAATCTCACCCATGTTCAATGCAATAATACAAACAACATTCAATCATCATTCATTTTGTTGCATAAGTGATGCGTTGGAACTCGGGAGTTGAGTTTATGCTCGACCCCCGATTTTCAGGGCATTACACTTACACTCGATATCATCGAAATTCAAATTTTGATAATATCGAAGACTATTCGATAGTATCAACAATGACAAATTTCTGCCCATTTTTTTACTGTTGGGATTCTTCTTATATAAATACCTCAGGTTGCCTCTTAGTAAAATGAGATAAAAATTAAGGGAGTTTGAAAGAGTTCTTCACATACATTATACCCTCTTCCTCATTTCCTCTTTCCCATTAGAGTTCATCATTCAATCTTGGCATATGCATTAACTCACCATCTTATGTGCTTAAGATTGAATTATGAACTCTAGCATCCAGTCAGGTTCCAATAAACCTCTATTTTGACAAGAAAACAAATGCATTTGATTTGAGGGATTTATTCAATGATAACAAAGAATCCGATAAGAGAACATTGATCACATTTATTCTGGTGTTCATTTACATCCTCGGATTCCCTTGATTCTGAAAACATAGTACAATCAATCAAAGAACTGAATGAAAGAAAAGATAGTCTGATGGCGATTCTAGCCGCATTTCGATGCTTTTAATGTTCATCACAGAGACAGAAGGGGTTGTGGGGTCTTGAAGAGACTTGATTTGGTTATGCAATAAGCATTAATCATCCTTTCAGTCATGCAAACGAACTCTTCTTCCTCCTAGAACTCTCTCTCTAGGCTTCACATTTCCTTTACTTCCTCTTTATGAATCCGGTAATTGGAGCACTTGATCAAGGACAGCGCATTCTTGGCAAGAACACTGGTGCACATTCTAAGAGAACTTGGAAATTTCATGAACTTGGGTTGTGCGATATTTCCATTGTGCCATACTTTTGTTGTGTCATACTTTCATTGTGTTGTATTTTCATTGTGCCATATTTTCATTGTGCTGGAGCTTTATGCGTTGGAGCTTGCTGTGCGCTGGAGCTTTGTGCGCAGGCCGTTACGCGGAAACTATTGCGTGCTGGAGCTTTGAGCGCTGGCCGTTGCGCGGAAACTATTGCTCGCTGGAGCTTTGCACGCTGGCCATTGCGCGTTGGAGGCTTCGCCCGCTAGCCGTTGCGAGGAAACTGTTGTGCGCTGGTGCTTTGCATGCTGGAGGACTTTGCGCGCTGGAGGGCTTTGCGCGGTGGCCAATGCGCACTGGAGGGCTTTGCGTACTGGCGCGCTGGCCATTGTGCGCTGGTATTGTTGTGCGCCGCACAATAGTTGTTCCGCACAATGGGTGCGAACTCTACCTCCCTCTCCAAAGTCTGCTACTCTCCTTTCTCTTCTCCTGAATCTGGTGCTAATGACCCCTTTAGACAGGTCATGGTGTATTTATAGCTCTCTCACACATGCGAACATGCCACGTATTCATTGTGCGCTCGTTCCCTTTGTACGGATCTAAGTGCGCGATCTCCTCTGCACAGAATCTATTGTGCTGGATCCATTGTGCGAAATCCATTACGTGGGATCCATTGTGCGGAATCCATTGCGCGGGATCCGCTGCACAAAATCCGTTGAGTAGGATCCGTTGTACGGAATCCACTACGCTGAATCCGTTGCGCGGGATCTTCTGTGCGGAATCCATTGTGCGGGATCCGCTATGCGGATTTTGTTATGCGGCTTCCTCTTTGTACGAAGTTCCCATTGTGCGAGGAATGTGTTATGCGCCGCACAACGCCCCCAACGCACAACGAGGTGCGCACAATACTCTCCCTCTCTTGTCTCGTTCTTCTCTCTCATTTCCTGCCTCACCAACTGATATCTCAACTAATCTAATCCCTTCAAATGAAGCAGGAGTGGGGTATTTATAGGCCCCACCACTCTTACAAAGTGGTGATTACCATCACTTATCCCTTTGCACATATACGTCTTCTTCTCTTAAACCACGGTGTCCACCAAGCTTTCCCTTAAATGGTGGTGTACAACCTATTTCCATTAAAATGACACCTGTGCACCCCTTTTTACCAAACTACCATTTTTAATGCCTTTTACCAAAATACCTAAACTACCCTTAGATATCTAAACTACCCCTGGACATGGATTTTTACCAAAATACTCCCGGCAGGATTTTTACCAAAATACCCTGAGACGAGATTTATACTAAAATACCCCCGGACATGGATTTGTATCATGGAATTCTCTGACCACTGTAACGAGATATTTTTGTGCCTCAACAGATGCCCCCTCGATCCTTCTTTGATTGATTCCTGAAATCAAATGGAGGATCGATCTTCCTTCTCCTGAAGAACTTGAATGAAATGCAACTGAAGGATGACCAGATGATCAAGCTTGCATGGAAGACTGGATGATCATTGTTGACTAGAAGATCGAACGATCACGTTCGATTGGAAGATTGGAATGCTCATGTTCGAACGGAAGACGTGAACAATCGCGCTTGAACGGAAGACTTGAATGATTGCGCCCGAACGGAAGATTCAAATGATTGCACTCAAACGGAAGACTTGAATGCTTGCGCTCGAACGGAAGATTCAAATGATTGCGCTCGAACAGAAGACTTGAATGCTCCCAGCCAGTAGTATCGACCGGATGCTTCACTAAAGAGAACTATCTTGGTCATCAAAACTTGTCAGTGTAATAATTGTGGCGACTTTATCTTTGAGTAGCTCGACCAGAGAACGATCTTTCAACTCCACTACTACTGCAACGGTCTCTTTGATCAACTCCGGCAACTCTTTCCTTCAACTCTGTGTCTAAGGAGTTGTTCTTTAATGCGGCTCCTACCGCAATAACTTTTTTCGTTTGTTTCCTTTATTCATGATATGCATAATCCAAGCTTTCTTTACTACTAAATTAATCGAAATTAGTATCTCAAGACATTATAGTTTTTTCCAATTTAGCTTTATGAAGCATTGATAATTGTTTAAATATATTGAAAGCTTCTTCTCTCTTTTAGGCTGATTTTGATATTCGCAATATGATTTAATCATTTCATTTTTGCGCTTTGTCATCGTGCTTCACATTCTTGGCTCATTATATCGCACTCTTAGGAATGTCATCTTCAACTCCAAAGGTTCAATCGCTAAGTCTTTTCTAGCTTGTGCTCCTTGGCATTTCTTTATGGACTTTTCCTTGGATCTTTGCTGATTCTGAAAAATATACAAAACTTCTTTCAATTTCTCTTTAATAATTTTTCAAAGACTATAGAAGTTACTGATGATGATTTCATTTGTTCTTTGTCTCCATCAGATCTGGTACTTGGAGTCCTGTGATATCAGTACTAAGATAGCGAAAAGTTACGACATCGGCATATAACTGGGCTTTAATATAGAAGCAACTATTGAACGTTCACATTGAATCATGCTTCATGATTCTCGGTATATGAATTCCTTCATCGTGCATAAAAATTATCAGAAAGACCAAGGCATTGTTTAGAGAAGTATATCATGCCCCCTTTCCAGGTCAATGTAACGCCCTGAAAATCGGGGGTTGAGCATAAACTCAACTCCTGAGTTCCAGAACATCACTTATGCAACAAAATGAATGATGATTGAATGTTGACTGTATTCGTGCATTGAACATGAGTGAGATTAAGCCAAAACAGCATATCATACTCCAGAGACAGTTAAATTTGCAAGCGGAAGACTGTGATAGATAGATAAAATATATAAACTATGATGAGTCTCCAGAGTGTGATAACATTACCAGGTTAAATAATTACAAGTACAGTTCTAAAATATACCAAATGTGAGGAAGTGTATTGTCTCCTATCCCAAGTACCATAGCCCCGTCAATACAATATCAGGTCTTCATTGACCTGCCAGAGAGATACAGATAGGAGAACTCCTTCTATCATCATAGAAGTAGTCTGACTCTGCTTCACAAGCATCGCCATTACCTGAAACTCAACAAATCTGGTTGGTGTGTACAACACCGTCCAGTAACGTGGGAGTGAGTGATCAACTCAATGGAATAATAAAGCATAGGTTAACATGTTATCAATTCAGTCAAGCAGTAATGATAAAGCAGTACAACCAAACAATTTTTAACTACTCTTATTTAATGCAAGTATGAAATGACATGATGTATGCCCTTGCCAAACCACCCTCATGCGACATCATCTTACGTTCGCGAATGCATCCATCCCTCAGTGCTCCACATCTACCAGGCACATGCAGTGCGATGATGAGCATGATTACCGAGTAATTATTAGTTCATTTCAAACAGCAATATTGGGAAACTAAGGTACCTCCCTTGTATCATTCCCAAACATGATCCATTCTAGAGTCGTCAATCCTAGTTAATCTCATACGGTATTATGGTTCGAGAGGCATCACGAAGGCATCGCAAAGGGCTCGTCACCCGTCAGCACGGATACAGATCTCACCGTATGCGGCTCAATTGCTGACCGTCAGCTTGATTACAGGTCTCACCGTACTCGGCTCAATCGCTGCCCCTCAGCTCGACTACAGGTCTCACCGTACTCGGCTCAACTCATACTCTAGTTGTTGTGAAGGGCTCGTCGCCAATCACAGACCTTGGAGTATACTCGAAGACACTACAGAGGACTCGTCGCCCGTCAGCACGAGTACAGGCCTCACCGTACTCGACTCTCGCCGTAAGTGTCGACAGCTCGAATACAGTGTCTCATACCACCGTATTCGGCTCACGAGTTTGGTTGCTCAATGGTCACTACGGGGAGGCACGTGGCCCCAGCATAGGCCGACAGCTCGACCACGGTGTCCCATACCACCATGCCCGGCTCATGAGTCTTAGCAGATCGAGGTACCATGGTTAAAAGGGATTTCACTGGTAAGTTTGGTACCCTAGGTTCAAGCAGTAGCGTCCAAACATGGTGAACATACATAAGACAGATCGGGTTACTTGACGAGCTCGGCTAGCTCGAGCGCACAACAAGTTGAACAACATGAAGTGCATAAGCACTTCGCGTGGCCAACCACTATCGTCAACCGAAGTACTACTCGGGTTCGTCGAACACATCTCACGTGGCAAATGAATCACAGCCACGAATTCAATTCTGGTACCGATTGTCTGGACTATAATCATAGCCCCAAACACAATCAATTGCAGTTAGATAAAGCAGTAATGGATCAAGATTTAACTCATACAATCAAGGTCTGGTATTATCCGTTTAGGGCTGTCAGGGCTGTTGCACGCACTCGTTGCTCCACTCCCCCATCACCCATGATGGATCATACAATGTAAATATAAATTTAAACATATACATTACATAGTTAAAATCATAAAGCAGTTGAGTATGTTATGAAGCACAACACAATCATGAGTTTGTACGTGTTCAATTCCTAATCACACAACTATCCAAGGAGATCATACACATAGTTAAAAGAGGTTGAGAATCATATCTCAACACCCTTATACATTACAATTTGCTAACTACTACTCGTTCAGACATTTCAAGAAACACTTAAACAAACATACATCAACATACATGACATATGTCGATCACATAGGCATTAGGCCAAATCCTTTCACTAGGGAGTTACCCCAATCATAACACGCGTACACCCATGATGGATAGTCATGGCAAGCAGGAATCCAAGTTCCATATTCATTCAGCCATTTCCACAAACACTTGGGCCACACATTTTATCATATATAGTGTATATTGGTCGTGGCGTGATTTAGGGCAAATCCTTTCGTCAAAGGGGTATCACCAATACAACAATTATGAATCCATGACAATTAGTCATGGCGAGCACGACTGAGAATTCTATACTCATTCAGTCATTTTCACAAACACTTAGAATACACTATTACAACATACATAGTGTATATAAGTAAAACATGTATTTAGGCGAATCCTTTTGCCAAATAAATATTTTATCCATATATCGTATATCCATATAACAAATAAACATGTCAAACACATTTCCAAAAAATATATGTATACCGTACTTTCTACAAATACCTAGAGTATGTAGAATTCCATATTTTTCATCTTTAATCGAAACGGAAAACAGACAACACTTTGTACATGTGCAATTGCATGCAGATCATGAATCTATCATTATCTGACATTGAAAGCGTTGAAAACCATAACCTATACACCTAAAGTCCGCACCTTTTGTCGTAGAATCGTACCGAAGTCGATAGGTTTGCTAAGCTTCCGTATTCGGCAGTTTGACAACCTATAGAACGAAATAGGTTAGGTATTTCATAACCTACAATAATCTAAACCCCAAAACAGATTAGGGTTAGGGTTTCCTACCTAGAAATGACGCCGGAAACGTCGGGAAAGCGATGAGAATCAGGCGGTGGAGCCCGAACAGCGGCAAGGAAGAGTGGCAGGGAGATTCTCCCACTGCTCCCACACTCTCTCTCTTTTCTCTCTCTTTTCTCTCTCTCAATCTCAAATTCGTATGGCTGCCATGAGAGAGGGTTTAAGGTCCTTATATAGCCTAAAAATTCACCGAAATAGACTTATGTTCAAGGTATACTTACATTATAACCAAATCGGCATTGTTTCAGCTCAAAAGAGAGTTTCTGGCGGGCCTCCTTGAGCCAAAGGTCGGACTTAAGCTCACTAACGCTGGATCTACGTTCTATTAAGTTTTTGTTTCAGTGGAATTTTCAGATCACGCGTAGCGGACCAGTTTCAGTTCAACGGTCAGCGGATCTCGATCGGAGATTTCGAGTACATGTAAATGTGTATGAAATTTCTCCTGATCCGAGGGTGTAATTTGGTCTGATTCTGACGGTCTGGTTGCTTAATACTGATCCACAAGTGAGTGGTGCCAGATTACTATTCAAGATATTTTATTTTGAATTAATTTCACATTTCTCACACTCTTCACTCCGAGCTCAAGCGAATAGCGCTGGGACACTATCAGGATTTGATTTCCGAGATGGTTGTCAAGCCCAACGAGGCGGTCCTAGTTCCTTAACTTCGTGTTAATCAGACTTCCGACGTACGGTCCAGATTCGATACGGAGTTTCGAGATGCTCCCGAGAGCAACCAGGTAATGAGATTGATCCTAGATTTTAGGGTAACCTAGCGTCAATGATTCTACAAGTTTTGGGTCTTGCAGATCGTATTTAAAGTGATTGGTGCTAATTGCACAGGCACTCTAGTTTAACACTAGCTAAATCTCACTTAATTTCTAAAGGGTTTAGTCCTGTAAGATTTCTGTCTGAGGTGGTACCTGGGCCTTTGTAGTTTGTATATAAAGTGATCCAAGTTATACTACTTAGCTAGTTTAGGATAGTGTCTAGAATGAAAGTACTTTGAAAATTTTAAAGAAAAAGGTGGTGAAGGGTGGAATTTGTGAAGAAAATGGTTAAGAAGCGATTTTAGACTGTGGGATTTAGTTCTGACAAGTTACTAAGGTGTTTGGATCGACCCATCGCCTAAGGACGTCTAATCCCAGGTTGACAAAAATTCGGGATGTTACAGTCAATCTTCGCATAAAGATTTCTTCAGAAGATAATATTTTTAAAGTAAAGCCTATTGATACTCCTGAAGGATGGATAATCTTTGTTGCTCCTTTAACAAATCCAAAGAATTGTAACGCCCTGAAAATCGGGGGTCGAGCATGAACTCAACTCCCGAGTTCCAACGCATCACTTATGCAACATAGATAATGATGATTAAATGTTGTCTGTGTTAGAGCAATAAACATGAGTGAGATTACAGTAATTCATACTCCAGATCAATTGTATAAAGGCAAGTGGAAGACTGAAACTGTATATACATGTACGTAAAAGATACAAAATCATTTCATTCTCCAGAGTATGAACCCATTTGAGTCACCATATACATATATCTGTTTTACAAACAAAATGTCAAAAATACAACTAAAGTGTAATCCCTGCATGTCTCGTCAATCCTGACAGTCTAATCAAAGCCACCAGAGTACTGCATAAATGAGAACTCGGCCTGGTCCTCGTCATAGTTTGGCTCAGCCTCCTGAGTCGTCATCTCATCTACACCTGAGACAGAGTCTAGTTGGTGTGTACAACACCGTCCCGTAACATGGGAGTGAGTAGCTAACTGAGTGGAACAATAAAGCATAGGTTAACATGTTATCGACTCAGTCAAGCAGTAATGATAAAACAGTATAATCAAACACACCTAACTACTCTTATTAATGCAAGTATAAATGCAATCATGATGTATGCCCTCACCACACACTCCCTCGTGTGACACCATCTTACGTTCGCGGCATGCTTGCATTCTTCAGGGCTCCACATCTTCCAAGCACATGCAATGCATGATGAGCATGATTACCGAGTTATTATTAGTCCATTTCAAATAGCAGGATTGGGAAACTAAGGTACCTCCCTTGTATCATTCCCAAACATGATCCATTCTAAGGTCGTCAGTCCTAGTTAATCACAGACGAGGGTGTATTTTCTAGGTCGCTGGAAAGGCTGTCAAGGCTGTTACACACAAAGGTTACACCACTCCCCCATCACCTTTTTAACGATTCATCACTATACAGATACAGGCCTAGTTTCATACTCTATACACAGCGGCAAAACTTGTCGCCTCACCGCAAATTCAGAGTATACTCGAGGTCACTACAAAGGGCTGCCAGGGCTGTTACGCACAAAGGTTACACCACTCCCCCATCACCTTATCAATGTAGGCCGACAGCACGAATATAGTGTCCCATACCACCATAATCGGCTCACGAGTCTGGTTGCTCACTGGTCACTACGGGGAGGCACGTGGCCCCAGCGTACGCCGACAGCTTGACTACGGTGTCCCATACCACCATGCCCGGCTCATGAGTCTTAGCGGATCGAGGTACCATGGTTAACGGGATTCCACTGGTAAGTTTGGTACCCTAGGTTTAAGCAGTAGCAACCAAACATGGTGAACATACATTAAACACATCGGGTTACTTGATGAGTCTGACTAGCTCGAGCGCACAATCAACTGAACGACATGAAGTGCATAAGCAGTTCGTGTGGCCTAACACTGTCGCCAACTGAAGTACGACTCGGGTTCGTCAAACACATCCTACGTGGCGACATGAATCCTCAACCACGATCTCAAGTCTAGTACCGATTGTCTGGACTATAGACATAGTCCCAAACTCAATCAATCCTTATTTAAAACATGTAGAGTAAAGCATAATAGACAAAGTAAATTAAGCATGTTAACAAGCATATCATAAAGCATGTTATAAAGCATGTTATAAAGCATGTTGTAAAACACTATATAAACAAGAATACAAACTCATATGTTTCATAAGTAAGCGGTTAATGTAAACAACCACATGGAGGAAATCATGCAGGTCTCTAAGGTAGTTGAGAATCCCCTCTCAACACCTATCTAAGGCACCATTATTCAAGCACTTACTCTCACAAGCATTTTCACAAACACTTAGAATACACTATTTCAACATACATAGTGTATGTTAGTAAAACATGTATTAGGGCGAATCCTTTCGCCAAGCAAGTATTTTACGCATATATAACATGTTCATACAGCAAATAGTCATGGCAAACACATCTCTAAAATATATACATATACGGTACTTTCTACAATACACTATTTCTACATACATAGTGTATATTAGTAAACAAGTATTAGGGCGAATCTTTTCGCCAAATAAGTATTTTATCCATATACCATATATTCATGCAATAAATAATCATGGCAAACACATTTCCAAAATTTATACGTATACGGTATTTCTACGAATACCTAGAATATGTAAAATTCCATATTCTACATCTTTAATCGAATTGGAAAACAAACAGCACTTTGTACATGTGCAATTGCATGCAGATCATGAATATATCATTATCTAACATTGAAAGCATTGAAAAATATAACCTATACACCTAAAGTCCTCACCTTTCACCATAGAATCGCAATGAATAGGACAGGTTTGCCAAGCTTCCGTATTCGGCAGTTTGGTAGCCTACAGAATGAAATAGGTTAGCTATTTCATAACCTACAACCTTCACACCCCAAAACAGATTAGGGTTAGGGTTTCTTACCTCAAAACGAAGTCGGAATCGCCAGGAAAGTGATGAAAATCGGGTGGTGCAGCTTGTGTAGCGGCAGGGAATGGTAGTAGGGAGATTCTCCCACTTCTCTCACTTTTTCTCTCTTTTCTCACTTCTCTCTCTAGGGTTTCTATTAAATTCGTATGACTGTGAGAGAGAGGGTTCTAAGGTACTTATATAGCCAAAAAATGCACCAAACTAGACTGTGGACAAGGTATACTTAGGTTATAACCAAAGCGACACTTTTCCAACTCAACGGAGGACTTCTGGCGGGCCTCCTTGAGCCAAAGGTCGGACTTAAGCTCACCAACCTTGGATCTAAGTGGAGTTAAGTTTTCGTTCTAGTAAGGTTTCCAGATCACGCGTGGTGGACCATTTTCAGTTTAACGGTCAGCGGGTTTCGATCAGAAATTCCAAGTACATGGATATGTTTATGAAATTTTTCCTGATCCGAGGGTATATTTGGGTCAGATTCTGACGATCTGGTTGCTTACAAAATGTCCGCAAGCGACACGTGCCAGATCACTATTTAAGATATTTTTTTTGTAAAGAAAACAAGTGTTTTCACACTCTCTCGCTCCAGACTCAAGTGAACAGCCGTAGGACACTGTCTAGGTTTGATTTTCGAGATGGTTGTCAAGCCCAGCGAGGCGGTCCTAATTCCTTAACTTCGTATTATTCGGACTCCCGATGTGCGGTCTAGACCTGATACGGAGTTTCAATGTGCTCCCGAGAGCAATCGGGTAATGAGTTTGATCCTAGACTTTAGGGTAACCTAGTTACAATGATTCTATAAGTTTTGGGTCTTGCAGATCGTATTTAAAGCGATTCAAATGGATTTCATGGCTAATCTAGTTTAGCACTTAGTGAACTTTGTCAAATTTCTCAAGGATTTAATTTTAAGTGATTTCTGGTCGAGGTGGTACTCAGGCTATTATACAGAAATTTACGAGGCGTTACAATCTACCCCCCTTAAACAAAAATTTCGTCCTCGAAATTTGTACCTTTTCGTACTCCTCGAGAATCTAAGGGTAGTTCTTTCTGACCTAGGCCTTTGTTTCCCACGTAGCTTCCTCCTCTGTATGATGTGTCCACTGTACCTTCACGAGTGGAATCACCTTGCTACGCAGTACCTGCTCCTTCCTGTCAAGGATACGCATCGGACGCAGCTCATACGTAGCATCCTCGCTCAGCTGTACCTGTTCCCATCTGATGATATGTGAAGGATCAGGAACGTACTTCTTCAGCATAGATACATGAAATACGTTGTGTACAGCTGCAAGTGGTGTGGGCAAAGCGAGACAATATGCCACAGCACCCACTCGATCCAGTATCTGAAACAGACCGATAAACCTCGGTGTGAACTTCCCCTTCTTCCCAAACCGAATGACTCCCTTCATAGGGGAAACTCTGAGGAACACATGGTCTCCAACCTCAAACTCAAGCGGTCGCCGCCTCATATCAGCGTAGCTTTTCTGCCTGCTCTGCGCTGTAAGAAGTCGACGCCTGATAATGTCGATCTTCTCAGAGGTCGCCTGAACTAACTCTGGGCCAATCAAGCTACGCTCGCCAACCTCAGCCCAACAATGCGGTGCTCTGCAAGGGCGACCATACAGGACCTCATATGGCGCCATACCAATACTCACCTGAAAGCTGTTGTTGTAAGCGAATTCTGCGTAAGGAAGACAGTCATCCCAACTTCCTTGAAGTCCAACACACATGCTCGCAACATATCCTCCAGAATCTGATTTACCCGCTCTGTCTACCCATCAGTCTGAGGATGAAATGTTGTACCGAACTTCAACTTCACACCCATCGCTTCCTGGATACGAGTCCAGAAGATAGATGTGAACCGAGTGTCTCTGTCCGACACGATCTCTAAAGGAACTCCATGCAGACGGACGACCTCTCTGATGTACAATCTAGCCAAATCATCTGCAGAGTTCGTAACTCTGATAGAGAGTAAATGGGCCAATTTGGTCAACCGGTCCACAATCACCCAGATGGAATCGTGTCCCTTTCTCGTCTTCGGCAGCCCCGATATGAAATCCATGGAAATGAAGTCCCACTTCCATTTCGCTATGGGCACGGGCTGAAGCAGTCCAGGAGGTCGGCGATGTTCTGCCTTGACCTGCTGGCACGTCAGACAACGAACTTAGCGATGTGAGCCTTCATGTTATCCCACCAATACGACCGTCTCATATCCCGGTACATCTTCGTGCTACCAGGATGCATCGCAAGCTTCGAGTTATGGGCAGACTCGAGAAGCTCATGTCTCAAGTCAGGTATGTCAGGAACGCATAGGAGGCCACGGAATCGTAGACCCCCATCAGAACCAACTCTCCACTCGGAGTCTTCGGCGTCGCTAGCCTGCTCTCGAAGCTCAGACAACCGTCCATCACCCTTCTGGGCCTCAATGATCTTGTCATCAATAAGTGGTCGCACCCGAACGTGCGCAACACACTCAAATGGCTCGTCCACGGTGAGTCTCTACTCGAAGTCCCGCACGAACTCAACCATGCCTCACTCTGCTATCATCAACAGAGCCACAAATGTTATACCCTTCTTGCGGCTCAACGCATCTTCCACAAGGTTCGCCTTGCCAGGATGGTAGGAAACCTCAAACTTGAAGTCCTTCAAGGTCTCCATCCATCGGCGTTGTCTCATATTCAAGTCTCGCTGCGTGAATATATACTTAAGGCTCTTGTGGTCGCAGAAAAGCTCGAACTCTTCTCCGTAGAGGTAATGTCTCCAGAGCTTTAATGCAAAATGACAACTGCCAACTCCAGGTCGTGTGTAGGGTAATTCTCCTCGTGCTTCCTTAATTGTCTCGAGGCATACGAAATCACCTTGTCCTTCTGCATAAGGACACAACCCAAACCAACGCGAGACGCGTCAGTGTATATCGTGTACTTAACCCCTTGCTCTGGCAATACTAGCACAGGGGCGGACGTCAACCTATCCTTCAACTCCTTGAAAACTGCTTCTGCCTTCTCATTCCAGGCGAACTTCAGGTCCTTCCGTGTCAACTGAGACAACGGCCTGGCAATCTTCGAGAAATCCCGAATGAAGCATCTATAATACCCTGCCAGACCAAGGAAACTCCTCACCTCAGTAACTGAGCCAGGCTGCTGCCAATCCTGAATCGCGGTTACCTTGGCAAGGTCCATTGCTATCCCATCCTTAGACACCACATGTCCGAGGAACTTGACTTCCTCCTTCCAGAAGTCGCACTTCTTATACTGTGCGAACAACTGGTTCTTCTTCAACGTATCCAACACCGCTCTCAGGTGCTCCTCGTGCTCATCCCGACTCGTAGAGTATATCAGGATGTCATCAATAAATACGATGACGAATCGGTATAAGAATGGCCGAAATACCCTGTTCATTAAGTCCATGAACACGGTCGGTGCGTTCGTAAGATCGAACGACATCACTAGAAACTCGTAGTGCCCAGAGCATGTCCTGAAAGCTGTCTTCTGCACGTCCTCATCTCTAACGCGCAACTGGTGGTACCCTGACTGCAGATCAATCTTCGAAAAATACTTCGCCCCCCTCAACTGATCAAACAGATCATCTATCCTGGGCAAAGGATACTTGTTCTTCACCGTGACTTGGTTCAATCTGCGGTAATCAATACACAACCGCTGAGAACCATCCTTCTTCCTTACAAATAACACGGGTGCACCACAAGGGGACACACTAGGTCAAATGAAACCCTTCTCTAGCAACCTGTCAATCTGTTTCCTCAGCTCCTCCATCTCACATGGAGGCATACGATAAGTCGGCAATGAGATAGGTGTCGCACCAGGCGTAAGCTCAATGGTGAAATCGATCTCGCGCCGAGGAGGCAAACCAGGAATCATCGCAAACACATCTGAAAAATCCTGAACCACAAGCATATTTCCCAACGTCGGACCATCAACCTGCTCTAATAGGGTAGCGTAACTACTGATGCGGTAATACCAACTGACCTGCACTGGGAAAGTAAAGACCGTGCCGTCAGGTCCACGTGCTGTCACGAGCCGAGTATCGCAATCGATCTCGGCCTTCATCTCCACGAGCCAGTCCATGCCGAGAATCACATCATAATGATGGAGCGGTGCGACCAACAGGTCAACAACCACTGTCCTGCTCCCTAGGTCTATCGAACAATCTCTACACATCATAGTGGAGTCTGAGAAAGTCTCTGTTGTAGTAAGGAGTCTCATCCCAATCATAGGACTAGTTTCCAACCCTAGTCGCTTGACCGCATCACATGAAACAATAGAGGTAGTAGACCCGGTGTCCACCAATAGAAAGACTGGAACACCTTGTACATGTGCAGTGACCTCGAAGGCCATAGGTGCTGAAGGTGCAGTATCTGGTTCCTCTGCGGTAAGCGCATGAACACGCGCCTCCTATGATCGGTTAGGCTGAGGTACCATGGGCCGTTGAGGCGGCCAGAAATGAGGTGCAGGCGGTCTAAAGGACGGATGCGCAGGTGCCATCCGAAGTGGTGGAGTCGATATAACCTGTGGGCTAGAACGATCAATCATCTGTGGCGGAGAGAACCCACTATCCTTCATCCGCGCAAAACAACTCCCAACAGGATGACCCTGTTTCCCGCAATACGTACAGGTCACAATAGGGCGCCTCATTGGAACTACTGGCGTCGCTGCCCTAGGGGGAGAGTCGATACGAGACCTCTTGCCTAAGGAAGGCCTGCTCAGCATCTTAGGTCATGGTCTCGCAACCATAGTACCACGAGAACGTGCCAGCTGATCAACATCCAGCTCGGCCATCATAGACATGTGAACTAGCTCCACGTAAGAAGGTGTACTGATACAACATATCTTCGACCGTATATCAGGTAGCAAACCCCCAGAAAAATGGCGCATCCGCATATGCTCATCAACAAGGATGGTCGGGACAAAGCGGCCCAACTCGGTGAAGCGATGCTCGTACTCAGTAACAGTCATGCCTCCCTGCCTGAGGCGTAAAAACTCATCCTCCCACTCGTGTCTGTAGGTCTGTGGGTAATACTTCTCGTAGAACCGGAACTCAAACGCTGCCCAAGTCCACGCATAGTCCGCTGCGACAGACCGCAGCACACTGTCCCACCACAGACTGGCCTCCCTCTCGAACATGAAAGTGGCCAACTCGACCTGCTCTGCCTCAGTACAGTGCAGCATCCGTAGCATCTTGGAGATGCGGTCCAGCCAAAACTCAACCTCCTCGGGTCTGTGACAACCCATGAATGTGGGAGGCCTCAAGCGATGGAATCGCTCGAGTAGGCCATGAGTACCAACATCTCCAGTAAGGTACGCCACGGGTGTGGCCAGAGGCACCTCCCCAACCTGAGCAGGAGGCTCGGCAGTCTCAGTAGGGCGTGTAGATGTCGGAGGTGGAGTCGCACTCCCACCCTGAGATAAGGCCTCAGAAATAGTGACCATAAGCTGTTGGTGCTGGTGCTGCTCTGCATCTACTGCTGATGCATCATCAACATCAACTGCTCAAACCTATCTGTAGGTGGAGCAGCCTACGGCTCATATGGCGCAGAAGAGGATGCCTGGTTCTGCTCACGAACTAGGGGTGTATATGGTGGTAGTTCACCAGTAGGACCAGCAGGAGGCTGATCAGAGTCAAAACCCGAGCCCGTAGGACCACCCCTGCAGGAAGGAGTCTAGTCCATCGAGTTAGTGAGCAGGAGGGGTGTCGTGCTCCTTGTAGATCTCCGTGGCATGCCCTATACAACATAGGGTGCAACGTATGTGAGATAAAGCATAGCAACACATTATACAAGCACTTTAAGCATTCCACACATCTCATAGCAAAAGAGGCTGCATGTTTTTCATTTACGCAAAATTGTCATAATACATGGAATACAAAGATACATGAATCATGACAGAAAGTACATGTGAACCAATTACATCCACAACATCAAACACTTAAAACATACTACTAACTACTACATCATCAACATGAAACATAAACCTACTACAAAGGAAACCAAAACAACTACAAAATAGCAGTATGGATGGCTAGGCATCCGAGTAAGGCGATGGAGGAGGGGCATTCTTGTCCTGTAGACAGCACAGGATGGCCTTCAAGGTGCGAGACACCTTGCTGAGCTTGGTTCGGACCCGCCTGACTTCCTGTTGCAGGGCGGCTTGGCCCTCCTTAAGACGGGCTAAACGCGCATCTATGGTAGCCCGATCGGTGTCCTGCTCCTGAACCGCAGGAGGTGAACTCTCCTCTGTATCCTGGGCCTCAAGTTCCTCTTCTTCTTCTTTTATTTCATCGCCACCCCCATCTTCACTCTCTTCTTCTTCGCTCTCAAACTCATCCTCGCTCTCCTCATGTCGGGCCCGTCGTTGTCGTGCCCCAAGTTTCATCTGATGGAGAGTATTCTCATCGATTTGATGGATCGGTACTGGCCTTTCCACCCCCAGATTGTAGCCAAACTCCCTTGCAATCCTGCATATGAGTCGGGTGAAGGGAAGTGAATCAGAGCTCCTGGTGGAGCGTGCAATACCCACAATCTGTCGCAACACGAATGTAAGCACGCACAAGTTTGCCCTCTGCCCCACTTGGTACAAAAAGTCTATCATGAGTCGCGTGCACTCGCTGCGATTACTGTGTCTGGGGTAGAGGTTGTATGTGAAGATATGATGTAGTAGGTGGAGGTCATCTGACATGTGGGACGCTAGCAAGCTTTTATTCGGCTGCCACTCAACCAGTCGACCACCATAAAGGTAACGTGTACGACGATCCCTTTCACGAGCAGTCCCCAGATTCTGTTCGCTAGCATCCACGTCACCAAGGGGCATATTCATAAGCCGTTCAATCACTCTCACATCAACGGTGACAAACAGATCCACCCCAACTAAGAGCCGGAACTGCAAAGGTTCCAGTGTAGGCTCACGAATGTTGGAGTAGAAGGCTCGAACAATACCAGGATTGACGCGACCTCTGGCCTCAAATAGCGGACCCCAGTGAGCCGCCTCCACTTGCTCGAATAAGTAGTATTCACCGAAGAGCCGTCCATCCACCTGGGCTTCAAAGAGAACCCTACGGTCCTCATAAACTCTATGAGGTAGTGTCGCTAACTAAGCCCGTTCAGCAGGGATCCGGAGATCAAGATCCCGCTTCGTTCGAAATTTCAGGGCAAAGCTTGAGCTAGCGGCAGTGCCTCTTGGCCGCCTTGAACATGTAGGGCGACTAGGCCCAGCCTCATCAGCGGTGCTCTTTCTCTTTCCCATAAGAGAAAGGACGGTGGAGATGTAGAAAATGGCCAAGACAATTGCGAGAAAGGCCATGGAAAATGAAGGAAAAAGAAAGGAGCTGGAAATGTGAGTTCTCCATGGATAGGAGGCTCAACAGGTATTGCAAGGGCCCAAAAGATAGTGAATGGGGAAGAAAAATGAAGAGATAAGATGGCTTGGGGAGCTTACACGTTTTAGAGCTTCAAATGGGACGTGTGGGAGTCCAAATAAGAGAAACGGAGAGGGAAGGGAGGAAAGGACTGCTGTGGACGATGGGAATGGGTGGGTTGTGGTCGAATCTAGTAGAGAGGATGATTGGAAGGGCGATTTTGAAGAGAAAACAGCAAGTTAAGAGGAAAAAATGGCTTGGAGGGGAGGTTTGTGAAGGAAGTAGGGTTTTGGGAGATTGAAATGGGACGGGAACTATGTCAGGGGGGTTATTAGACCCCCCAATGTGATCGGCCAGAGCCGCGGGCCCGGTCCACCAACTGTCTAGTTTTTGAGGTCCCGCCCCATGGGCGAGATCCTCCAGTCCCCTGGGCCCCAAAAAACCCTGGGTCCCACCCTGGCTACCCCTAGATTGATGTGGGTAGGCCCCCGACCCCGATTCGCTCAATTTCGGATAGTTTCGGGCACTTTTGGACACATACTTGAATTTACAGATTTTTGACTGCTGGGATGAGGTGTATTACGATCTAGACATATCAATAGACAGTCTAGAAGTGATTTGGGATTGACTCGTGCGATCAGGATCGAGTACGAACTCGATCAAAACGCTCGTTTTCGATGAACTTCGCCAAACGGTGAAATCGGAAAAACCTAGGACTGTTTCTATATTTTTCTCGCACCCTCCTAAGTTGTAATGTGTCAGCGTACATCATGGGAACATAACTCAGGTCCGGTTTAATCAAAATCATGCTTTGATACCAACTTGTAACGCCCTGAAAATTGGGAGTCGAGCATGAACTCAACTCCTGAGTTCCAACGCATCACTTATGCAACATAGATAATGATGATTAAATGTTGTCTGTGTTAGAGTAATAAACATGAGTGAGATTATACCAAAATAGTAATTCATACTCCAGATCAATTGTATAAAGGCAAGTGGAAGACTGAAACTGTATATACATGTATCTAAAAGATACAAAATCATTTCATTCTCCAGAGTATGAACCCATCTAAGTCACCATATACATATATCTGTTTTACGAACAAAATGTCAAAAATATAACTAAAGTGTAATCCCTGCATGACTCGTCAATCCTGGTAGTCTAGTCAAAGCCACCAGAGTACTGCATAAATGAGACCTCGGCCTGGTCCTCGTCATAGTCCGGCTCAGCCTCCTGAGTCGTCATCTCATCTACACCTGAGACAGAGTCTGGTTGGTGTGTACAACACCGTCCCGTAATGTGGGAGTGAGTAACTAACTCAGTGGAACAATAAAGTATAGGTTAACATGTTATCGACTCAGTCAAGCAGTAATGATAAAGTAGTACAATCAAACACTCCTAACTACTCTTATTAATGCAAGTATGAATGCAATCATGATGTATGCCCTCACCACACACTCCCTCGTGCGACACCATCTTACGTTCGCGGTATGCTTACATTCCTCAGTGCTCCACATCTTCCAAGCACATGTGATGCATGATGAGCATGATTACCGAGTTGTTATTAGTCCATTTCAAACAGCAGGATTGGGAAACTAAGGTACCTCCCTTGTATCATTCCCAAACATGATCCATTCTAAGGTCGTCAGTCCTAGTTAATCACAGACGAGGGTATGTTTTCTAGGTCGCTGGAAAGGCTGCCAGGGCTGTTACGCACAAAGGTTACACCACTCCCCCATCACCTTTTAACGATTCATCACTATACAGATACAGGCCTAGTTTCATACTCTATACACAGCGGCAAAACTCGTCGCCTCACCATAAATTCAGAGTATACTCGAGGTCACTACAAAGGGTTGTCAGGGCTGTTACGTACAAAGGTTACACTACTCCCCCATCACCTTATCAATGTAGGCCGACAACACGAATATAGTGTCCCATACCACCATAATCGGCTCACGAGTCTGGTTGCTCACTGGTCACTATGGGGAGGCACGTGGCCCCAGCGTACGCCGACAGCTCAACCACGGTGCCCCATACCACCATGCCCGGCTCATGAGTCTTAGCGGATCGAGGTACCATGGTTAACGGGATTCCACTGGTAAGTTTTGTACCCTAGGTTCAAGCAGTAGCGACCAAACATGGTGAACATACATTAGACACATCGGGTTACTTGATGAGCCTGACTAGCTCGACACACAATCAACTGAACGACATGAAGTGCATAAGCACTTCGTGTGGCTTAACCACTGTCACCAACTGAAGTACGACTCGGGTTCGTCAAACACATCCTACGTGGCGACATGAATCCTCAACCACGATCTCAAGTCTGGTGCCGATTGTCTGGACTACAGACATAGTCCCAAACTCAATCAATCCTTATTTAGAACATGTAGAGTAAAGCATAATAGACAAAGTAAATCAAGCATGTTAACAAGCATATCATAAAGCATGTTATAAAGCATGTTATAAAGCATGTTGTAAAACACTATATAAACAAGAATACAAACACATATGTTTCATAAGTAAGCGGTTAAAGTAAACAACCACATGGAGGAATTCATACAGGTCTCCAAGGTAGTTGAGAATCCCATCTCAACACCTATCTAAGGCACTATTATCTAAGCACTTACTCTCACAAGCATTTTCACAAACACTTGGAATACACTATTTCAACATACATAGTGTATGTTAGTAAAACATGTATTAGGGCGAATCCTTTCACCAAGCAAGTATTTTATGTATATATAACATGTTCGTACAGCAAATAGTAATGGCAAACGCATCTCCAAAATATATACATATACGGTACTTTCTACAATACACTATTTCTACAAACATAGTGTATATTAGCAAACATGTACTAGGGCGAATCTTTTCGCTAAATAAGTATTTTATCCATATACCATATATTCATACAACAAATAATCATGGCAAACACATTTCCAAAATTTATACGTATACGGTATTTCTACGAATACCTAGAATATGTAAAATTCCATATTCTACATCTTAAATCGAAATGGAAAACAAACAGCACTTTGTACATGTGTAATTGCATGCAGATCATGAATCTATCATTATCTGACATTGAAAGCGTTGAAAACCGTAACCTATACACCTAAAGTCCTCACCTTTCACCGTAGAATCGCAACGAATAGGATAGGTTTGCCAAGCTTCCGTATTCGGCAGTTTGGTAGCCTATAGAATGAAATTGGTTAGCTATTTCATAACCTAAAACCTTTACACCCCAAAACAGATTAGGGTTAGGGTTTCTTACCTCAAAATGAAGTCGAAATCGTCGGAAAAGCGATGAGAATCAGGTGGTGCAGCTTGTGTAGCGGCAGGGAATGGTAGTAGGGAGATTCTCCCACTTCTCTCACTCTTTCTCTCTCTTTTCTCACTTATCTCTCTAGGGTTTCTCTCAAATTCGTATGGCTATGAGAGAGAGGGTTCTAAGGTCCTTATATAGCCTAAAAATGCACCAAACTAGAGTTGTGGACAAGGTATACTTAGGTTATAACCAAAGCGGCACTTTTCCAGCTCAACGGACGACTTCTGGGGGGCCTCCTTGAGCCAAAGGTCGGACTTAAGCTCACCAACCTTGGATCTAGGTGGAGTTAAGTTTTCGTTCTAGTAGGGTTTCCAAATCACACGTGGCAGACCAGTTTCAGTTCCACGGTCAGCGGGTTTCGATAAGAAATTCTAAGTACATGGATATGTTTATGAAATTTTTCCTGATCCGAGAGTATATTTGGGTCAGATTCTTACAGTCTGGTTGCTTACAAAATGTCGGCAAGCGACACGTGCCAGATCACTATTCAAGATATTTATTTTGTAAAGAAAATAAGTGTTTTCACACTCTCTCCTCCAGACTCAAGCGAACAGCCGTGGGACACTGTCTGGGTTTGATTTCCAAGATGGTTGTCAAGCCCAGCGAGACGGTCCTAATTCCTTAACTTCGTATTATTCGGACTCCTAATGTGCGGTCTAGACCTGATACGGAGTTTCAATGTGCCCCCGAGAGCAGTCGGGTAATGAGTTTGATCCTAGACTTTAGGGTAACCTAGCTACAATGATTCTACAAGTTTTGGGTCTTGCAAATCGTATTTAAAGCGATTCAAATGAATTTCTTGGCTAATCTAGTTTAACACTTAGTGAACTTTGTCAAATTTCTAAAGGATTTAATCCTAAGTGATTTCTGGTCGAGGTGGTACTCGGGCCATTGTACGAAAATTTACGAGTCGTTACAAGAATATATCTGAATCTTTAGATTGTCTGGAAGAGAATGATAATTCTTCACTAGTTCATTCTCTGCCCCCTTTTGAAAATCTTGTGCGATAATATTTCTTTATTCATCAAGAAGGCAAGAGATGAAAAGACCTTATGGCTTTTGTCAATATACCAATTGATCTTGAAAACTTGAACTTTTGAGTAGATAATTGTCAATATCTTGAAGACTTGAACTTTAGAGTAGATAATTGTCAATATCTTGAAGACATTTACTATTGCCGTAATTTGAACCTGATTTAAGATAAACTCATTTTTGCATGTTGTTTACTCAATATTCAAAATTTCATCAGGCAATTGCATATTTGAGAGCATATCTAATATGTATCTGCAGCATTTTGAATGTTAAACTTAGTTTAAGCTTTTCATATTTGAGCATCTCTAATATGTATCTGCCACATTTTGATGCTACACATAGTTTATGCTTTTGAGCAATGGAGCAAGTGTACTTTGACTAACCATACTGTAACTAGACAAGACTGAACTTGACTCGACCAGACTTGACCGAACTAGACGACCAGATTTGACTGAACTGGACTTGACACTGGGCTCAAAGAGCAAGATGGTTTACCGCCAATTTCGAGCAAGGCTCAAGGAGCAATTCTATTTTACCGCCAATTTCGGGCTGCCATTTTCAGGCTTTGTAGGTCTTATGCATAGTTGGCCATATAAGCTTGGCTAGGCTGCCTTAAATGATCATAGGTCTTATGCATAGTTGGCCATTTGGCTTGGCTTGGCTGCCTTAAATGATAAGCTACCATCGCTATCATCAACTTTATATATGTGGTTGGCTGTATAGTTTATTCCACTGCCAAAAGATGGTGAATCGATAATTGATATTTCGCCACTGCTGATAATGTTTTGTCAATATTCATGTTATATTTGAAATAGTTTATCAGCTTGGCAATAATAACAATTTTGATAAGATAAGCTTGTATGAGCAATTGATGATGACAGTGATAGTTGTTTATTTTGGCGACAATCATCAGCGTTTGCTGAATTTGGTGATATCATCGACGCTTGGCGATTTTGGCGATAATCTTCGGCGTCGGTGACAATCGTGACTGCTTGACAGCAATCATCAATGCTTGGCCGCGATCATCCATGCTTGGCCGCGATCATCAACGCTTTTCATTTGGATGACTTGATGTGCTTGAAAGCCTGCATTTTATTCATATACACAAAAGAAATACATTCTATGGTGAGAAACATATTTCGCAGTTTTTTACTCACCTGTCTTGTTTTTACTCACTTGTCTTGCCCCCTTTTGATTAGGAAGCATTGCTTTAGGAATCTTCTTAATCAAAATCTCGATGTTGTGACCTTTAACAAATATGTTGATGCCACATCATTTCTTAATTTTGCTCAAGATTAGCTTTGCCCCCAGTCTCGAACTAGTCAAGCCTGTGTACTCTTTTTTTTCTCTTATGTCGTACACCTTAACAATTTTGCTTTTATCAAACGTCTTTCATAACTTGTTCTTCAAGCCATTCACTTTTCTTTCTTCTTTAATTGTATCTCCTGAATTTCTCCTGAAATTCGATGTCAATTGAAAATTTGTGCTTTAATTCATTTGCATAAAGGAGAGTACATGACCTTGTCTGTCGCAATCCTTTTGCTCCTCTACTTGTTGGCGACAATCATCAATGCTTGATAGTAATCATCAATGCTTGCTATCTCAGTGCTTGCTTTTGCCCCAACTTTGACCTGCAAAAATTGATATAGACAATTATCATCTTGGGGAATCAACGATTACCTCATTTGGGATTCTGAGATTTCGGCATTCTAAGACTTTGCTGGCATTCTGAGACTGCTTATCTTGCCCCCTGAATAATTGTGCAATGAATCTTCTGAGTCAAATGTTGTAATTCTTCCTGGTCAAAACGCTGTGAATCTTCTTAGTCAACATGTTTCTTGCTTTCTTTTTACCCGTTCTTCTTTTCTTCTTTGTTTTATTTCCTTTAATACTTTAACCATGGCAATTCAATTTTCCCCGTAACTAGCAATCACAAGGAGTATGCCGTCTTCTTCAAATGTATATTTCATGTAGTCTTTGAATTGTCCGAACCCTTTCTTTACTTTCTTGTTTGTAAAATCGTCGATGTTCTCTTTAGCAGAATTTCAGCTATTTACCTTTGACAATCTTTTGTTTTGCTTTCTTTCTTCAGCAATATCTGCTGCTACTCTTTTAAGACTTTCAAGTTGCTGATTCATATGAGAGTTGAGCAGATTAACTTTGACCCTTTCCAAATTACAAATTGGACACTTTGGTAAGTTCTGACAATGCCCCCAGGGTTCTCTATTGACCGATGGATTCATTAGTTTGTTAACTGATTCATCTGCTTATTGGCGAGCAACGTCTGATTCAATCGAACTAACTTTTCATCTAAGGGTTTTCCGCAAGGTTTGCTGTTGGAAGAGTAAAGGTCTTCGGTAACACGTTCATTTGGTGAAGGATGATGAACACCTTGTTGGCGATTTTTTCTATTTTCTACACACTTCAAATGTACTGATATCCGTACTCGGCAGGATGATATTCCTCTTAAGAGAAGATTGAACCTTTCCTTTTTTCAGAGATCACTATGTTCCATGTTTTTTAACCTCCATACATATGAACTCTTGATATACATGTCATGGGCCCACCTTTCACCAAATCTCAGTCGTCTCTATCAACTTGATCTAATCACCATTGTCCCTATACGCGTAGTACTCGATAACTTTTGCATAGGTCTCATTCTTCTTTACATATCCTTTCTTTCTAATCTTCTTTCTTCTTTCTTTCTTATCTCCAATATCCTCTCATCTCTCAAAAGTAATGTATGATGGAAACTTCATATATTTTCGTGCAGCACCACACTATCATCTATTCTTCATTGTCTTATTGCACCACTGGTGAAACAGAAACTGCTTTGGACATTACCCTGAGAAGTTTCCATGTTTGATTGGTCTTTTGTCGTACAATCGAGAAATGATGTCTCTTCATATATGTACAATCGAGAAGCATATGCACATAATGGCCGATTGATACCTACTGCAATTTCATTTAGTTTCTTTACCGGATAGTCACTGATTGCACTTGAAGATCAACGTATGAACCTTCCTGATTTGGAAACATCCTGGGCACGACCCTTGCATGCCCAGCCAGAGAAAAGTGTAACCAGTGTGGCATCAGACGTTGGAGCTGCTAAGTTCCTATTTTGAAGAAAAAACCTTGCTTCTTCTTCACTAAGTGATTCTACCAGCCATGGCAAGATGCGTTCTACCAATTTCAGTGGCATCACACACAAGCTTTCATACAGAAGCTCTCACTGTTTTGTAGGACCGAAATGCTCATGAGCAAGAGGAAGAACCTCAACTTCCTTGCCGTAGAAGTGCTTCTATATAATGCCCATTATTTGGTCAACATGTAAGCACAGCTTTGCATAAGAATTAACTGAATTTGAATTAGCTCCAGCACTCTGAATGCTTTCTATCAAGCATTTAAAATTGTCGAATTGTCTTTCTTCTTTAGCATGCTCCTGAGTAAACGATAATTCCCCATCTACTACTGGGAATATAACCGTATCCTCAGCCATGCTGTGGAAGATGCATACTGCGGCAATAAATTGTTACCTCTCATTAAAAGTTAGATTAGAGAAATCTCCTGAAAGTTGTATCTTCCTTGCTTAGTCAGCTATATCATTCAACTCTCTTTTTATAGCATTATGCCAAGACAATATTTCATCAATTGGTTGTGCTATAATTAAATCAACTGCTAACTCCAAATGTTTCCCTTTTCCAGTCTTGGAAGATTCACAAGCACACCACCCATTCTCTGTTCGATTTATTAACAGGTCATGTGTGTGTAACATCCCGGATTTTTGCCAACCTGGGATTAGATGTCCTTAGGCGATGGGTTGCTCCTAACACCTTATTATTTCGTCAGAACTGAACCCCACAGTCTAAAATCGCTTCTGAACCCATTTCCTTCACAAATCCCACCCTTCTCTACCTTGTGCTTTCAATTTTCAAAGCGCTTTCGCCCTAGACACTATCTTAAACTAGCTAAGTAGTAAAACTTGGATCACTTTATCTACAAACTGCAAAGGCCTAAGTACCATCTCAACCAGAAAACAATTAGGATTAAATCCTTTAGAAATTTAACAAAGTTAAATAAGTGCAAAACTCGATTAGCCATGAAATCCGTTGGGATCGCTTTAAATACGATCTGCAAGACCCAAAACCTGTAAAATCAGTGACTCTAGGTTTCCCTAAAGTTTAGAACCAAACTCATTTCCCGTCTGCTCTCGGGAATTAAACGAAACTTCGTATTAGGTCTAGACCGCACATCGGGAGTCCGATTAACACGAAGCTAAGGAACTAGGACCGCCTCACTGGGCTTGACAATCATCTCAAAAATCAGATCCAGCCGATGTCCCACGGCCATTCGTTTCGATCCGGAGCGAGGGAGTGTGAAAAATACTATTCCCATTCCAAAATAAATATCTGGAATAGTGATCTGGCACCTTTCACTTGCGCATCAGTATTAAGCAACCAGACCGTCAGAATCAGACCAAATTACACCCTCGGATTAAGAAAAATTTCAGGAACATTTACATGTACTTGGAATTTCGGATCGTGGCCCACTGACCGTTGAACTGAAAGTGGTCCGCCACGTGCGATCTGGGAATCCGATCGAGTCGAAAACGTAATTCCACATAGATCCATGTGTGGTGAGCTTAAGTCTGACGTTTGGCTCAAGGAGGGCCACCAGAACCTCTCTTTTGAGCTGGAAAAGTGACGAAATACCTATATTAGCAGTAACCTTTGAACAGGAGTCTATTTCAGTGAGTTTTGAGGCTATATAAGGACCTTAAACCCTCTCCCATTTCAGCCATACGAATTTAGATTTAAGAGAGGGAAAAGAGAGAGAAAGTGAGGGAGAAGTGGGAGAATCTCCCTGCCGTCGTTCCCTGCCACCACACGGGCTGCACCATCCCTTTCTCATCGCTTTCCCGGCGATTCCAGCCCCGTTTTTAGGTAAGAAACCCTAACCCTAATCTGTTTTGGGGTTTAGACTGTTGTAGGTTGTGAATTAGCTAACCTATTTCGTTCTCTAGGTTGCCAAACTGTCGGATACGGAAGCTTAGCAAACCTATCAACTCCGTTACGATTCTACGACAAAAGGTGAGGACTTTAAGTGTATAAGTTACGTTTTTCAACGCTTTCAATGTCAGCTAATGATAGATTCATGATCTGTGTGTAAATGCACATGTACAAAGTGCTTTCCGTTTCCTGTTTTGATTAGCGATAAAGAATATGGAATTTCACATACTCTTGATATACGTAGAAATACCGTATACGTATTTTTGTTGAGAAAATGTTTGACATGTTTATTTAATGTTTGATTATATCATGTGTGGATAAAATGCTAGTTTGGCGAAAGGGATCGCAAAAATACATGTTCATGTGTAAATGTCATGTATGTTGAAATCGTGTATTCTAGAAATACTGTATACGTATAAATTTTGGAGATGTATGTATCATGATTATTTGCTGTAGTAATATATTATACATGGATAAAATACTCGCTTGGCTAAAGGATAACCCTAATACATGTTTTGCTAACATGCACCATGTATGTTGTAATAGTATATTCTAAGTGTTTGTGAAAATGACTGAATGAGTATTGAATTCTCATTCGTGCTCGCCATGACTAATTGTCATGGATTCATGATGGTTGTATTGGCGATACCCCTTTGACGAAAGGATTTGCCCTAAATCACGCCACGGCCAATATACACTATATACGCTAAAATGTGTGGCCCAAGTGTTTGTGGAAATGGCTGAATGAATATGGAACTTGGATTCCTGCTTGCCATGACTATCCGTCGTGGGTGTACGCGTGTTATGATTGGGGCAACTCCCTAGTGAAAGGATTTGGCCTAATGCCTATGTGATCGACATATGTCATGTATGTTGATGTATGTTTGTTTAAGTGTTTCTTGAAATGTCTGAATGTGTAGTAGTTAGCAAATTGTAATGTATAAGGGTGTTGAGATATGATTCTCAACCTCTTTTAACTATGTGTATGATCTCCTTTGATAGTTGTGTGATTAGGAATTGAACATGTACAAACTCATGCTTGTGTTGTGATTCATAACATTCAACTGCTTTATGATTTTAACTATGTAATGCATATGTTTAAATTTATATTTACGTTGTATGATCCGTCATGGGTGATGGGGGAGCAGAGCAACGAGTGCGTGCAACAACCCTGGCAGCCCTAAACGGATAATACCAGACTTTGATTGTATGATTTGAATCCTGATCCATTACTGCTTTATCTATCTGCAATTGATTGTGTTTGGGGCTATGCTTATGGCCCAGGCAATCGGTAACGAGATTGAACTCGTGGCTGAGATTCATTTGCCACGTGGGATGTGTTCGACGAACTCGAGTCGTGCGTTGCCTGTCGGCAGTGGCTAGGCCACACGAAGTTGTTTATGCACTTCATGTCGCGCAGCTCAACGGGCGATCGTGCTAGTCGAGCTCGTCAAGTAACCCGATCTGTCTTATGCATGTTCATCCTGTTTGGACGCTACTGCTTGAACCTAGGGTACCAAACTTACTAGTGGCGATCCCCGTTAAACCATGGTACCTAGATCCGCTAAGTCGCATGAGCCGGGCATGGTGGTATGGGACACCGTGGTCGAGCTGTCGGCCTACGCTGGGGCATTGTGCCTCCCCGTAGTGACCATTGCGCAACCAACTCGTGAGCCGAATACGGTGGTATGGGACACTGTATTCGAGCTGTCGATACTTCGGCGAGAGCCGAGTACGGTGAGATCTGTGCTCGTGCTGACGGGCGACGAGTCCTCCGTAGTATCATCGAGTACACTCCAAGGGTCTGTGATTGGCGACGAGTCTTTCATAGCAACTAGAGTGTGAGTTGAGCCGAGTACGGTGAGACCTGTACTTGAGCTAACGGCTAGTGATTGAGCCGAGTACGGTGAGACCTGTACTCGAGCTGACGGCCAGCAATTGAGCCGCATACGGTGAGATCTGTATCCGCGCTGACGGGTGACGAGCCCTTTGCGATGCCTTCACTAAGCTTCTCAAACTATAATATCGTATGAGAATAACTAGGATTGACGACCCTAGAATGGATCATGTTTGGGAATGATACAAGGGAGGTACCTTAGTTTCCCAATACTGCTGTTTGAAATGGACTAATAAAAACTTGGTAATCATGAGCATCATCGCACCGCATGTGCTTTGTAGATGTGGCGCACTGAGGGAGTAAGCATTCGCGAACGTAAGATGATGTCGCTTGAGGGTGGTTTGGCAAGGGCATACAGCATCATGTCATTTCATTTTCGCACTTAACAAGAGTAGTTAGAAATGTTTGATTTGTACTGCTTTATCATTACTGCTTGATTGAATTGATAACATGTTAACCTATGCTTTACTGTTCCACTGAGTTGATCACTCACTCCCACGTTACGGGACGGTGTTCCGAACACCCACCAGATTTGTTGAGTTTCAGGTGATGGCGATGCTTATGAAGCAGAGCCGGACTTCTATGATGTGGAGGAGGAGTTCTCCTACATGTAACTTTTGACAGGCCAATGAAGACCTGGTATTGTATTGACGGGGTTATGGTTCTTAGGATAGAAGGCATTACACTTCCTCACATTTGGTAAATTTTAGAACTGCACTTGTATTTATTTAACCTGGTAATGTTATCACACTCTGGAGACTCATCATAAGTTATATATTTTATTTATCTACCACAGTCTTCCGCTTGCAAACTTAACTGTCTCTGAAGTATGATATGCTGTTTTGGCTTAATCTCACTCATGTTCAATGCACGAATACAGTCAACATTCAATCATCATTCATTTTGTTGCATAAGTGATGTTCTGGAACTCGGGAGTTGAGTTTATGCTCGACCCCCGATTTTCAGGGCGTTACAGTGTGGGATCCATACAGTACTGCAGTTAAGGATCATCTTCAAAACTTTTAATGATATTAGCAGTATTTTCCATCCAGGTGAATATAACCTTTTAAAGAAGCTTTTCATCTGGAACTATCTTGCACAAGTATTTCAACATATCTTGATGCTCATCAAGTGAAATAGAGGAAGAGAGCCATGGAAGGAACTCCGTCATCATATTCACAAGGATGCTGCGAAAGAACTGCTAGATCAAGGTAGTCTATTCTTCAAATGAGAACTTGTCTACAAGCAAGGGGAAGACCTGCTCCTCTTCCTTAGACATGTGTTGCCTAACTGATGCTTGAATCGCTCTCGTATAAGAAGCTAGCTCCCTTCAGAAATTGTTATCATTCTGACATTATTTGTCTTTGATCAAAACTGATTTGATCGTCTCTGACACTTTTTTTTTAAGTCTATGGGATGTAAAGTAAATAACTATATTAGTCAGAAGAAAGATCGTTGTGATATATTTTTCTTTCAGAATAGAGTGTTAGTTAATTTATTAAATAAAATCGTACTTTATTTTCAAAGATGAAGGGGAGGATGTTCCCGCTGAGAGTCACCATTTTGGCGTCTATACAGACGCCAAAAAGTGATAAATGTTCTCTAAATGTTTGCTAGGTTACCATCGAATAATAATTCCTCAGCAGAGTCACCATTTTGTTTTGACAAGAAAACAAATGCGTTTGATTTGAGGGATTTATTCAATAATAACAAAGAATTCGATAAGAGAACATTGATCACATTTATTCTGGTGTTCATTTACATCCTCGGATTCCCTTGATTCTGAAAACATAGTACAATCAATCAAAGAACTGAATGAAAGAAAAGACAGTCTGATGGCGATTCTAGCAGCATTTCGATGCTTTTAATGTTCATCACAGAGACAGAAGGGGTTGTGGGGTCTTGAAGATACTTGATTTGGTTATACAATAAGCATTGATCATCCTTTTAGTCATGCGGACGAACTCTTCTTCTTCCTAGAACTCTCTTTCTAGGCTTCACATTTCCTTTACTTCCTCTTTATGAATCCAGTAATTGGAGCGCTTGATCAAGGATAGGGCATTCTGGGCAAGAACACTGGTGCACATTCTAAGAGAACTTGGAAATTTCACGAACTTGGGTTGTGCCATATTTCCATTGTGTCATACTTTCGTTGTGTCATACTTTCATTATGTTGTATTTTCATTGTGTTGGAGCTTTGTGCGTTGGAGCTTGTTGTGCGCTGGAGCTTTGTGCGCTGGCCGTTGCGCAGAAACTATTGCGCGCTGGCCGTTGCATGGAAACTATTGCGCGCTAGCCATTGCGCGCTGGAGGCTTCGCCAGCTGGCTGTTGCGCGGAAACTGTTGTGCGCTGGTGCTTTACGTACTGGAGGACTTTGCGCACTGGAGGGCTTTGCGCGCTGGCCGTTGCGCGCTGGAGGGCTTTGCGTGCTGGCGCGCTGGCCATTGTGCGATGGTAGTGTTGTGCGCCGCAGAACAGCTGTTCCGCACAATGGGTGCGAACTCTACCTCTCTCTCTAAAGTCTGCTCCTCTCCTTTCTCTTCTCCTGAATCTGGTGCTAATGACCCCTTTAGACAGGTCATGGTGTATTTATAGCTCTCTCACACGTGCGAACATGCCACGTATTCATTGTGCGCTCGTTCCTTTTGTGTGGATCTGAGTGCGTGATCTCCTCTGCACAGAATCTATTGTGCTTGATCCGTTGTGCAGAATCCATTGCGCGGGATCTGTTGTGGGAAATCCATTGTGCGGGATCCGCTGCACAGAATCCGTTGTGCAGGATCCATTGTGCGGAATCCATTACGCGGGATCCATTGTGCGGAATCTATTGCACGAAATCTATTTCGAAGAATCTGTTGTGCGGGATCTACTGTGTGGAATTCATTATGCAGGATCCGTTGTGTGGCTTCTTCTGTGTGAATTTTATTGTGCGGCTTCCTCTTTGTGTGGCGTTCTCGTTATGCGGGGAATGTGTTGTGCGCCGCACAACGTCCCCAACGCACAACGAGGTGCGCACAATGCTCTCCCTCTCTTGTCTCGTTCTTCTCTCTCATTTCCTGCCCCACCAACTGATCTCTCAACTAATCCAATCCCTTCAAATGAAGCAGGAGTGGGGTATTTATACGCCCCTCCACTCTTACAAAGTGGTGATCACCATCACTTATCCCTTCACACATATACGTCTTCTTCTCTTAAACCACGGTGTCCACCAAGCTTTCCCTTAAATGGTTGTGTATAACCTCTTTCCATTAAAATGACACCTGTGCACCCCTTTTTACCAAACTACCCTTTTTAATGCCTTTTACCAAAATACCTAAACTACCCTTGGATATCTAAACTACCCCTGGACATGGATTTTTACCAAAATACCCCTGGACATGATTTTTACCAAAATACCCCCGAACGAGATTTTTACCAAAATACCCCCGGACATGGATTTGTATCATGGAATTCTCTGACCACTGTAACGAGATATTTTATGTGCCTCAACAACCTCCTTGTAGATTAATCATGTTATTGGAACTCTTGAATGCATAGTTCATGGGAACTTTCTCTATGGATATTTAAGATCATATCATATTTATAGAGAAGAACTAAAACCCTAAACCTCACAATCTCGGAGCATTCATGAAAGCATCAACAACAGGTTGCAGTTCAAGGGAGCTAAAGACTCTTCGTCACTCGGTGAGACTGAGGCCAAATTTATAGGGAATGGGGAACATGTCCTAGAACTAATCTAAATTTAATAGTTTGTCTGGGTTTTTAATCCAGCGAGATAGAAAGGGTTCTAAACAAGAAGAAAAAAGGATTAAGGATCCAGGAATCCACTTGTAGCGATTACAATATCTATTTTACTAATTCAACTATTATAACTCAATTGAAATCGAAGTCCTATCCTATACAATCAAAAGATAGACTGGTTAAACCAATCGTAAACAATGTTAGAATATGAATTTAATTGAACAATTCTCTCATGAAGCACTCGGATTTCAATTGTAGGTAATCAAAAGCGTCCAATGCACCCTTGGCCATCACTGGATCAAACAACTATACAGATTGATTCTTTCTCTAGCATTCATCACACCCATCGTGCACAACAAATTAAGAAATAAACAATGCATAGACCTTAAAGTAAAATCAAGTCTATTCAATTTAATATAATAATTCCAACTATTGTTTGTTAAATCAAATAAATTAAATAATAAAATTAACTACAGACTTCATCCCTTAGCCATAGCTAAGAGATTAGCCTAACAAGACTAACATCTTAGAAGAAAAACAAATTAGAATTGAGAAATTAAAAAATAACAACGGCTTTGTAGAGCCTCTGCCACCCCTTGGTATCTTTCCTAAACTCTAATTTGTCTCTAAAACAACTAGAAAAACTCCTTTAAATAGTAAAAGTTCACACCGTCTTTCAACCGACTTCAATTTCCACACTTTCGTTACTCTTCGATCACACCAAAGTCGCATCTGGAAAATTTGTGCAGAATCTGTCAAATTTAGGTTGGACCGAAATTGCCTTAGGTAGGACCAAAGTTGACTTTGGTGGGAACGAATTATGTCTGGAACTCACAATTTGTTTCTAGACTGTTTTGTGCGATTTTGGTCGAACCAAACCGACCTTAGGTGAGACCGAACAATCTATTTTTCTTATATTTAACTTGTGATTTTGCCAATCTTTTCTCCATCATTTGTACTTGGTTTTCTTGGATCTTTGGCATATAAATTCATCATTAAATACCTTCAAATCTCCAAATCTTCATGCCGTAATCTTTTGAGCTTAAATCTTCTCTTTAAGCGTTATTTTCTCCTTAGCTCTCAAAATCACCTGGCAAGAGTAAACATGTGAAAGTAGATCAATTAAGCATATTTATGTTCTCAAAACCAATGAATTACAATGGGAAAATATGCAATATTTCATACAGAACAGGTACATTAAATGCTTTTAATTCCCTACAATGTGATTACCTAAATCTTCATAAGAGATTAAGCCTATCATGATTTTAATCTATATTGGATGTTTTTTTTATTGATATTACTATGTTAACTTCCTATTAGAATGGATTGGAATCAAGTTCTAGTTAAGTTATCAACTCGAGAAGAAGAATTGAATTCAAAGTTTATTGATTAGGGATTCCTTGATCCTTAGTCCTTTGTATAATAGTTTTTACAACTCTTCTATTCCATTGCATTAAAATCCAAGACTAATATTATTTTTCTTAATTTCTTACTATATGTAACACCTCAAAAATCGGCACCCGAGTATAGAGACCCCGATCCCGAGTTTTCTGGTGTTAACCAAATAAAATGTACATGTGACCTCATTTATATTCACACGAGCAATCAAAGTAGCGTAATTCAATTTAGAGGACCCAAAACGAGGTAGAGATAACAAAGATAAATAAATATGAGGCTGACAATAACAATACAATTAGAATATAATGTCCGCCCAAATGAGGATTATACAAAAAACAATACATACCAAAAATGATTAAAGTACAAGTTTTCGGTTTGGTCCAATCCTCTAAAATACAACGTCAGTGGTGCAAACCACCCCAAGCCTATCCATCTGAAATCTCGATAGTACCTACATCGATAATATCACCTGGTTGGTATTTTAAAACACCATCCCAAAGTGGGAGTGAGTGATCAACTCAGTGGTTCCATTAACATTAAGTTACACAAGTTATCAAATCCACATGCACAATTAATGAAAAGCAATTTAAGCATACAATCCCTAGATACTTTTGTTAATGTACATGCATGCTATTATGATATGATGCATGCCCTCACAATCCAACACTCCCTCAAACGACATCATCTATACATTCGCATATGACCAACACTCCCTCATTGCGACCTCAATTGCCGAGTCGCCAACCTATGCTAATGCAATGTTATGAATGTTTATGTTAGCTGAATATTTAATTAAGTTCATTCATCCAGTAAGATTAGGGAAGCTAAAACACCTCCATTTAATCAATGGCCTTATCCAGATCACTTGGCCCAAGGCGGCCGTAGTGGCTATGAGCCTACGATCCATGATCCAAATTTAGGTATCACTCATTTGTCTCACAAATCAATAATTCTAAAGGTAAGGCATGATACCCGACAATATGAGGATCAACTCAGTATGGGTCATCACCCAAACAATGAGTATGATTACTCAGTTTCGAGATGCAGGCTTGTCATATAAAACCAAATCACCACAAGGAAAAGGGCTCGTCACCCAATTCCATTCATGCCCGAGTTGTTTGAACGGTGCTCTGGCACAGAATCATCGGCCGAGTAATTTGACGGGGATCATTCGAACAAGTATTTATCACCTCCTGTGCTCGCTAGTCACTATGGGGAGGCTTGTCACCCCAACGTAGGCCGATAGCATGGACACGTTGTTGTAAGTGCTATGTTTTCTACCTCCTATGATTGTCAAATTTTTTAGTGCCAAAACCTCTTGGAATCTGTGTCTTGTGTAGCTCATCTACATATTCAAGATCATGCATCTCATGTACAAGAACAAAGGTCTTTACCTCAAGAACTTCAAATGCAAGATTAAGAGATATACAAGTTCAAGTTCAAGTATAACACCAAGTGTTAGTTCAATCTTTCAAGCTTCAATAGTTAAAGGTTTCAAAGCTTCATCCATGTCAAGACAAAGTTCTTTACTTTGAACCTCAAAGCTCAAGATGAAATACAAGTCAAGTACTTCAAGTTTAAGCTTCAAAGTACATCAAGTTCAAGCTTCAGCATACTTCAAGATGTCAAGCTTCATGTACGTCACGATCAACTATCAACCGAAGCAAAAGATGTTTCAATGTTCAAACATCACTTATAAGGTATGAATAACCCTAGATTGACCATAGGTTAGGTCTTGCATACTTTAATTGGGTTTCTTTATAAGTGTATAGGTTGTTTCTTGACTAGTCTTAGCCTATGTTCGACTAATCCTAGTACTGGCTCGACCAGTTCAAGGTTTGTTACTAATTTTTAAGATTTTTTGTTATAGCCTCGACCAGTCCTGGAGACTGCTCGACTAGTCGAGTGAACAGTTTCTACACTTATAAATAGAGCACGATTTTTAGAGTTTTTCATTCAATTCAAGCAAAATCAAGACACTACTCTAAGAGATAAGTTCGTGATATTCTTAAGCTATTTAGTACTCATTTAATATTCTCTTTAATTAGCTTTTTGCATTTGATTTTGTATTCTATATTCCAATCTTATTTGAAGAAGGGGTTGAAAATTTCCCATTTTTTGGAATTAAAATCAAATCAAGCTAGCCCAAAGTGATTTAATCTAAAATCCATTTAGAACTTAGAACCTTTTCATAAGTGAGTTGGACATTGAACATTTACGTTGAACTTTTACTCTGAATTGGTCCTTCCGGGCTGCATTAAAGGAGAATATCCAGATAAGTATTTTACAGTTTTGTAAATATATTCTTTTGGTTTCTTTGAGATTGTGCTAGAAAAATCTCTTTCTTTTGGTGTGTCTGAGGTGATCCAGAAAACTCAGAGTGTTGGGTTTTTTAATTGTGTAAGCCCACTTGAAAGACACAATTGTGAAGATTTTAGGATGAACTTTGAAAAACCTATTACATAGTGAATGCTAATATCCACTGTGTGAGGATATTAGGAGTGGAGTAGTTGTGTGGCTGTTTTTCTAAACAGTTGGTGTACACACAACCGAACTACTATAATTTCTGGTCGTGTGGTAATTGATTGATTATTACATTGTGTGGATGTTGTAATTTCCTTTTTATGCATTTGTGGAGAATGTTGTAATCTTTTTATACAAGTGTGGGAATGTTGTAATAGCTTAGTTATTTTCTTTGCTATTTTTATTCTTTATTCCTCTGTATCTGTTTGAGATTTTGATACACAGACCGTTCTAGGAATCAGGTTGTCCTACTATAAGCCATTGGTTTTTGGTGTAAGGTTGTCCTTGGAACAACATCTGTATCAACCTCTCAATACTTGTACATTTGAGGTTGTTATTCATTTCTGCATTGTGGGATTGTTTAAGTGTTATCTTTATTTATATTTGTTTAATTCTGTATTTAATTTTTAATTTGGCATAGTCCTATTCACCCACCCTCCCTCTCTAGGACTCTTAGCTTGGCCTTTTCAAGTGGTATCCGAGCCTAATAGATCGCTTTAATATTTATTTTGGATTAATTTCCTGAGCTAATCGGTCTAAGATTTTTAAGATGTCAAATTTTGATAGCCTTTCAGTCACTAGGCCTCCACCATTTGATGGATCAAATTATGCCTATTGGAAAGCTAGAATGAGGATTTTCTTAAAATCTATAGATGAGAGCGTGTGGCAAGCCACAGTGACCAATTGGACCCCTCCTACCTCTGAAGTGACTGGGATCTAAAATTATAAAAGTCTCACCTTACTTTACTTGGACCAATCTTCAGAAAAGTGAGAGTAGTGTCAATGCAAAGGCTTTAAATGCAATCACTTGCGCACTATCGCCGGATGAATTCAAGAGAATTATATCCTGTGATACTGCAAAGCAAGCCTAGGATATTTTGGAAATGACACACGAGGGAACAACAATTTCCAAGAAATATAAAGTCCAAATCCTCACAACCAAATTTGAGGAAATATGTATGGAAGAAAGTGAAACTTTCATGGACTTCTATACAAGATTGAATCACATTGTCAACTCTATGTGGGGTCTTGGTGATAGAATCCTAGAAAGTAAAGTCTGTGCAAAGATACTATGATCACTGCCTAAACGGTTCAATTCAAAGGTGACTGCGATCCAGGAACTTCGTGATACGGATAATATGAGGGTAGAAGAATTAGTTGGTTCCTTACAGACCTATGAGTTAAACTTTAAAGCTCCTAAAGGTAAATCCATCACCCTTAAATCTTCTAAAAGTATTTCTCAAGAAAATAACAATTCTAATTTAGAAAATTCTGAAGATGATATGGCCTTTTTAGCTAAAAAGTTTTATAAGATTTTCAAAAGTAAAAAGAGGGTTGATTTGCAAAAATCTAATGAAAAGAAAATATTTAGATCTTAAACTTGGAAATCTTTAAAAGACAGCCAATGTTACAACTACCATGAATATGGGCATCTAGCGAACAAGTGTCCTAAAAAGGACAAACCTAAAAAGAAAGGTATATTGGCTACTTGGGATGAATCTTCCTGCTCTAAAGCCTCTTCTGAGTCAGAAGATTCTAAAATCGAGTCGGGTAATGATGTTAAAGCCCTAATGACTCTAGCCAAGTTCACTTTTTCAGATAATGATGATTCAACCAGTGATGAAAATCTGAATAGTGATCATGAAAATGAAGAAGATCTTCAAGATGCTTATAATGCCCTATACAAGGAAAGCTGTAAATTTGCTGTAAAACTAAAACTTCAAAAAGAAATGTTTTCAAAACTTAAAGAAAATTTTGATAATCTAGTCTTAGAAAAATCATACATTTCAAATTGTTTAGAAAAAACTAAATGCGATTTAGATCTCAAAACCTCCCTTGTTGAAAACCTAAAATCTGAAAATAAAAAACTTAAACTAGAAGTCTCTTCACTTTTGAGTTTAAACGACACATGGAGATACGCCCAACGTGATCCTAAGTTAGAAAAACTCTTATCCGGATCCAGAAAATGTGGCGATCGATCTGGATTGGGCTACAACAAATGTATTCCTCCTAAACATAAGAATACTCCACTCATATTTGTGAAAGGAGGGTCTTCTAACTCAAAAGGGAAAAGTCTAAATCAAAATCATTCTAAAAATGCTAAGACTTTTCAAAACTTAAGACCTAAAAGCAACCATATCAACCATAAAAATCAGAATCGTAATCCTTTAGCTAAGAAAATTGTTGACTTACTTAAGGAGCTCTTAAAATCTAACTCAATGGGTTGGTCTTATAACAACTACAATCATAAGAAGACCAACTATACTCCTAAACCCAAGACTGTAATGAAATGGGTACCTAAGGTTACTTGCTTGGTTGCCCACATTGCTTTCAAAGCTTCGAGCCATTCAAAGTGGTACCTAGACAGTGGTTGTTCCAGACATATGACAGACGACAAGGGTCTGTTCACCAATCTTAAAGACATGACTGATGGTTCAGTCACATTCGGTGATGGTAGCAACTGCAGAATTGTTGGCCAAGGTACGGTTCAACTCTTTAACCTCCCTCTATTTGAGAATGTTTTATATGTAAAAGGTTAAAATATAAATTATTAGGCATCTCTCAAATATGCGATAATAATCATAGTATAAAATTTACTAACCAAGGATAAGAAATTCTAAATAAAAATGGTTCTATAATATTAACTAGTCGCAAAACTTCTGAAAACTCCTATATTGTTTGTGATTCAAGCTCATCTAATCTATCATGCTACATGGTCCATACCGATGAGACTGAATTATGGCATAAGCGCATCGGACATGTACACTATCGCAACTTGTATAGATTGAGCAAAAGAGAGTTGGTAAGAGGTTTACCCAAAATATAGAAAATAGATTAAATATGTGGCGAATGCCAAATTGGCAAATAAACTAGGAGTACTCACAAAAAGGTGAACTCCAATGCCACATCTAAACCACTCGAACTTCTCTATATGGATCTCATCAGACCAACTAGAACGGAGAGTCGAGGTGGCAAGAAGTACATTCTGGTAATTGTTGATGACTTTACTAGGTACACTTGGGTAGTCTTCTTAAGAGACAAATCAGAAACTCTCGATGAAGTAAAAAGGGTACTTAAACGTATCCAAACTGAAAAAGGATCACAAGTCTCCAAGATTCGTAGTGATCATGGATCCAAATTTGAAAATAGCAGTTTTGAGAAATTTTGTAGTGATTAGGGAATATCACATGAATTCTCTGCGCCCAAAACACCACAACAAAATGGTATAGTAGAAAGAAAAAATAGAGTGCTTCAAGAAATGGCAAATGTAATGTTAAATAGTAAGAAGCTCCTTAAAAATCTTTGGGCCAAAGCCGTAAATACTATTTATTATATAATTAACCTCGTTTACACTAGAAAAACAAATGGTAAGACGGCTTATGAAATGTGGTTTGATAAGAAGCCTACTGTCAAATACTTTTGAGTTTTTGGCAGCAAGTGCTACATTTTACGTGACCGAGAAAATCTGGGTTAAGTTTGACACCAAAAGTGATGAAGGGATATTTTTAGGGTATGCTCTGAATAGTCGAGCATATCGAGTTCTTAACAAGAGAACTGGTGTAATTCAAGAGCTTATTAATGTGGTTATTGACGATCACTTGAATACATCTGTCTCAATTTCAGAAAATGATAAAGTTCTTTTAATTGATAAACCAGACTCTTCATCAAGTCAAAATAACACTGAACTAAGGATAGTTAAAGATCATCCTTCTAATCGAATTCTTGAAAACCCTCTCATTGGTGTGCGCACTCGTAAATAACTTGAAGATATGTGTAACTACATGTGCTTTACATCTCAGATAGAACCGGCTAACATAAAAGAAGCTCTTACTGACGAAAACCAAATTATTGTGATGCAAGAAGAGCTCAATTAATTTGTCAGAAATAATGTTTGGTACTTAGTTCCAAGACTGAAAGATAAACAAATTATCGGAACAAAGTGGATTTTCAAAAATAAGTCTGATGAACTGAGTAATATTATTAGAAACAAGGCTAGGCTGGTTGTACAAGGGTACACTCAAATTGAAGGTATTGATTATGATGAGACCTTTACCCCAGTAGCTCGTCTTGAATCAATCAGACTATTTATATCCATTGCATGCTTTAGAAAGTTCAAAATATACCAAATGGATGTAAATAGTGCATTCTCGAATGACGAATTGCATGAAGAGGTATATATTGAACAACCATCGGGTTTTGAAGATCTTAAACATGCTAATCATGTCTATCGCCTAAAAAAGGCACTTTACTGTTTGAAACAAGCTCTCAGGTCATGGTACGAAAAGTTGACTAAGTTTTTACTAAGTCATAACTTTATAATGGGAAGTGTTGATAAGACATTGTTTGTAAAGAAACATGCATAATGATCACATTTTAATAGTGCAAATTTATGTTGATGATATTATCTATGGATCTACCTGTGCTAACATGACTGTTGAGTTTGCAGATCTTATGACGTCTAAATTTGAAATGAGCATGGTTGGAGAATTGAATTATTTCCTAGGGTTGCAAGTTAAACAGCAACCTGATGGTTTCTTTATCTCTCAAACCAAATATACTCTAAACATAGTTAAAAAGTTCAGATTTGAGAGTGGGAAAAATTTTGATACTCTAGTGAGTACTACTTTAAAACTCTCAAAGGACTCTACAGGTAAGAGTGTGGATCCTAAGTTGTATCACAGTATGATAGGTACTTTACTTTATTTAACTGTGAGCCGACCTGATATTGCATTTAGCGTAGGAATTTGCGTTAGATATCAATCTGACCCTAAAGAGTCATATCTAATTGCTGTTAAGCGTATTTTACGATATGTCGCTAGTTCAGCTAATCTTGGTCTCTGGTATCCACATGACACTAGTGTAAAATTAGCTGGTTACACGGATGTTGATTGGGCTGGTAACATTGATGATAAAAAATCAACCAGTGGTGGTTATTTCTATGTAGGGAACTGTTTAGTTTCTTGGCTAAGTAAGAAACAAAGTTCTGTATCGCTCTTAACAACTGCGGTTGAATACATTGCTACAGGTAATGCATACACTCGACTTGTATGGATGAAAAGAATGCTAAGCGAATACGGAATTGCGTAAGATTCTATGGTTTTATATTGTAATAATTCAAGCGCAATTAATATCTCTAAAAATCCAATCCAACATTCATGAACCAAGCATATTGACATTATGTATCATTATATTCGTAAATTAGTGGAAGACAAGACAATTTCTTTGGATTATATTCCGACCGAGAATCAACTAGATGACATATTTACAAAACCGCTCAACAAAAGCAGGTTTGTAAAATTGAAATTTGATCTTGGTATGTGCAATATGAATTGATAATTCATGTATTTTTGTATCATAATATATATATTTGTTCTTTTGAAATGTTGCAAATTTTATGAAAAATTGTAAAATTTGTGAGGTACACGTCTAGTCGAGTACATACTCGACTAGTTGTGGCACGACCGGTCGAGCATTTACTCGACCAGTCTTGAATCGCAGGTTTGGCCTTTTATTTGGAGAAAAATCACTTTTTCTTCATTTAGGTCTTCTTCTCCAACGAGCCCTACCTCGACCGGTCGAACCCATCTTCGATTCTTCCATGGTTAGTGCATTGTTTTCAATTTTTTTTTATAGATTCAAGTCCATTGCACTTCCTTTTCATCATTTGTTTAGTTTATTTCTTGTTTTATATTGGTTTTTGGGGTCTTCTATCTAAAAATCTGATCTACTAGAAACCCACTTTACCTCGTTTGCAATCTCTTTACTCCTTGATTTATTTATTACAAACGGAGCGTAGAACTTAAAAAAAAAGGATCTCGTAGTCCCTCTACATCTCGTTCGGCTCCTATCACGGTGCGCCACCTTCAGTTGCCTAAGGATGATCCCGATTATGTACGGGATATTCGATTGCGCAATGTGATAGTAGAATGGACTGTTAATCTTGTTCATGTGGCACCATTTGATATTGTTTCTCTCCTTCAATCTGTAAGATGGGATAACATACTACATTAGAGTGGGCCAGCATACCGCTCCATTGCACAGGCTATGTATGATTGCATTACTGATTTTTCTACTGAAAATCTGACATTTACTATTACGACCAAAGAAGGTCCAATTGATGTGGACAGTCATCTTATTTCTGGTTTAATGGACCTTCGGTTAATGACGAAGGTATTCCCATTAGTACTCTAGTGACAAAACCATCGGAAACTGAGAAGCAAATGCTCACTAGAGATTTATGCAATATAGATGCGGAATAGAATACCAAGAATGCGCTCGCTTCCAAGTTTCTGTTACCCAGATGCAGAATCCTTCATAGGATTTTCATTTTGAATGTCTATCCTCGATCAGGTAATAAAATCAAACTTACTACGTTCATGATTCGTATTCTTCATTCCATCATTTCCGGAGTCTTTGTATGTCTTCCTTCTCTAATTTGTCATAGCATCATTCAATTCTATCTCCATCCAGGTCACAGTGACATACCCTTTGTTTATCTTATGACTGTGTTAGCCACCCATTGTCTAGTGGCTATGCCTGTTGGAGAGGCTCCCATTACCCAACTACCATTCAACAACTCTAACATTAACAAGATGAATTTGAAGTTGGCCCCAGGCCAGGTTAATGTGGGTGCTGGTGGAGCTGCAGCTACAAATGAAGAGGATAGTGGTTTGCCTCCAGATGATGTGAATATGGATGACCTCTTTGATGAAATCGAATCTGATTCTGCCGCTAATCCTGATTATCAGTCATCTGACTTTGATGCGCATTTGTGCTCTCTTGAGGAGAAGGTTGAAAGTATGAATGTGTCCCATGAAATGTAATTTAAATATATGCACAAGCATCTGAAGCCCAATAACAAGGGACTTCATCAAATTGATCCTTCCATACCTGCTCTTTCTTCGGGTTTGGATTAGTAGTTGAACATTTGATATGTAATAACTTTTAAACTACTTGAATTTCTCTTGTTTTATGGGGTTGGACATGCTTGAACACGCTTGCTTATGGATTTAGTTATCTTGATTATCTTGTTCATTTATTTTCTTCATCCTCATTACTCTTCTTTTTCTTCCTTACTTATCTACTTCCATTATCATTTATTGGTTCCTTCCTTTGTCATATTATGACAAAAAGGGGGAGAATTTTATCATGCTTGTGATATGTGGATATGTGGATTGTGATAGGTAGCCATTATTTTTTGTAAGGGGGAGTATTGTTATATTGATGCGTATTTCTTTAACCTTTTTATAACTGGTGCATGATTCTTTAACCAAGTTGTAACTGGTGCATGATTCTTTATTGTGCATATTATGCTTATTTTTAACGAAGTGTATTTTGTCACAAAGTTGACAAAGGGGGAGATTGTAAGTGTTATGTTTTCTACCTCCTATGACTGTCAAATTTTGTAGTACTAAAACCTCTTGGAATCTGTGTCTTGTGTAGCTCATCTACATATTCAAGATCATGCATCTCATGTACAAGAACAAAGGTCTTTACCTCAATAACTTCAAATGCAAGATTAAGAGATATACAAGTTCAAGTTCAAGTTCAAGTTCAAGTTCAAGTACAACACCAAGTGTTAGTTCAATCTTTCAAGCTTCAATTGTTAAAGGTTTCAAAGATTTATCCATGTCAAGACAAAGTTCTTTACTTTGAACCTCAAAGCTCAAGATGAAATACAAGTCAAGTACTTCAAGTTCAAGCTTCAAAGTACATCAAGTTCAAGCTTCAAAGTACATCAAGTTCAAGCTTCAACATACTTCAAGATGTCAAGCTTCATGTACATCACGATCAACTATCAATCGAAGCAAAAGATGTTTCAATGTTCAAACATGGCTTATAAGGTATGAATGACCCTAGATTAACCATAAGTTAGGTCATATTGATTGCACACTTTAATTGGGTCACTTTATAAGTGTATAAGCTATTTCTCAACTAGTCTTAGCCTATGTTCGACTAGTCCTAGTACTGGCTCGACCAGTCCAAGGTTTGTTACTAATTTTTGAGATTTTTTGTTATAGCCTCGACCAGTCCTGGAGACTACTCGACCAGTTGATGAACAGTGCTCGACCAGTCGAGCAGGCTCGACTCAAAGTCCAGCAACTAAAATGGGTCCCACACGACCAGTCGAGTGCAGGGCTCGACTAGTCGTGCAGGCCACTCGACTAGTCAAACCTCTCACTCAACCAGTCGTGAAATGGCTTTATCTTATCGCGCCCGAAATTTTAAAAGTTTGTTGGTCCTTCGACCAGTCGAGCTGACCTCTGGGCCGGTCGAGTGAACAGTTTCTGCACTTATAAATAGAGCACGATTTTCAGAGTTTTTCATTCAATTCAAGCAAAATCAAGACACCACTCTAAGAGATAAGTTCGTGATATTCTTAAGCTATTTAGTGCTCATTTAATATTCTCTTTAATTAGCTTTTTGCATTTGATTTTGTATTTTATATTCCAATCTTATTTGAAGAAGGGGTTGAAATTTTCCCATTTCTTGGAATCAAAATCAAATCAAGCTAGCCCAAAGTGATTTAATCTAAAATCCATTTAAAACTTAAAACCTTTTCATAAGTGAGTGTGGACATTGAACATCTACGTTGAACTTCTACTCCGAATTGGTTTTTCTAGGCTGCATCAAAGGAGAATATCCAGATAAGTATTTTACAGTTTTGTAAATCTATTCTTTTGGTTTCTTTGAGATTGTGCTAGAAAAATCTCTTTCTTTTGGTGTGTCTAAGGTGATCCAGAAAACTCAGAGTGTTGGGTTTTTTAATTGTGTAAGCCCACTTGAAAGACACAATTGTGAAGATTTTAGGTGAACCTTGAAAAACCTATTACATAGTGAATGCTAATATCCACTGTGTGAGGATATTAGGAGTGGAGTAGTTGTGTGGCTGTTATTCTAAACAGTTGGTGTACACACAAGCAAACTACTATAATTTCTGGTCTTGTGGTTAGTGATTGATTATTACATTGTGTGCATGTTGTAATTTCCTTTTTATGCATTTGTGGAGAATGTTGTAATCTTTTTATGCAAGTGTGGGAATGTTGTAATAGCTTAGTTATTTTCTTTGCTATTTTTACTCTTTATTCCTCTGTATCGGTTTGAGATTTTGATACACAGATCGTTCTAGGAATCAGGTTGTCCTACCATAAGCCATTGGTTTTTGGTGTAAGGTTGTCCTTAGAACAATATCAGTATCAACCTCTCAATACTTGTACATTTGAGGTTGTTATTCATTTCTGCATTACGGGATTGTTTAAGTGTTATCTTTATTTATATTTGTTTAATTCCACATTTAATTTTTAATTTAGCATAGTCCTATTCACCCCCCCCCCCCTCAGACTCTTAGCTCGGCCTTTTCAAGTATCCCATACCACCATGCTCGGCTCTCGAGACTTGGGGATCATATCACTAATGGTTAATAGTAGGTCTCTCAAAGGTATGGGGTGCTTCAGATTCAGGGAGGCATGATCATACATCGTGAACACACATGGTTGGTTAGCTGTTAGGCTAATTCGGTCGACTCGGACAAACTCCGGCATAACCGGCATTGGGTGCAAGCATCCCATGTAGTTTAACTACTGCCAATTATCTGTGTTCGGCCCGGATCAATTGGACTAGTCTGGGGTGGCCAATCCAATCGGAGCCACCCTCGTGGATTCTCTGTTTACCAGCCAACCGACTACCCAGGTGGTCTCGGTCAATCAATTGCACTAACAAATTAACTACCGTGACTTACAAGGAGGGATATAAATTGTGAATTCAGACTATCCTACTTTATAGTATATTTCGTCAAACACGCAAGTTGCATTATACTAAGATAACAATACATGGAAAGTAAACGGCCATACAAGTGCACACTGGTTCGTATGCACTCATCTACACATTATATCAATCATAAATCGACACTAATTATCATGCATTGACCTATACATTACACAAATCAATAAGCAACACTAACTATCATGCATTCATCTATTCACCACATAAATCATTAATTGTGGCATGAGTTTGATAATTGTCAACCTAAAGGTAATGGTCCGCACCTAGAAGTGATTCATCAATTTTTAGTATCGCCCCTAGGGTTAGGGTCCATTGATTAGTGTGTCGGTGCCCTCTCTCTTGTTGTGGGGCTGTTTCCTTTCAGGGGCCCACTTCCGAAGGAGAAAAATATCCATATGATAGTTGTATGTGTCACACCCTAAACTCAGAAACCGGACTAATAAAATTCTCGATCATCGAATCCGTTGCTGACAGCCTCCGTAGTTCCCCATTCTCGACTCCTAGTGCCCATACGCCAGATTCCGATCCTGGGATCCTACAAGGAGGGTTTTCAGTGTAAATTTATCTCATAAGAAGCATAACCAAAAGCATAACCCCAAACAATAACCAGAACATCACCACCACATATCCACTATAATAAAAAAAAAAACTTTGAGTACAATACATGAAGGGGAAATACAAGATAAATGTCAAAAACTCCAGAAGCTCTCCTGCACGCTCCTACCTCAGCTCGACTGCATCCTATCATCATTACATGCATCTATCGTGCATAAGCTTATAGAAGGCTCGAGGTTGGTATAAGTGTGTGCGTAACGCAGGTGCCAAATGTACAATACAAGTCCATAAATCATATAATGTCAGAAATACTGGCAAGTTCACGAGTCATATGAGGTAAGAGTAAGCAAAAATACTGACAAGTCCATGAGTCGTAAAATATCAGAGTATGCAAAGCAGATCGGTTATGCCATGCGAGGTCATGGTAAAGCAAATGCCATGTGCTGGGGATGCGGTGCGAAAGAAATGACCAAGCTAGAATGTGAAGTCGGGATGATAGTACGTGGTATCCCAGGCTGTGGGGTCTATCACAAGGGACTTCTATCCAAACCAGTCCCATACCTAAATTTGGATAGCCGAACTCAATGTGGTAAACTCCTGATCTCTGGTTGGTAGCGCGCCCCAACTAAAATCCTAGCCATTGCGAAAGTACACATAATAAATTAGTTACGCACTACCAACCTGAGTGGATAGTGAATGAATGAATAAGTAAAATGCTGAGTATGCAACTCCTGCTCAATAAGTCCACATATCAGTACCGTACATCTCTGGGATCATCACCAGGGTTTAGTACACTCTACGACAGCTTGCCGCCCCATCAAGCGTACAACTGGGTAAGTGGAAGAGACCTCACTATCCACTTACCAATATCAGCCCGGCTGGTCGATATCGGACCCATTTATGAGCTGGTCAGACTCAGCCTAACATTGCCTACTCCCTCAGGCGGGTAAGGCCACACCCCCTCCCAACCGACCACGACACAGTGAGAGATGCAGCCTACTGGTATACGGCCCTCATGTGCTCATATATATCCACTCGGTCTAGACATTGGAGCATCCCCTAGCATTGGGGGTTTAGGGAATTTCACCCAGAGACATCTATGGAGCCCCATGTCTTAAAACATTTTCGGTGTCCCATCTGGCCATCCACGATCCTATGGAGGCCACGACCTTGAAGTCGCGAAGGCGTATGGTGGTCATATCACAAAATGTGAGATGCATGAGTCATACCATCCAGTCATGCATTAAACCTATATGCACTGTGCGCTCATGTGGGGCAACTCTATCTCTCAGGGAGTCCCATAAGCAATCAGCCCAATGGCATATGTTATGCTCAATCACTCCTCATAACAAGCATGAAGATGATGTGTATGGGAATGTATCATGAAGTATTCCAAGCATGATTATAATCATATACATCATGGTAGGCCAGTATAAGACGGACCATGGCCCGTATAAGTGGATGGGTGGTGTGCACATAATCACGTACACATGGTGGGCCTCACACCATCACAATTGAGCCTCATACATATAATGGGCCTCATGCATATAATGGTCCTCACACATATGACGGGCCTTATACATCACAGTTGGGTCTCATACAATCATAATGAGCCTCATATAATCATAATGAGCCTCATACAATGTAACGCCCTGAAATTCGGGGGTCGAGTATGAACTCAACTCCTGAGTTCCAACGCATCACTTATGCAACATAGATAATGATGGTTAAATGTTGTTTGTGTTAGAGCAATAAACATGAGTGAGATTATACCAAAACAGTAATTCATACTCCAGATCAATTGTATAAAGGCAAGCGGAAGACTGAAATTGTATATATAAGGTATGTACGGAACAAAACCATCATGAACTCCAGAGTATGAACACTAACTGAGTACCCATATACATGTATTGTTTCTGAGTCAAAAAGTAAAAATACAACTAGAAGATGAATCCTGAAATTCCCACGATGAAGTCGGCCTAAGCAAAACCGTCAGAGTACTACATGAATGAGAACTCGTCCTGGTCCTCATCGTAATCAGGCTCCGCCTCCTGAATCGACGCGCCATCTATACCTGTGACAGAGTCTGGTTGGTGTGTACAACACCGTCCCGTAACGTGGGAGTGAGTAGCTAACTCAGTAGAACAATAAGGCATAGGTTAACATGTTATCAATTCAGCCAATCAGTAATGATAAAGCAGTATAAGCAAACAACCCTAACTACTCTTATTAAATGCAAGTATGAAATGACATGATGAATGCCCTTGCCAAACCACCCTCATGCGACACCCTCTTACGTTCGTGAATGCGTTCATCCCTCAGTGCTCCACATCTACTAGGCACATGCAGTACGATAATGAGCATGATTACCGAGTAATTATTAGTCCATTTCAAGCAGCAGTATTAGGAAACTAAGGTACCTCCCTTGTATCATTCCCAAGCATGAACCATTCTAGGGTCGTCAGTCCTAGTTAATCTCAGACGATGGTGTGTTTCTAGGTCACTACAAGGCTGCCAGGGCTGTTACGCACAAAGGTTACACCACTCCCCCATCACCTTTTTAACGGTTCATCACTATACAGATACAGGCCTAGTCCATACTCTATATACTGCAGCAAGACTCGTCGTCTCACAACAAATTCAGAGTATGCTCGAGGTCACTACAAAGGGCTCGTCACCAATCAGTGTAGGCCGACAGCTCGAATATAGTGTCTCATACCACCATAATCGGCTCACAAGTCTGATTGGTCACTGGTCACTACGGGAAGGCACGTGGTCCAGCGTAAGCTGACAGCTCGACCATGGTGTCCCATACCACCATGCCCGGCTCATGAGTCTTAGCGGATCGAGGTACCATGGTTAACGGGATTCCCACTGGTAAGTTTGGTACCCTAGGTTCAAGCAGTAGCGACCAAACATGGTGAACATACATAAGACATAACGGGTTACTTGACGTGCTCGGCTAGCTCGAGCGCACAACAAGTTGAACGATATGAAGCGCAGAAGAACTTCGTGTGGCCAACCACTATCGCTAACCAAAGTACGACTCGGGTTCGTCAAACACATCCTTCGTGGTGACATGAATCTCAGCCACGATCTCAAGTCTGGTACCTAATGTCTGGACGATGGACATAGTCCCAAACTCAATCAATCTTTACTCATAGCATGTGGTGTAAAGCATAATAAACAAAGCAACTCAAGCATGTTAACAAGCATATCATAAAGCATGTTATAAAACATGTTACAAAGCATGTTATAAAGCATATTATAGAGCACTATACAAATAGGGATGCAAACACATATATTTCATAAGTGAGTGGTTAGAGTAAACAACCACATGGAGGGAATCATACATGTCTCTAAGGTAGTTGAGAACTCCATCTCAGCACCTACCTAAGGCACTAACATCTAAGCACTTACTCTCACAAGTATTTTCACAAACACTTAGAGTACATTATTTCAACATACATGATGTATGTTAGTAAAATATGCCTTAGGGCTATTCTTTCACCAAGCGAGTATTTTATCCATGTATATCTTATTCATACAGCAAATAATCATGAAAAATACATCTCCAAAATTTATACGTATACGGTATTTTCTAGAATACACAATTTCAACATACATGGTGTATATAAGCAAACGCGTATTATGGCGATTCCTTTCGCCAAATAAGTATTTTATCCATATACCATATATTCATACAACAAATAATCATGGCAAACTCATTTCCAAAATTTGTACATATACGGTATTTTTATGTATACCTAGAGTATGTAAAATTCCATATTCTACATCTTTAATCGAAACAGGAAATAGAAAGCACTTTGTACATGTGCAATTACATGCAGATCATGAATCTTTCATTATCTGACATTGAAAGCATTGAAAACCGTAACCTATATACCTAAAGTCCTCACCTTACACCTTAGAATTGCAACGAATCAGCTAGGTTCGTTAGGCTTCCGTGTTCGGCAGTTTTATAACCTAAAGAGTGAAACCGGTTAGCTATTTCATAACCTATAACCTTCACACCCCAAAACAGATTTAGGGTTAGGGTTTCTTTCCTTAAAACGGAGTCGGTATCGCCGAGAAAGCGACAAGAAAGGGGTGGTACAGCCTGTGTGGTGACTGGAAATAGTAGCGGGGAGATTCTCCCACAACTCTCTAGCTTTCTCTCTCTTTTTCTCTCTTCTTACTTAGGGCTTTTCCCAAATTCGTATGGCTGTGAGAGAGGGTGCTCTAAGGTCCTTATATAGCCTAAAATCTCTCTAAAATAGACTTAAGTTCAAGGTATACTTATGTTATAGCCAAAACAGCATTGTTTCAGCTCAACGGAGGACTTCTGGCAGGCCTCCTTGAGGCAAAAGTCGGACTTAAGCTCACCTATCCTGGATATAGGTGAAGTTAAGTTTTTGTTCCAGTAGGGTTTCCAGATCACGCGTGGTGGACCAGTTTCAGTTCAACGGTCAGCGGACTTCGATCAGAAATCTCAAGTACATGTAAATGTTTATGAAATTTTTCCTGATCCGAGGGTGTATTTGGGTCAGATTCTGACGGTCTGGTTGCTTATAAAATGTCTGCAAGCGACACGTGCCAGATCACTATTCAAGATATTTATTTTGTAAAGAAATCTAGGGTTTTCACACTCTCTCGCTCCGGACTCGAGCGAACAGCCGTGGAACACTGTCTGGACTTGATTTCCGAGATGGTTGTCAAGCCCAGTGAGGCGGTCCTAATTCCTTAACTTCGTATTATTCGGACTCCCGATGTGTAGTCTAAACCTGATACGGAGTTTCAATTTGTTCCCGAGAGCAGTCGGGTAATGAGTTTGATCCTAGACTTTAGGGTAACCTAGCGTCAATGATTCTACAAGTTTTGGGTCTTGCAGATCATATTTAAAGCGATTCCAATGGATTTCATGGCTAATCTAGTTTAGCACTTAGTTAACTTTGTCAAATTTCTAAAGGATTTAATCCTAAGTGATTTCTAGTCGAGGTGGTACTCGAGCCACAGGACGGAGATTTTCAAGTCGTTACATACAATCACAACAGGTGTCACGCCCCAAACTCGGAAAATGGGCTCACAGAATTTTCGATCACCGAATCCGATGCTGACAGCCTCCATAGTACCCCATTCTCGGCTCCCAACGCCCATACACCAGGTTCCGATCCTAGGAACCTACAAGGAGGATTTTACAACGTACAGTTATCTCGTAAGAAGCATAACCACAAGTATACCCAAATCACAAAGGCAACATCATCATCACATATCTACTAATATAAACAGTTGAATATAGTGCTAAAAGGGAAATACATATATCAAAAATCAAAGGTCCAAAAGACAGTCGTACGCTCTAAGCTCAACACTGCTGTGAACTAACGCCACCTGCATGTATCTATCGTGCATAAGCTTAGAGGGTGGTGTAAGTGCATGCGATGCACGTGCCAAACATATAAATATCAGAGTAAGTGGAAATACTGGCAATCCATAAATCATACAATATCAGAGTAATACAGAAACATGTTGGTAAGTCCATAAATATCACAGCCTTATCTGGGCTATGCAATGTAATGACATAATAGGCCAATATCATATACTGAGGATGCAATGCAATATTCAAATCCTGACGAGTCCATGAATACCGTTAACCTCATCTAGGCATATAAATGCAGAAACATAGCAACTCAAAATGTCATATGCCGGGGATGTAATGCAATATGCAGTGTGAATGAAATGACCATGCTGAAGTGTGAAGTCGGGATGATAGTACGTAGTATTGCAGGCTATGGGGTCCATCACAAGGGACTTCTATCCAAACCAGTCTCATACGTAAATGTGGATGTCAGGCTCAATGTGGTAAACTCCTGATCTCAGGTTGGTCGCGCACCCCAACCAAAATCCTGACCATTACGAAGGTACACATAACAATTAGTTGCGCACCACCAGCCCGAGTGGATGGTGAATGAATGAATGAATGAGTAAAATGCTGAGTATGCAACTCCTGCTCAAGAAGTCCACATATCAGTAACGTACGTCTCTGGGATCATCACCGGGGTCTAGTACACTCTACACGCGATCGTTGCCCACTGGACGTGCAACCATATACGTGGAAGAGACCTCACTCGATAGCGGACCCATTTACGAGCTAGTCAAACTCAGCCTAGCTATGCCCCCTACCCTCGGGCGGGTAAGGCCATACCCCCTTCCAACCGACCATGACACAATAGGAGACGAGACCTACTGGTATTCGGCACTCAGGCGCTCATGTATATCCACTCGGTCTAGACATTGGAGCGTCTCCTAGCCACAGAGGTTTAGGGACTTTCACCTATGGACATCCAAAGTGCCCTTATGCTCAAATTAAACATTTCTAGTGTCCTATCTGGCCATCCATGATATGCCTATGGAGGTCGCAACCCTGATGTCACTAGGGCACCAAATGATCATGTCACAAAATACAAGACGCATGAGCCATACCATCCAATCATACATCAAACCTGCGCGTACCGCGCACTCATGTGGGGCAACAATCAACCCAATGACACATGATAACAAGCATACGAATGATGCGTATGGGCATGTATTATAATGTTATGCTATTACATACTCATAATCGGTATCAATAACCGGCATTGATAATCGGCATTGATAATCAGCCTCGATAATTGGCCTAACAAAGGGCCTAAGGGAAGGTCACAATGTGGACATTTAACCGTCATTGCCCATCAATGTGGACATTTAACCAACATCGCTCCCAAGGAGTGACCCTCATAAGACCAAACATATAGTGGGCCCATGGCCTCACACAAAGGCCCAATATACATCACCATGGGCCTCTCTCAAGGGTCTAATACACATCACGATGGACCTCACTCATGGGTTACATATGCATCACATTGGGCCTCGCTCATGGACCTCATATACATCACAATGGGCTGCAATACATGGGCCTCATATACATTAAATGAGCTGCAATATATGGGCCTCATATACATCAAATGGGCGGCAATATATGGGCCTCATATACATCAAATGTGGACCTCATATACATCAAATGGGTCACATCGCATGGGCCTCAAATACATCATAATGGGCCGCATCACATGGGTTGCATATACATTATATTGGGCCTCATCAAATGGGCCATAAATACATCACATTGGGCTACATCCATGGGCCTTAAATACATCACATTGGGCCTCATATATGGGTTGCAAATACATCACAATGGGCCTCTCACACAGGCCCAATATACATCACAATGGGCCACATCTCATGGGCTTCATGTCTGTCACAATAGGCCACAACAATGGGCCTCATATATATCACAATGGGCCACACAGCAGGTGGGCCATGCACAGCCAACAGGTGGCCTAATACGTTCAACAGGTGGGCCCTGCATACACCAGCAGGTGGGCCCTGCTTTCAGATGGACAGTTGGTGGGCCTTACTCGGGCGCCCAGCAAGGTGGACAGTGTGGATGTATCGTGCATCCAGGTGAGGCCCATGTCCTACTGACGGACGGAATGGATAAAACACTTACATCCAGTGGGGTCCGCACGTCCTGAAGACAGACGACTTGGATTAATAGATGCCTCATGATTGGACCCACACTGACATAATACAACAACTAGTTAGCTGGTGGAGGTACTCCAACCAATCCGTTTCCAAATTGGTGGGTCCCACGTGGGGCCCACCACACATACATATGTATATACATCATGTATATATATATAATATTATTATTTTTTATTATTTTTTTTCAATACAGCCCAGCGTCCAGGTGGGGTTCCCACCGTCCCAACAGTGGACGGTGTGGATCTCCTCAAGTGGGACCACACGTGTGGGGGTCCACACCCCACCAGATGGACGGTGGATGTAAAACACATACATCACGCGGTGCCCTACACAGACGGTGTGCTTCGCCTGAGACTTGAATCTGTTTCATTTCTGGCCTGGATGGACGGTGTGGATTCACACATACATCATGGTGGGTCGTGGATGGTATAGAAAAATACATGAATCAGGTGGCTCCACACGTGTGGGCCCACCAACAACTTGTATCAAAGCTGATATTTGGGTTTCCCTTCATCCACGCCAGTTGGCAGCAAGGTGGGCCACCACTGCTGGACAGTGGGCAGCCCACAGCTGGACATCCAGCCCATCTGGATTGTCCATAAATTTTGGACATCGACGTCCCACGCATGGATCATCAGGTGGGCCATACATATATCATCAACACCATTAAAAAGAGAGAGAAAGAGAGAGAGAGAGAGAGAGAAGAGAGAGGGAGAGAACGGCATGATGAGGGACCCTGCCACTATAGGCCCCTCTAGGATCTACAATACATACATCAAAACGGGTCCCAATTACAAGTGGGCCTTACATCAAAATCAAGATCTAACGTTATGAACACCCACCGATCATCTTCTTCTTTAGCTCCATGGACTCCTTGGCTCCTAAGCTTCTATTTTGATGGAGGATGATGAAGTTTGGATGGCTAAGATGGGAGATAAGGTGGTAGGAAGTGGGCCACACTATAGCTTCTCCATGGGAAGCTTCGACATTTAGCTCTCTCTTGGGTTTCTTGAGAAATGGTTTGAGAAAGAGAGAGAGAGAGAGAGAGAGAGAGAGAGAGAGAGATGTGTAAGAGTGAGAGGGATGGGTGTGTTGGGTGAGTGATGGGTGTACTTGACTAGGTATGGGTTACTTTGACTTTGGGTGAGAGAGGGATGGGTGTTGTACTTGATCGATTGACTAGGTATGGGTTACTTTGACTTTGGTAGAGATTCTCTTGCGCGGCATTTTCCTCGAAATAAACGTGGGCTCACATCTCCTGGCCCAGGTATCGCATCGGCGTGCAAGACGCGGCGTTGGAACTGCGGGGACGGCGCGGTCGCTAGGGTATAAGTCTCGGGTCGAGCCGACTCAAGTTAACAAGGTACGACTCAGGGTCACACGTAAATGCTGATTACAGGTCACGAGTCGCAGGAATTTGATTGGGAGGACCGCGTGAGTCTAAGGAATGGTACAGACTAGGATATGGGTCTTACAACGGGCCTCATACCATCACAATGGGTCTTATACAATCATAATGAGTCTCATACAATCACAATGAGCCTTATACAATCACAACGGGCATCATACCATCACAATGGGTCTCATACAATCATAATGCTATGATAACATATTCTCAGTGCGTATACTAACATCATTGTAATCAATAATTGGCATATATATAGCGGGGTCCATAGAAGGACAGCAGATCTAATCCGTAACATGAGGATCGGTCCTTAACAGTGGATATACCAAAACTAATAGCACGGATCCTTCCATCTACGGTGATGATGAACTCTCCTCATATTAAGGTTGGGCCTAGGTGGCCTACCTATAATCCTAAGGATCCAGAATGGGCTTCCTTCTCCATACTATCATATAGCCCGCTACATTCCCTAAGGGGCTCAAATAAGTCCTAGACGGACTCTAAGATTAAAACAATCCTACTAGCAACCAAGGGAGCCCAACATCTTGGGTTAGCCCAATGTGAATAGATGGATCATGCAAATATCAATTAGGCCCAATGATTTGGGTCAACCCACTTAGAAAAGGATGAGAATGGGCCTAACAAAGGGCCTAAGGGAAGGTCTTAATGTGGACATTTAACCATCATTGCACATACAATGTGGACATTTAACCAACATTGCTCCCAAGGAGTGATTCACATAGAGCCAAACATATAGTGGGGCCCATGGCCTCACACAAGGGCCTCATATACAACATAATGGGCCTCACAGAAGGGCCTAATATACCTCATGATGGGCCTCATACACATCCCATTGGGCCTCACACAAAGGCCTCATATACATCATGTTGGGCCTCATCTCATGGGCCTCACATACACTACAAGAAAAATGGGCAAAGGCTACGGACTAGATCCGTAGCAAAAGGGCTTTTGCTAGGATCTAGTCCGTCTCACGTCCGTCGCAATTGGTGGGGTAGTTAAAGGTCTAGCTACGGATCATATCCGTAGCAATAGATACAATTAGCTACGGATTTTGTCCGTAGCAATAGACACTATTAGCTACGGACAATATTTGTAGTAATATACACCAATAGCTACGGATTATACCCATAGCAATAGATACGCATAGCTACGAATTATATCCGTAGCAATTTTCGCTACGGATATAATCCGTAGCAATAGATACCATCATCCGTAGCAATACATACCGATATCTACGGTATTTCCAGCCCTACATAAGGGGAGCTACGGATATGATCCGTAGCTATAGATACCGATAGCTACGGATATAATCCGTAGCAATATATAGCAATAGCTACGGATTATATCCGTAGCTATATAGCAATAGCTACGGATATAATCCGTAGCAATATATAGCAATAGCTACGGCAAAAAGCTGTAACTTTGCTACAGATTATATTTCGTAGCTATTTTCCCTGTTTCCATTGCAAGAACCTGCTATATTGATAACTCATCTAAGCTTAATGCAATCAGAGAAAAAAAAATTGATGCATTTATTACAATAGCAATCAAATCTACAATGCATCCTACATTCACATTTCTAAATAAACAATACTTCGCTTTGCTCAACCTATCAAAAGAATTACAACTAAGGCGTGCCCTCATGCAGAATTTTCTTTCTTCAGACGGTCAAGTTCAGCAAGCACAGAAGATAGAGCTTCTTCTTTCCTTGAAACTGCATATGTAACTTCTGTAGACTTCGACACAAAATCACTTTCAAGTTTTAAAACTCTTCCCTTGAGGAAATGAATTTCATCATCCACTGACTTCTTTAGCTTGTCAGCCTGTATAAAACAATAATTGTAGACACAATCAAACAAGCATGCCTTTGTACACATCTCAAAAGGAAGAAAGACCAAAAAAAAAAAAAAAGAGCTGGAAAAAAACAATCATATATAAAGAAATAAAAAATGTACCTACAAATTTTCTAAACTATAGCAAAATCCATAGGTTAGGTTATCGGTTATAAGTTTAGGTTATAAGTTATAGGTTAAGGTTTAGTTTATAGGTTTAGGAAATCGGATTCGGGTTCAGGATCGGGTTTAGGTTTGGGTTTTCAAGTTTAGGTTTAGGTTTAGGTTAAGGAGTTGAGATTAGGATTAGATGTAGGTTTAGGTTTAGGGATTTGAGAATACATTTAGGTTAAGGTTTAGAGAATTGAGAATAGGTTAAGGTTTAGGTTTAGGAAATCGGATTCGGGTTCGGGATCGGGTTTAGGTTTGGGTTTTCAAGTTTAGGTTTAGGTTTAGGTGTTTGCTTGCCTCCAAGTGCAGAGGTTCGTAAGTAGTATCCCGTGAATACAGGGTCGATCCCACAGGGAGATGAATTGTGAGAAGAAAAAAAATCAAACGCAAAATAAACTAAGTAATAAAAATTAATCTGATTATTTGATTTTGGGATTTTTGAATGGATGTAATTCAATTGAATAAAATAACACCCAAGCTTCAAAGTTCCACACATACGTTAATGTTCCAAAATCATGATGACTTGGATAACACAACTAGGATCTGATCACTATGGTCAGCCTAATCGGAAAATAAAACAGTTTAAATATTTTAATAAATGATATAAAAAATTAGAAAATCATGGATTTGCACCATTGACATATATTCTCAAGCGTCAGTGATTTTAAGTATTCAATATCTATAGGATAATGAATACAAAGAAATATAACAGGTTGAGAACCTCTCCTATCTAGGAAATCTGATTGATCTAGGGTAAGCCTATCCATCAATGTAGATCTCATATGATGGAAACATATGGATCTCACAAGAGGATAAAAAACAAAACCTAAATAATAGATAACATGCATACACCATTTTTCTCATCATTAAAACAATCAATCATCATAATCTTAAAGAAGCATTAAACCCATGTGCTTCCCTTCTAGCTTGGGATAGAAGGAACTTAGAAAAACATAATTAAATTGCAGAAATAAAAAGCAACAAGAAATAAAGAAAGAAAAATGCAAATAGAAAAATCTAAACAAAACAACTTATAAAGCTTTAATAAAACTAAAAACCCTAAACCTTGCTCTTGAATGCCTTGAATAATGTTTTAGAATGCCCTAGGAAGCCCTATTTATAAGTAGGGACCTCCAATTTTCGTACAAATTTGAAAAACCCTAGAAATCGCATCAAATATACATATTTTCCCAAAATAGACTTCTCGCTGCATAGTTCGTTTAAAACAGACTTCCTGCTAAGCAGTTTTCCAAAATAAACTTTACAGCTTCATAATATACTTTTTCAGGACGATTTCAGGATTCTTCACTTCAAATCTTCGATTCTCTTCATTCTTCACTTGGTTTTCTTAGATCTTTAGCATGTGAATTCTTCAATCTTGGTCTCCTAAGATCAATTCCTTGCTTTGGTAATTCTTGAGCATCAAAATCATGCTTTTAACACCATTTTTCAATCCAAACACTTAAATTCACCTTGCAACACATACATGAGTAAAATAGAATATTAAGCGGATTCATGTTCATAAAACCAAGATATAAATGGGGAAAATTATGCAATATTTGAGTCTCAACACACCCCCAACCAGCATTTTGCTAGTCCCAAGCAAAATAAGCGAAATAATAATAATATAATAATTAAAAAAACTAATTTTAGAAACAAAATTAAAACGAAAAAAAAAAAAAAAAAAAAAAAAAAAATTCTAACTACACCACTTTCGCAGGTAATCTCAATTGCATTTAGCATATGCAGCAAGCCTTTAAACCCCTAGGTTTCCCCTAGTGGATGAGTTATAGTCTCGTGAGGGTTTTCAGAAATGTTACCCACAAACATTGAAAACATGAAAAATAGCTTAACACTCAAAAATTTATACAATTATGCCTCCATTCATCATATGAATTCCAAAACAAAACAATACTTACCCTAAGTCTGAAGTTAGTTAGAATCTCAATTTCCTAATCCATTACATCCTTGAGTTCAGAGACCTAATCAAAATTTAGAATAGTTACGATCCAATATCCTTAGGTGCTCGTGACACTAGTCTAACTTTGAAAAATATGTATGTTCTCTATCCTAACTCCTTTCAATCATTCCAAGAGTATGAAATCTCTAGTTATCTCATTTTTTTCATGTCATTTCTTCTTTTATCATCATATCCTCATTATTATAGACCACCCTTAGATGAAGATTCCCACCGGGTTTGCTTCATAACCTAAGGTATCGTACTTGTAATGGTAACAGTAATGGCTACTTAGGTATCCTTACTCCGGATTACTGACACGATTGTTATGGTCATTGCATTCATGCTCTATAATAAAATTTTCTTTTTTCATCACTCTTTTTTTTTTCTTCAATATTCTATCTTTTAAGTATATATCAATGATACTAGTTCATTCAACCTTATTTGAATCAAAAGTTGTTATTCTAGTTCACATATCATATTCCTCACTTAGTTAGCTAGGGTGTATTGTGAATTCAGTACATCAAATTATAACTCATTTTAAACTAGTGATTAGATAATTGAACTCAAGTATATAATTTTCTTTTTTTTTTTCATAAACCTAAAAAAATAAAATTAAACCTAAAAATAATAAAATAAACTGAAAAAAAAAAATCACATGGATGACTATCCACACCCCAACCTAAAATCTACATTGTCCCCAATGTAATGATAATATAATGCAGAGAACAATAAAAATAAAAGAAAGGGTGGATAGTACCTGCCATGAAAAACTCACCTGCTAGGTGACACTAAAAAAAAATGAATATAATACAAATTCTAAACAAATGCTCCATCAGACTAGGAGCATCAATCTGAATATTCTGGCTCATGAAGAGGGAAGGACTCCTCTCCCAAATGAAAGTTTTCCACATAAGGCTTCAATCTCTGCCCATTAACCTTGTACACATTGCCATTACGTGGATTCTCAATTTCAACAGCCCCATGAGTATAAACATTCTTCACAATGAAAGGGCATGTCCATCTTGATCTTAACTTTCCCGGAAAAAACTAGAGACGGGAATTGTACAATAGGACCTTTTGCTGAGGTTCAAAATTCTTCCTCAAAATATTTTTGTCATGAAAAGCTTTGGTCCTCTCTTTGTAGATTTTAAAATTTTCATAGGAGTCTCTCCTCAGCTCCTCTAATTCATTCAACTCTAATTTCCTTTGTCCACTTGCTTGATCCATATCAAAGTTTAATTTCTTTATTGCCCAGTAGGCTCTATGTTCCAATTCCACAGGCAAGTGGCAAGCCTTCCCATACACCAATCTGTATGGAGACATTCCAATCGGGGTCTTATAAGCAGTCCTATAAGCCCATAAAGCGTCGGATAGTCTGAGGGACCAATCCTTCCTATCTGGCCTTATAGTTTTCTCTAAAATGTGTTTGATTTCCCGATTAGAAATCTCAGCTTGCCCACTCGTTTGTGGGTGGTATGGGGTACTCACTTTATGCTTGATGCCATATTTCTTCATCAAAGCCTCAAATGTCCTATTGCAAAAGTGAGACCCACCATCACTAATGATGGCCTTTGGAGTTCCAAATCTAGAAAAAATATTTTCCTTGAGGAATCGTATGACCACTTTGTTGTCATTGGTCCTACTTGGAACTGCCTCAATCCACTTTGAAACATAGTCCACACCAACCAATATATAAAGAAATCCAAAAGAAGATGGAAATGGGCCCATAAAATCAATACCCCAACAATCAAAAATCTCCAATGGCAAAATTGGGGATAAAGGCATCATGTTGCGCCGAGACACTCTTCCCAACCTTTGACATCTATCACAAGCAACACAGAAAGCATGAGTGTCTTTAAACATGGTAGGCCAGTAAAAACCACACTGCAGGATTTTTGCAGTGGTTTTCTTAGCAGAAAAATGGCCACCACATGCTTCCATGTGGCAAAAAGAAATAACACTCTGAATTTCATCCTCTGGGACACAACGTCTAAAAATTTGATCAGTCCCATATTTATATAAATACGGGTCATCCCAGAAGAAGTTTCTAACCTCGGTTTCAAAACGCTTCCTATCTTGTGACTTCCAATGATATGGCATTTTTCCTGTTACAAGATAGTTCACTATATCCGCATACCAAGGCAATTTGGAGATTGCAAATAATTGTTCATCAGGGAAATTGTCCTGGATATGCATCTCCTCAGTGGAATCATTTAACACCAATCTGGAAAGGTGATCGGCCACTACGTTTTCTACTCCTTTCTTATCTTTTATCTCTAAGTCAAATTCTTGGAGTAGGAGGATCCATCTCAAAAGTCTCGGCTTTGCATCCTTCTTAGACAGCAAATATTTCAAAGCCGAGTGGTCCGTGAAAATGACTACTTTAGATCCCAGCAAGTAGGACCTAAACTTATCCAAAGCAAAAACTACTGCAAGTAACTCTTTTTCAGTTGTTGAGTAGTTCACTTGCGCCGAGTTTAGAGTTCTACTCGCATAGTGAATAACGTAGGGCCGTTTATCTTTCCTTTGGCCCAAAGCAGCCCCTATGGCATAGTCACTTGCATCGCACATTAGTTCAAAAGGAAGTGTCCAATCTGGTGGACGCATGATAGGTGCAGTGGTAAGAGATGATTTAATTATATTAAAGGCATTTGCACACTCATCTGTCCACTTAAATGGAACATCCTTTTGAAGAAGATTAGTCAAGGGTCTAGTAATGACACTAAAGTCCTTGATGAATCTTCTATAAAAACCAGCATGCCCTATAAGTGATCTAATATCTCTAACAGTTCGGGGGATAGGTAAATTAGCTATAATGTCGAGTTTTGAGCGATCTACCTCGATTCCATTTTTGGAGATAACATGGCCCAAAACAATTCCCTTTTGAACCATGAAATGACATTTCTCCCAATTTAAGACAAGGTGTTTCTCTTCACACCTAGACAAGACAAGAGATAAATTGTTGAGGCATTCCTCAAAACTACTCCCAAATACAGAGAAGTCGTCCATGAAAACCTCAAGAAACTTCCCAACCATATTTGAAAAAATACTTAACATACACCGTTGGAAAGTTGCTGGAGCGTTACACAATCCAAATGGCATCCGTTTGAAAGCAAATGTGCCAAATGGACAAGTGAACGTGGTTTTCTCTTGGTCTTCCAGGGCTATCTCTATTTGGTTATATCCGGAATATCCATCAAGAAAACTATAGAAAGAGTGACCTGCTACCCTCTCTAAAACTTGATCAATGAATGGTAGAGGGAAATGATCCTTCTTTGTGACCTGGTTCAATTTTCTATAGTCAATGCAAACACGCCAACCAGTGGTGACACGTGTTGGTATGAGTTCATTATTAGAATTCTGCACAATAGTTATTCCGGATTTCTTTGGGACTACTTGAGTTGGACTCACCCAAACACTATCGGATATTGGGTAGATGATTCCCACATCCAATAATTTGATCACCTCATTTTTTACAACTTCCATCATGTTTGGATTGAGACGCCTTTGAGGTTGTCTAATTGGTTTGGCGTCCTCATCGAGGTGTATCCGATGGGTGCATATGGAAGGGCTTATACCCTTGATGTCAGAAATGGCCCAACCCAAGGCTCCTTTGTGGTCCCTTAGAACATTCAACAATTTAATCTCTTGATCCTTGTCTAAAAATGAAGAGATCACCACAGGATAAGTTTTATTTTCACCTAAGTATACATACTTAAGCTCATTTGGTAGTGGTTTTAAATCAAACTTTGGAACATTGGTTGGTGATGGTAGAGGTCGCGAGTCCTCTATAGATAGGATTTGAGTGCGCGGTCTCCATTGGTACATACCAATGTCCTGAGTGGTAGTGCTCTCATTATCATCACAAATTTCAGCAAGCACTTTTTCTAAATCAGAATTTTTCAAGTCCTCAAAGACTTGAATCAATTCCTCAGTCAGACTAGGTTCCAATTCCTCTTCTTCTGTCAAGCAGTCCATGAAATTCAGCTCATGGATATCATTATTATTAATGGGCTGCTTACATAATTGAAAATATTTAGCTCTAGAGTCATGTTACCAAAAGACAAGTTCATCATTCCATTCCTGCAATTTATGATTGCATTTGAAGTTGCTAGGAATGGGCGGCCTAAAATGATGGGAACTTGAGCACTAGCATTTACACATGGTTCAGTGTCTAGTACAATAAAATCCACGGGGAAGTAGAATTTCTCCACTTGGACTAACACGTCCTCTAAAATTCCCCTTGGTACCTTAATGGAGCGGTCAGCGAGTTGGAGTGTAATCGTGGTTGGTTTAAGCTCGCCTAACCCCATTTGTTTGTAAACCGAATAAGGTACTAAGTTGACACTTGCACCCAAATCTAGCAAAGCATGCTCAATTTGGAAATTCCCAATAATACAAGGAATAGTGGGACTTCCCGGGTCTTTGTATTTGGGTACAACCCTTTGTTGAATGATAGCGCTCACTTTCTCAGTAAGGAAGGCCTTTTTGTGCACATTTAATTTCCTCTTTACAGTGCACAAGTCCTTGAGATATTTAGCATATGATGGAATTTGTCTAATGGCATCAAGCAGAGGAATATTGACAGTAACCTTTTGGAGCACATCCAACACCTCTTGATATTTCATGGGGACAGTTGGATTCCGAAGTCTAGATGGGAATGGAACTGGAGGCTCATATGACTTAGTCTCTTTATCCTTTTGTTGTTGCGGCTTTTGAACTATAGTTGGTTCATCATTTTCTTGAGACAGTGGCTCATCCTCCGGTATTTCTACCGGTTGCATTATCTTGTTATCGACTTCTTTTCCACTTCTCAAGGTAATGATGGCCTTAGCTTGTTCATGATGTAACTCATTTGGATTTGAGTCTCCAATGAAATGTGTATTTCTAGGGTTTGGCACAGGTTGAGAAGGAAGGGTGCCTTTTTCCCTAGCATTTAGTTGAGTCTCAATCCTAGCCACAGCTGTCTTTAATTCCTGATTTGATTGGATTAGAGACTGATTCATTTGAGCTTGAGAGTTCATGAATGCGGTCAATGCATCCTCCACAGATGATCGCTTTGGCGGGGGCACATATGGTGCATTGTTAGGTGCCCCAAAGAAGTTGTTTTGTGGAGGCATTTGAGGTGCATTGGGCGCATTAATTTGTGGTCCATTCCTCCAACTAAGATTAGGATGGTTACGCCAATTTGGATTATACGTGTTTCCCATTGGTTGCATAACTGACCTTTGGTAGTTATTTATAGCATTTGCTTGATCATGCTCATGCGTGATATTTTGTACAACTGAGATCATTGGACAATCCTTTGTGTCATGGTCTATACCACCACAAATGCTACAAAAATTACCTAAGGAAGTGTTTGCTTTAACCATATCAACCTTCCTAATTTCCAAAGCTTCGACCTTTCTAGCCAATGCAGCGAATTTAGCATTAAGGTCGTCTTCCTCTCTTAGGACATACATCCCCGCTTTCTCTCTAGGACTGGGTCTAGTTTGGTCTGATTTAGCAGAGACATCCCATGTCTGCGTATTCTCTGCTAACATATCTAGAAAATCCCAAGCCTTCATTATGATCTTTGTCAAGAAAGGTTCCACCACACATCATCTCTATGAACTGACGAGTATCCATGGTGAGCCCCTTTCGGAAAGCATCAATCACATGCCATGGTTCATAACCATGATGTGGACAAGTAATTAGAAGGTCTTTGAAGCGCTCCCAAGCTTGAAAAAACAGTTCATTCCCCTTTTGGGAGAATGACATGATTTCTTGTTTTAGTGCATTTGTTTTGTGCTCGGGAAAGAACTTTTTCAAAAACTCTCTACTTAAGGCTTGCCATGAAGTGATGGTATTAGGTCTTAGAGAGTTGAGCCATGCTTTGGCCCGATCCTTTAGAGAAAATGAGAATAGCCTAAGCTTAAGTATATCCCTATTGCCATTGTTTACTTGTAATGTTGCAATTACTTCCTCAAAGTCCTTGAGGTGCAAGTAGGGGCTTTCAGAATCCAAGCCATGAAATTTAGGAATCAATTGAATTACACCTGGTTTAAAATCAATGTTCCCTGTGTGAGCAGGGAACACTATGCAAGATGGTAAAGTTGATCTCTCAGGGTGTAAATGTTCACGTAAAGTCCGTGGTTGGTTTAACACATTCCTATGAACTTCATTTTCATCCTCAAGAGGAGGATTAAATTGATTTTCTCTATTTTGATTAATAGTTGGATCTGGCAGATTAGGATTATCAACTGGTTCTGCCATGGAATCCAAGTGATGTTGAGTGCCTCTTCTAAGTGAATGAATAAGGCCTGGAACTAGTCCCCCTTCAGAGGAGAGTCGATTGTTTTGATCCCTACTCCAACGGGACATAAACCATCCACACCACACAACAAATACCACTAATTCAAATAGCAAGTATGATACTTAAAATAAAAATAAAAACTTAACCAACAACCCAGGCGGCAGGGCCGACCATGAGGGTTCAATCCACAAAGCAAAAAAATAAATCAACAACCTAGGCGGCAAGGCCGACCATGAGGGTTCAGTCCACAAAGCAGAAAAAATAAATCAACAACCCAGGCGGCAGGGCCGACCATGAGGGTTCAGTCCACAAAGTAAAAAAATAAATAAACAAATAAATAAAATAAAAGTAAAACTAATGCAGAAATTAAACTATGCTAATCTGGAAAATAGATTCAGGGGATGATCTTTATGATCAAACAGCAACTGTAGGACAACCATAGCACTTGGGTGATGAAATCCCAAGCAGGGCAACCTTATGTCACAGTTAGTGCTTGAAAGACCCAACTGAATTTATTTTCAAAGAAAAAATAAAATAAAATCTACAGAAAATTTGGAGGGTTTAGAAGAGAACTTACCTTAGGAAAAAAAAAAAACCTTACCTTAGCTATCTTGCACAGATCTGATCTCTTTAAGTCTCTCCCAGGCAACGGCGCCAAAAACTTGTTTGCTTGCCTCCAAGTGCAGAGGTTCGTAAGTAGTATCCCGTGAATACAGGGTCGATCCCACAGGGAGATGAATTGTGAGAAGAAAAAAATCAAACGCAAAATAAACTAAGTAATAAAAATTAATCTGATGATTTGATTTTGGGATTTTTGAATGGATGTAATTCAATTGAATAAAATAACACCCAAGCTTCAAAGTTCCACACATACGTTAATGTTCCAAAATCATGATGACTTGGATAACACAACTAGGATCTGATCACTATGGTCAGCCTAATCGGAAAATAAAACAGTTTAAATATTTTAATAAATGATATAAAAAATTAGAAAATCATGGATTTGCACCATTGACATATATTCTCAAGCGTCAGTGATTTTAAGTATTCAATATCTATAGGATAATGAATACAAAGAAATATAACAGGTTGAGAACCTCTCCTATCTAGGAAATCTGATTGATCTAGGGTAAGCCTATCCATCAATGTAGATCTCATATGATGGAAACATATGGATCTCACAAGAGGATAAAAAACAAAACCTAAATAATAGATAACATGCATACACCATTTTTCTCATCATTAAAACAATCAATCATCATAATCTTAAAGAAGCATTAAACCCATGTGCTTCCCTTCTAGCTTGGGATAGAAGGAACTTAGAAAAACATAATTAAATTGCAGAAATAAAAAGCAACAAGAAATAAAGAAAGAAAAATGCAAATAGAAAAATCTAAACAAAACAACTTATAAAGCTTTAATAAAACTAAAAACCCTAAACCTTGCTCTTGAATGCCTTGAATAATGTTTTAGAATGCCCTAGGAAGCCCTATTTATAAGTAGGGACCTCCAATTTTCGTACAAATTTGAAAAACCCTAGAAATCGCATCAAATATACATATTTTCCCAAAATAGACTTCTCGCTGCATAGTTCGTTTAAAACAGACTTCCTGCTAAGCAGTTTTCCAAAATAAACTTTACAGCTTCATAATATACTTTTTCAGGACGATTTCAGGATTCTTCACTTCAAATCTTCGATTCTCTTCATTCTTCACTTGGTTTTCTTAGATCTTTAGCATGTGAATTCTTCAATCTTGGTCTCCTAAGATCAATTCCTTGCTTTGGTAATTCTTGAGCATCAAAATCATGCTTTTAACACCATTTTTCAATCCAAACACTTAAATTCACCTTGCAACACATACATGAGTAAAATAGAATATTAAGCGGATTCATGTTCATAAAACCAAGATATAAATGGGGAAAATTATGCAATATTTGAGTCTCAACATTAGGTTAGGGAGTTGAGATTAAGATTAGGTGTAGGTTTAGGTTTAGGGATTTGAGAATACATTTAGGTTAAGGTTTAGGGAATTGAGAATAGGTTAAGGTTTAGGTTTAGGAAATCGGGTTCGGGTTCAAGATCGGGTTTAGGTTTGGGTTTTCAGTTTAGGTTTAGGTTTAGGTTAGAGAGTTGAGATTAGAATTAGGTGTAGGTTTAGGTTTAGGGATTTGAGAATACAGTTAGGTTAAGGTTTAGGGAATTGAGAATAGGTTAAGGTTTAGGTTTAGGAAATTGGATTCGGGTTCGGGATCGGGTTTAGGTTTAGATTAGGGAGTTGAGATTAGGATTAGGTGTAGGTTTAGGTTTAGGGAATTGAGAATACATTTAGGTTAAGGTTTAGGGAATTGAGAATAGGTTAAGGTTTAGGTTTAGGAAATCGGGTTCGGGTTCAAGATCGGGTTTAGGTTTGGGTTTTCAGTTTAGGTTTAGGTTTAGGTTAGAGAGTTGAGATTAGGATTAGGTGTAGGTTTAGGTTTAGGGATTTGAGAATACATTTAGGTTAAGGTTTAAGGAATTGAGAATAGGTTAAGGTTTAGGTTTAGGAAATCGGATTCGGGTTCGAGATCGGGTTTAGGTTTGGGTTTTCAAGTTTAGGTTTAGGTTTAGATTAGGGAGTTGAGATTAGGATTAGGTGTAGGTTTAGGTTTAGGGAATTGAGAATACATTTAGGTTAAGGTTTAGGGAATTGAGAATAGGTTAAGGTTTAGGTTTAGGAAATCGGGTTCGGGTTCAAGATCGGGTTTAGGTTTGGGTTTTCAGTTTAGGTTTAGGTTTAGGTTAGAGAGTTGAGATTAGGATTAGGTGTAGGTTTAGGTTTAGGGATTTGAGAATACATTTAGGTTAAGGTTTTGGGAATTGAGAATAGGTTAAGGTTTAGGTTTAGGAAATCGAATTCGGGTTCGGGATCGGGTTTAGGTTTGGGTTTTCAAGTTTAGGTTTAGGTTTAGATTAGGGAGTTGAGATTAGGATTAGGTGTAGGTTTAGGTTTAGGGAATTGAGAATACATTTAGGTTAAGGTTTAGGGAATTGAGAATAGGTTAAGGTTTAGGTTTAGGAAATCGGGTTCGGGTTCAAGATCGGGTTTAGGTTTGGGTTTTCAGTCTAGGTTTAGGTTTAGGTTAGAGAGTTGAGATTAGGATTAGGTGTAGGTTTAGGTTTAGGGATTTGAGAATACATTTAGGTTAAGGTTTAGGGAATTGAGAATAGGTTAAGGTTTCAGTTTAGGAAATCGGATTCGGGTTCGGGATCAGGTTTAGGTTTGAGTTTTCAAGTTTAGGTTTAGGTTTAGGTTAGGGAGTTGAGATTAGGATTAGGTGTAGGTTTAGGTTTAGGGATTTGAGAATACATTTAGGTTAAGGTTTAGGTTATAGGTTTTGGTTTAGGTTAAGGTTATAGGTTTTAGTTTTGGTTTAGGTTTAAGTTTTAGGTTTAGGTTATAGATTTAGGGAATTGAGAATAGTTTAAGGTTTAGGTTTAGGAAATCAGGTTCGGGCTCGGGATCGGGTTTAGGTTTGGGTTTTCAAGTTTAGGTTTAGGTTAGTGAGTTGAGATTAGATTAGGTATAGGTTTAGGTTTAGGGATTTGAGAATACATTTAGGTTAAGGTTTAGGGAATTGAGAATAGGTTAAGGTTTAGGTTTAGAAAATTGGATTCGGGTTCGGGATCGGGTTTAGGTTTGGGTTTTCAAGTTTAGGTTTAGGTTTAGGTTTAGGTTAGGGAGTTGAGATTAGGATTAGGTGTAGGTTTAGGTTTAGGGATTTGAGAATACATTTAGGTTAAGGTTTAGGGAATTGAGAATAGGTTAAGGTTTAGGTTTAGGAAATCGGGTTCGGGTTCGGGATCGGGTTTAGGTTTGGGTTTTCAAGTTTAGGTTTATGTTTAGGTTAGGGAGTTGAGATTAGGATTAGGTGTAGGTATAGGTTTAGGGATTTGAGAATACATTTAGGTTAAGGTTTAGGGAATTGAGAATAGGTTAAGGTTTAGGTTTAGGAAATCAGGTTCGGGTTCGGGATCGGGTTTAAGTTTGGGTTTTCAAGTTTAGGTTTAGGTTTAGGTTAGTGAGTTGAGATTAGGATTAGGTGTAGGTTTAGGTTTAGGGATTTGAGAATACATTTAGATTAAGGTTTAGGGAATTGAGAATAGGTTAAGTTTTAGGTTTAGAAAATCGGGTTCGAGTTCAAGATCGGGTTTAGGTTTGGGTTTTCAAGTTTAGGTTTAGGCTTAGGTTAGAGAGTTAAGATTAGGATTAGGTGTAGGTTTAGGTTTAGGGATTTGAGAATACATTTAGGTTTAGGTTCGGGTTTAGGCTATAGGTTTTGGTTTTGGTTTAGGTTATAGGTTTTGGTTTAGGTTATAGGTTATAGGTTTAGGTTTAGGTTTAGGTTTTGATTTAGGTTATAGGTTATAGGTTTAGGTTTAGGTTATAGGTTTTGATTTAGGTTTAGGCTATAGGTTTTGGTTTTGGTTTAGGTTATAGGTTTTGGTTTAGGATATAGGTTATAGGTTTAGGTTATAGGATTTGAGAATGGGTTATGGTTTAGGTTTTAAAAATCGGGTTCAAGTTCGGGATTGAGTTTTAGATTGGGTTTTCAAGTTTAGGTTTAGGTTTAGGTTAGGGAGTTGAGATTAGGTTGGGTTTTCAAGTTTAGGTTTAAGTTTGGATTTTCAAGTTTAGGTTAAGGTTTATGTTTAGGTTATAGGTTTTTGGATTTGAGAATGGGTTCGGGTTTAGGCTATAGGTTTTGGTTTTGGTTTTGATTATAGGTTTTGGTTTAGGTTTAGGTTATAGGTTTTGGTTTAGGTTTTGATTTAGGTTATAGGTTATAGGTTTAGGTTAAGGTTTAGGTTTAGGTTATAGGTTTTGATTTAGGTTTAGGCTATAGGTTTTGGTTTTGGTTTAGGTTATAGGTCTTGGGATTTGAGAATGGGTTCGGGTTTAGGCTATAGGTTTTGGTTTTGGTTTAGGTTATAGGTTATAGGATTAGGTTAGGTTTAGGTTTAGGTTATAGGTTTTGATTTAGGTTTAGGCTATAGGTTTTGGTTTTGGTTTTGGTTATAGGTTTTGGTTTAGAATATAGGTTATAGGTTTAGATTATAGGATTTGAGAATGGGTTCGGGTTTAGATTATAGGTTTTGGTTTTGGTTTTGGTTATAGGTTTTGGTTTAGGTTATAGGTTATAGGTTTAGGTTAAGGTTTCGGTTTATGTTATAGGTTTTGGGATTTGAGAATGGGTTCGGGTTTAGGTTATAGGTTTTGGTTTTGGTTTAAGTTATAGGTTTTAGTTTAGGTTATAGGTTAAGGTTTCGGTTTAGGTTATAGGTTTTGGGATTTGGGAATGGGCTTGGGTTTAGATTATAGGTTTTGGTTTTGGTTTTGGTTTTAGGTTATAGGTTTGGGTTCAGGTTATAAGCTATAGGTTTTGGAAATTGAGAATAGGTTAAGGTTTAGGTTTAGGAAATCGGGTTCGGGTTCGGTATCGGGTTTAGGTTTGGGTTTTCAAGTTTAGGTTTAGGTTTAGGTTAGGGAGTTAAGATTAGGATTAGGTGTAGGTTTAGGTTTAGGGATTTGAGAATAGGTTAGGTTGTAGGTTAAAGTTTAGGGAATTGAGTTTAGGTTATAGGTTTAGGTTATAGGTTATAGGTTTAGGTTAAGGTTTAGGTTGTAGTTTTAGGTTTTGGGATGTGAGAATAGGTTTAGGTTATAGGTTAAGGGTGTGGTCCCTGCAAATACAGATATAAACACGGCCTGTCCAAATGGTCAGGCCCTTCCAATGTTGTCCATAGGAAATGGACAGTTTCATCATGGTCAGCGGTTCCCACCTTCCAGGGACCCCCGCTCATCCGGATAGCTCCGACGCACATCCGGGTCTGCTCCATTAATTTCGAGCAAATACATAAACACGGCCTGTCCAAATGGCCAGGCCCTTCCAATGCTGTCCATAAGAAATGGACAGCTTCATCATGGTCAGAACAGCGGTTCCCACCTTCCAGGGACCCCCGCTCATCCGGATAGCTCCGACGCACATCCAGGTCTGCTCCATTAATTTCGAGCAAATACATAAACACGGCCTGTCCCCAGGATCCACCGAATTCGTCTGATCCAAGGATCCAAGGAAGCTAGCCTTGGATGTGCAAAACCACAACCCATTATGCTAAAACCAAAGACTAAGTCACTGAAGAGACGAGTCACTAAACAGATACGTTGGAGTTGGAAGTAAAGGGTAGGCTCTTACCAGAAAGGATCTGCTTGTCTGATCAGAGATAGCAACGACAGATTTGTGAAATCCCTGCAAACAAAAAGTGAGTCTCAACAGCAGTAGAATTAAGCTGACAATCGATAAGGCCCCTAAAGTATAAAATTTTCAAGCCACAAAAAGCTAAATGTATGAGAAGCCACAAAAACCTAAATGTATGAGTCGCTTTCGACAAGAATGTCTCAGCTCCATTGGATTCAGCTTTGACCTTTGGACACTCTTCTTCCTCCTCCTCTTCCTCATTGAATGAGTATGCAACATCCTTAACTAACTTGGAGCTGATTGAAGTCACAACTTCTGTAGCTTTTTCATTGACAATAATGGTGTCTGCAAGCAACAGCGAGAACATCTTAGTCTTTGGATTGTTGGTTTCTGATTGCAAGTTCTGGAACCCAAGAGATACATTAAAAACCATTCCAAGCTTCAACACTCAATCGTTCCTGGCATTTAAACCATTCCAGGCTTCAACACCCAATCGTTCCTGGCTTCAACATCTTAGTCTTTGGATTGTTGTTATCCTCATCAATTCTCTTAAATAATCTGTAATTACAACAGGAAATAAAATAAATATCAAACATGTATAAAAGATGTTGAAAAATGCAGAAAGTATTTGTTGGGAACTAACTTCTTTGGGCACTTGAGCAATTAGCATTTTATCCTTCAATTTATCATGTGGAATTTGTTTACTATTAGTTGAAGAAGGGAAGTATTCACCTCAGAAATATGCCAAGTGGGGGAAAAAAAAAAGAAGAAGAAGAAGAAATAAATAAATAAAATAGCTAAACATACATATACAAATAAGGATTGGTCCAAAAACTGCAAGAGAAGGAATGTTGAATTTTGAATATTGATGCAACAATTGTGAAGGCATTGGCATTTCAATCTACATGGAAGAAATTGATTAAATGAGTCCATAGGTAGAAAACCAAATTGAACAACAAAACCATCAAAATCATTATCTTCAAAGAAGAAATGGATGGTATAATAATAACAAGTCCCAATCACTGTAAATTACCACCATTTACTTGACAAGGATCACATAAAAGATCATATGTAACAAAAAACAGCAGAAAACTTACATCAGAACTACCGTTAGGTAACTCATAACTGGCCTCTTGCACCGTCTTTATTCATCATGATGCACAAACCACACAAAAAAGAAATGTTAATTAGAAGGCATGACAAACTATTAAGTCCTTTGTTCAACATGAATCTATTATAGATAAGTACTTCAAGGATACAAGGGGATGGGAAAAGGTGATTTTTAATAATTGATGAATCTTGAGAATGTAATGTGGTTTGAGAAATTTGTAATGTGGTTTTATAAAGAAAAGGTTGCATAGAATGGCTATAATATTCTTGACCATTCAATCAATGCCCCACATGGTTAACCTGTAAGATGCTCCAAGAAAATGTGCATATGAATTGCTTCCATGACATGTGCTTAGAGGCCAGCAACCAAAAAGCCTTTATAAAGTGCTGGACATTTTTTCGGGTCTCTAATAAGCTGGTGTCACACATAGCTTTTTGAAATGCTGCACTAAAGAAAACAAAATTTAAAGCCTATAAAAGTAAAAAAACTAAAATGAGAAAGAAAGCAATAATACTTAGGGAGTTTAGTCCAATAATAAATGAGAAGTAGATCAGGCCATGGATTACTATGCTAATTTAGCGTAACGTCCCCGAAATACATGAACTCTAACCTTGTTTTTGTTGGATGCACACAAACTAGTGAAGAGAAATGTGTAGGCAATTCATGCAAGTAGGATTAGAATCCTACTCACGATCAAACAGATTTTTACTTTTTTTTTAAAAAAAAAAAAAAAGAAAGAAAGAAAGAAATGACTAAATTCCATAACCATTTAATCAAAATCTAAAGAGAATCCCAAAAGAACATAAACAACTTCAGCACTATTATTAGAATTTAAACTAATTGTATGTTAAATGAGCCTAATTCCACAAGATTTACAGAAGAAGCAAAATGGGGCTTGTATGGGTAACTAGAATTTAAAAACAGAAAAAGAAAAAGAACCCAGTGCCTTCAAATGAATTTGGATCAAACCCATTATATTGTTTTTAAGAATAAGAAAATTTTATTAAAAAGAATTACAAATTTCTTAAACTTAATTAGTCAAGAGTAAGGGTCGCTATGGGCATGGTAACCCAATGGTACATGAGACCATCCTGAAATGGGCTAGGCATGGGTTTATCTTCTTTTCTTCTTCTTCCTTTTTTCAATGGAAACTTATTTTTTTTAATTAACAAACTTGTAACAAGACTGCCACATTCCGGCATGATCCCATTAAAAACTTGGGATGTTACCTATCATATGAGCCCATTTACAAAATACCTCCCCTAGCAGAAAAAGAAATTCATCCCAAATCAATCCAATCTTTGGCATATTTTCTGCACCATCACTACCACAAAGTTGGCCTTTCCCAGTGGAGATGAAATGGAAATGCATGGAACGGCTCTAAAGATACCTGATATCAGCAACCTTTTGTTCCAACATACAATACCCATTCCTTCATCTACACATGAAAACAAAAGAACATCAAGAAAATAGCATCTCACATGCATGCTATTGTATGTCAAGAGAAAGAGCACAAGTATGACTCTCCCCAACTGCAGACACATGCATACGAAAGAAATGATGCAGGGTGCTGCAAAAAAAAAAAAAAAAAAAAAAAAAAAAGACAGCACATGCATACTGTTTGGAGGCCCATGGGCTCTGACATCACTAGCAAATGATGATGTCAGCAACCCATCATAAAAAGGACTCGGATGTCCACTATTTGGCAAGCATGAATCCTCCTCATTGACCCCATGGACCAATCTGTAAACATGACACTAATCAAACAATCCTAATCATCCAATCAATGGCTAACAAATGAATGGTTAAAAGTAAAATAGTGAGTGATCCAAATTCAAATGAAAAATAAGATGGTTTTCCATCTCGTCGGCACTATGGTTTTGTTATGATCTATCCACAGTTACGTCATTGATTTGCACGGTCCGGATAGCAATACAACTATGCCATATGTACATTGGAAGAGTCACCACCATTTTTAAATGGTGTGTAACTAACATACCAGTCTAGCCCTTCTTTCTCTACCTTGTGGCACTACAGAACTCCTTAGCCACATTTGCCATGCTTGAATTAAATGGCTGATTTGCAATCCCCAATTTGTATCTCTATGAAGAAAAGAAAGAAAACAGAGTAAATAAAATATGAAATGTTCCTCTTTTTATTTAATTAAAGGATAATTAATCAAATTATGGTGTGTTTCATATAAAATAGTGAAGTTGCTACTTCTCTCTTGATATACCATATGTTTGGGTTGTGGCAGACCGAAGCCTGACAATACAAGCTGCAACATCGTCGTGATCATTAGGAGTTAGAACATTCACTCTTATAAAGAAAGGAAGCTCTCTCAAATTTACCAATTTACTCCATGTCATCAATCAAAATACTTATCATTTGGTTAATTGGAAGGAAGCCTGCCATCCTCAGCACAAAAGTCATATATGCATGAAGGACTTAGCAAAAAGAGAATTTGACCTCGCCGATATCCTATTCATTTGGTGAATTTGACAATTAGTTACATGCTCAGAATGTCAAGAGCAAAAAGAGAAAATATTCCAGAGAAAACAAGAACGAAGCCAACATATATGAGTATTCTAGAAATGGTTTATGATCAATATTTCTAAAATCAACTTTGAATTTGGAAAAATGCCCATAAAAATTTGGAAAACAACTTGTCGTGTTTCAATGAATGGATAAAATGTAATGGAAAAAGGATTCTCATGCCATAATGATTTAATAGGATCTTCAGAGATCTGATCCACCTTGGAGGAAATAATTTTTGATCTGCCACTTTCTAGACTGTACAGGTGGCAAAGTCTATGACCCAAACTGTGAATTCATCAGGGACAACCACAACTGGGTCGCTGACCAAAGATCAGTGAGTGGGCCATTCTGAAAAAATGAACAAAAATCACAAAAATCCAGTTGGTGATTTTGGTACAACATATTTCATATGGTTAGGATTGTCCAATCATTGTGAATTTTAGTCCATGGTCCATTTGTGGAGATTCGTGATGAACGGATACTTTGGATCATCATACACATGTCACAAGAATGGTTTAAAGCTGGGAGGATGTATGATATCACAAGAATGGTTTAAAGCTGGGAGGATTTCATCCTCCCCAGGCGGACTGGATCTCCTCCTATGGATCTTATAAGTTCAAAATGTTATATCTTGCAATTTTGACCTGAATAAGCCAATTTATTTATTTAATAAAGTGACGTACACTATCAAGATGGCACAAGTCAATCACATGAAATTTTAAAATGATGATGGTTCAAAAGCTTCACCTGGTGAGGTATATTGGTTTCATATGATAGAGTGAAATTTCCACCTTCTAGATCAATCTTGTTCTCAGCACAATAATTGAAGAAAACCATACAAACTGACATAAGTAAGCGGACTCCTCCATAATAACCCTCATTTTGCAACCGATTCACCTGAAAAAGGATAACCGCTGATCAAAAAATATAATGTGTTGAAATTTGAGTCATTGGTTCACTTACAGTTTTAGAAAATATTGCAGAACTAGACATTTTACAAATGGCTTTTTTCTCTTTGATTTTTTTCCAAAGAGACTTGATTCCAAGCATTTAGGAGTCACTCTTAAAGTGACATTTTCACAACCTTATTTAATTAAACAAAAAGGTAACTGTGGAAAAGAAAAAGTTTTTCGCAGATGTCACGTTTTCCACTGATTGCAACAATAAACCTGTGATTATTTTTTCCTTTCCACACTTTTTCTAAAAAGAAAAGAGCAATTTCTTTGCAAAAACCTAATGATCTTGCTTTCCACAATTTTATTTTATTTTTTATTTTTGGTTTTTTGAGAGACTACTCACTTTTTAATCATTGACCGTTTCACTTTTCCATGGAAATAACACTTGCTAAAACAAACAACCTTTAGAGAATTATTTTCCATGAATTTCCTTATCCACGATTTTCCTCATATGTGATGTTTTCTTTTCTAATCCTACTTTTTGCATTCCACTGATCTGAACAAAGCCCTTAATTTGAATAGCAAACTCAACACTATCCATTATAGGCTTATGTTTACCACTTAACTAAACTAGATTTCAAAGGTTTATGCTAACTGCCGCCAATGAACTAGGTTGTGTGTCTCCATTTTCATTCAATTTGAATAGCAACCCCAACATTACCCATGAATCTGAAACTAGGACATCTTTCCACTAGTTATGGTGTCACATCAGCACACGTAAAGTTTCTAAATTTGGTCTTAACTCCCAAGCTTCGTTAAAAGATCACGGTGGTGTTATTGGTTTTTTTTTTTTTTGTCAGGTAACAGTATAAATAAATATATAGGATAACAAATCTGTGAGAAGAAGTGCCTGCTTCCCAAGTAGTGAAAAGAATCCAAATAAGAAACCATAAGAACCAATCCCATACCACACTAAGTGATCGGCCATCCATGCATACACCAGGATTTCGGGACCTCAACATTCTTAGTTCCTTTGCTTGGGTGGTCCATGTAATGGCTTCACAACCTCCAAGATTGAGAGATTGAAGAGTTGGTGCCAACATCTTAAGAAGAAAAAAGCATAGTCTTCTCCAAGCCAAAGATACACTGCGCACTGAGCAATAGTGTAATGTGCAACCCCAATGGTTATGAACCTTTGGGAACCAACACAAGTAATTATCATAAAGTATTGCATGCAGGAAGGAGAGTGAATTGCAAAGGAATCGCAGATAACAATTCAGCAAAGGCATACACACATGGCATGCAGGAAGGAGAGGGAATTACAAAGGAATTGCAGATAAGAATTCAGCAAAGGCACACACACACACACACACAGATATATATATATATATATATATATATATATATATATATATATATATATATATATATAATTCAATTACCATAGCATAGCCATCCCTATGAACATCAACAGATCAGAGCAGCACATCAGTCCACAGCAGCCCACCCCTATCTGCAACCATCTATACTGCTACACAAGCAGCACATCAGTCCACAGCAGCCCACCCCTATCTGCAACCATCTATACTGCTACACGAGCAGCACATCAGTCCACAGCAGCCCACCCCTATCTGCAACCATCTATACTGCTACACAAGGGAACAAAACAGAACGACAATCTGAACAAAAGAACATTCACATCATGGTTATGGGCATGCCAGTTTGCTGAAAGATAGGTTCTGAAAGTGGCAACGACTAGTTGCCTAACACACTTTATAGGAACACAACTGAAACTTGCAGTCTAACCTTCAAATGATATCCGACCATTGGAAGAACATCTCCTACCCTGATTTTCAGATGAGTCTCACCTTCTTTTTTTTTCTTTCTTTTTTATTAAACAAAAAGCATGTTGTATAATCATTTAGGTGGGCTCCTTAAAAAGGAACAGGCCACACCTATCATCATATAGAACGACTATACAACACAAAAAAAAACTAGAAAAACTATAAAAATACAGTGCCATGACAAAGTTGAATACGACTTTAAAAGGAGAGACTACATCCTTGTATTGATACACATTTGTTTGCCAAATTTGGAAAGTTGACTATTTGGATTTCAACCTTCTATTTAGAAGTAACCAACTAGCCAGGTAACATATAAGTTCCATCAAATTTTTGTTCACGGCCCATGTAAAGTGGGCCCTGATTTGCACAGTTCAGTTCGGGTTACCTCTTGACCACATCACAATTTCTGTGTGCATGTGTATGAAACATCACATTCTTCCTGAGTATCAAAGTTTTCTCTTTACAACAATGGCACTTAGCTAGATTCGAGGCAATGTAGACATATTGCTAATGAATTTGTAATCCATCCCCATTAATCACTCAGGCATTGATTCAGTAAGAGTCAATTCTAATAAGAAAATGAAAACACTTGCAGGAAAAATAGAAAGCGTATAAATTTCAACAACATAAATTTCATAAATATTGTATTCAAAGGGAATATTGTATTCAAAGGGATCTCCTCATCCGTCCATGAGTATCATCCACGATCTACCTAGTGGTTCCACTGTGGAATTAATCCATATTCTACAAGAGTAACGCAATCCAGATTCTTTGTTGAGGCATTTCTTCAAACATGCAGGTGACCATGGACAGTGGCGGATATGGCTGTCGTTGCCATGGCTACTGCCCAATTTCTAGCCATCAAAAGAGGAAATGAGAGAGAAAGAGAAAGTACCTTCGACTTCCTCATCTGATTTCTTCTATTCTCTTCAACTGTTGGAGAGAGATCGACGAAAAGACTGCTTCGAAGAGAATGAGCTGGGAGAGAGACGTCGATAGAGAGGGAGGGAAATCAGGGAGATCGAGAGAGGGAGGGAGAGGAAGGGAGGGAGATCGAGAGAGATGGAGCAGAGATCGGGAGGGAGAGGGGATTAGGGAACGGGGAGAGAGAGAGAGAGAGAGTGCGAAATACCCTCTTTTGGGCGGGGCTTTGTTTTGAGCGCGCGCCCAAATTTGGGCTGGACGGATGCCACGGTCCACACAGGGGCTCCGTGGGGCCCACCATGATGTATTTGATTAATCCATTCCAATAAATAATTTTAATAAATAATTTTAGTGTATGACACAAAATTTCAGGTATATTGAAGACCAAAGTGGACCACACCATAAGAATCAACTGTAATTTAATATCCATGTTTCCTACCGTGTGGTCCACTTGAGCCTTTGATCTACCTGATTTTTTTTTTTCATCCTCTAACGTAATATTTAAAAATATATAGACGGCTTAGATATAACATATAGTTTTTTTTTAGGCCTCATAGAGCCCCTTATAACACCATTAATTATTAACCGTGTATCAACTTTTTAGCTACGGATTAAAACCGTAGCAACTATAGCTAAGGTTTATATCCGTAGCAGAAAAGTAACGTGGTCTGTATCCTTTGCCCTTTTTTTGGTAGTGATACATCATATTGGGCCTCACTCATGGGTTACATATATATCACATTAGGTCTCACTCATGGGCCTCACAAACCGCACATTGGGGCTCGCATAAGGGCCACATATACATCACAATGAGCCTCACATAAGGGCCCATGGGCTAGGCACAAGGGATGGATAGTGAGTGCATCACATACATCATAGCAGGCTTGATGGAGCAGCCCACATAGCCCAGAAAATAAATGGTCAGCAAGATCAATATACACATCAAGATGGGCCTCACAAATCAGCCCTATAGTCCAGAAAAATAGGTGGACAGAGTGCCTACATTACATTCATCTAGGTGGGCCTATTGCACAACAAAATGGCCTCATGAGGCAACCAATGGTTCAACCAAGATAGATGGGCAGCCATGAATAACGTACATCTCAAGGTGGGCCCTGCACAAGCAGCAAGTGGGCCTGTACAATCCATATGGGCCCCACCAGATGGACAGCTAGGATATACAATGCATATATCATGGTGGGTCCCACGTCCAAGCAGTGGACGGTGTGGACGTATAACACATCCATCAAGTGGGCCTCACTGTCCAGGAATGGATGAACGGCTAGATATATAATACATACATGAGGTGGCTCCCACCGTCCAGAGTGCTGGACGGTGTAGATCAAAGCCATACATCACGGCTGGCCCCACATAGCACACTGTCCAAAGATGGACGATGTGAATACAAAATACATACATTAAGGTGGGCCCCACCCCCACACGTGCAGCATGTGTGGGGTGGGCCCCACGTGCTGCCAAATGGACAGATGGTATCGATATAACACATACCTCATGATCAGACCACAGAACTTGCTGACGTCAAATACAGCAGCTATATGATGCTAGACTGTTGGGTTGCTAGCCCAACGTCCAGCAGATGGATGGTATAAAATACATGCATCACATGTGGGTCGCACATGCACGTGGCCCACCTGGTTTGGATCAAACTGATATTTGTGTTTTCCTTTTATACAGTCCAGCAGTTGTTGCTGCTGGACGTCTCATGGCTGGACGGTCTGGATGCAATTCATTCATCAAGTGGGGCCCACATGCGCGTGGCCCACTAGCCACATACATTATCATCATCACCATGATAAGAAGAAGAAGAAGAAGAAGAAGAAGAAGAAGAAGAGAGAGAGAGAGAGAGAGAGAGAGAGAGAGACGGCGATGGGGGGAGGGGCTCCGCCACTATAAGCCCTCCCTAGGTGGGCCATGTAAATACAATACATACATCAAAATGGGTCCCAGGTCATGTGGGCCTTAAATCATAAAAATCAATGGTGGAGATCCCTTTCCACCAAAAGATGCAAGGTCTAGATGACCTTTCCATAAATGGGAAAAATAAACATCATGATGGGGTCCATGGAGAATGGCCCCATCATGGGATGATCATATGAATCATGGTGGGCCATCAGCCACACCTAGGGTCCAAATCGAGATCCATACCATCAATCGGTAGGCCCCACTTGGCCCATCATCAAAATACAATCTAATCCTACAAAACACCCACCGATTGCTAATCTTCTAGGTTCCTTGGAATGCTAAGCTCCTTTACTTCTTCTTTGATGAAGGATGATGGAGATTGAAAGGTTGAATTGAGAGTTTGGGGGTAGGAAGTGGGCCACACTTGGCTCTCTTGAAAATGCTTGGACGTCTACTCTCTTTGGTGCTTGGAAAATGGTGGAGAAAATGAGAGAGAAAGGAGATGTAAGGAGAGAGGGATGGTTGTTGTAAGGAAGGAATGGGTCGTTGTAAGGAAGAGTTGACTTTAGGGATGGCTTGTATAAGAGAGGGATGGGTGTGATGGGTGGAGTGATGGGTTGAGTACTTGACTAGTACTAGATTGATTGATGTGATGTTTGGGTAGAGATTCTCTCGAGATTCGAAATAAACGTAGGCCCACTACTCCTAACCTGGGTATCGCATCGGTGCGCAAGACATGGCGTTGGAAACGCGGTGACTACGCTGTCGCAATAGTACAAGTCTCGGGTCGAGTTGACTCAGATCTACGGGATGCGACTTAGGGTCACGTTCAAATGCTGACTACAGGTCGCGAGTTACCAGAAATCGACGGGGAGGATCGCGGAAGTCTAAAGAATGGTACGGTCTAGGATACATGCCTTACACTACATAAAGGTATCAAAAACCAAAATTCAGTTCTCATTAATCATGCATGCACAAGTATTTGTGAAGGCCCAAACATGGGTGCTTGGGAGAGATGTGTAGAAAAATTGTGCAGAAATGACCATTGGCCTTTTTTTTTTTACATTTTCCATGATTAGGTGAGGCCACCTTTTAGCATGTTATTATGTTCCTTTAGTAGCCCTATGTGTGGCCTTCAAAATACAAATAGTTCGGTTCACTAGATTTGCGCATATGAGAATTTGGCATAAGGTCGAACATAGGCATTTTAATTTTTCTACGCAGGATTTTCTGCATAACTATGCCCAGTCTTATTTGAGATCCACTCCTTAATTATATGGGGCCCACTACCTTTTAAGGAAAAAGAAAATTTGGTAGAGTTATATATGTACTTCAAAACCCATAAGGTAACCCTACTTAATCATACAATACAATTTTTGGTGAAGACTCGAACTTGGGTGCTTGGAAGAATTGTGTAGGAAACACAGTGCAGAATTAATTTTAGCCCGATTTTGAGTATATCCCATTATCATAAGGGACCACCTTTCAGTGTGTCGTGAGGTGACCTTGGTAGTAATATATATGTACTTTAAAAAGTATAAGCTCGGACCAACTAGTTGTAATATATATGTACTTCAAAAAGTATAAGCTGGAACCAACTGGTTGTGCACACATAATATTTGGTATAGGGCCAAACAAAGGATTTTTAAATTTCTGCACAAAATTTTCTACACAACTGTGCCTAACCCCATTTAGAGATCCACTCCCTGATCATGTGGGGTCTTATTTGGCCCAAGTAAAATATAATTTCTCTATTCATTCGTATAGCTTAAAAGTTCCAAGTGGTGGCCTACTCATATCTTGTGCGTGGGGTCCACTACAGAGGCCCAAAGTTGGTACAAAACACAAAAATAATCAGACAGTTTTCAGCAATGGGGTCTGTCATAACTTAGACTCCAATTTTCAAAACTTAGGGATCATTCCAGACAAAAAGGTGAGACATCTCATCTCATTGATATAAGAATTAAACATCCCTCATATTGGTACCCTTAACTACAGAGCGTGGGGCCCACTACAAGGAGTCAAAGAGGCCTACATACAATACAATTAAGTACTTAGAAAATTTTCAGCAAACAGAGAGTGCAAAGGAAATGAAATAAATCCAATAGCAAGTGAAGCCCACATGCTAGCAAACTATAAATAAGATACACAAAACAATGTGCATGGGTGTCCAGATTGGATGAACTAATAAAATGTATAAATCACAAGTGGTCCCACACCCAAGACCCAAGTGGGTCAATAAGAGGATGAATGTTATGTACAACATAGATCCAACATGCACATCAAGTAGCACATGAAATGTATTGATCAAATCCTCTGTTGAAAATCCCATCCAATGGATGGTTTGGAAATAAGTGGGTGAATCTTCATTGTTGGTAGGAAAGGAATTTCTACCATGGATTGGTATAATTTGAGGGCCCACTTGTGGTGGGACCCATTTAATGTATTCTTTGTAACATGCAAGGGAGGACTCAGAGTGACGGAGCCCCTCCCCTCCACTCATTTCTCTCTCTCTCTCTCTCTCTCTCTCTCTCTCTCTCTCTCTCTCTCTCTCTCTCTCTCTCTCTCTCTCTCTCTCTCTCTCTTTCCTTGGTTTGATGGCCCACCTTTGATGCCTATATGAGATCCACGCTGTCCACAAATGGGACAGTGTAAGACCCAACCCAAGTGCATGTGTGTGTGTGTGCATTTCGTTTCTCTTGGTCCCGCGGTCCTACCAGTCGAATTCCGGTGATCCACGACCCTCGAATAATATTTGTGGTCATCCTCAAGTCCGATCACGTTGACCTGACCCGGATCGACCCGAAACCTATGTCATCTTATTCGCATCATTGTTGCGGTTCCGATGACGCATCCCGTGCATCCATCAAATATGTAGATCATAAGATGTAAGCATTTCATTTTTAGCCCTTTGATCATGATCACGTGGCCCACCTAGAGAGAAATGCACATTTTCCCAAGATGGCTTACCCATTTGCTCAATTTCCAACACACACTACCTAGAGTTTCATCTCCCACATTACCCACATCTCTAACACTACCCATCTCTAGTCTATAGCCACCATTTAGACCTCCTTTTTGCTAGCCCATGATTTGTTTCTCTACCCCATACACCTCTTTCCTAGAGAAAAGTCACGGCTTTCCTCTTCCCAAGCCACCTAACAATGATGGTTTTCCTACACCTCTCCCCTCTCTTCTCTCCCTCTCATTTCTCCCTTCTCACTTCCATTTCTCCCTAGTAAGAGAGGGTGGGACGTCCCCACCAGCCCCTTCCATTCCAGCCCCCTCCTCCCATATTTCCTCCCCATCCATCCATTGAAAACCCATCTCAACCATCAATCTTGCTTGCTTGGAGCCTTAGAAGCCTAGAGTTGGAGTTTTAGTGGTGATCCAAGGTGGGTGCTCGTCTAGATGTGTAATTTCATTTCTCTAGTATAGATCTTCTTATTCCTTTCATTTGGGAAGTGTAGGACCCACCAATCAATGGTGGAGATCCTACATAATCCCTTGGATGTGGCCAAAAGGCCTATCTTATGCATGCATGTCCCATACATGGGGTTTTCCTTTATGGGCCCCATCATGGAGGTTTTCTTTTGATTTCATAGCATAAAGGGTCATCTAGACCTTAGAATCATGGTTGGGATGGCATCCCAACCATTCATCTTGATTATAGGACATGCATGATGTAGATTTATGTTGTAATCCTATATCAATGAAGATGTGTGGTGTGATTGTTGTTGGGAGGGCTCATTAGTGGCGGAGCCCTTTCCCTATGACCGGAATGTTCTTCTTCTCTCCCTTTTTCTCTTATTTTTGATAATGATATGTGTGGCCCACTTGGTAGGCCTGGGACGTCTAAAAAATTCAACAATGGTGGGACGCCCCTACCACCCATTTCTTGATTTGGGGTGTCCTACTTGCTGCATATTTGATGCATGCAAAGAGTTTTGGCTTGAGGCCTTGATTGGACATTAGTGGGGCCCACTAAGGAAGGCCACACCACCCTTGATTTGATGCATATGTCCAAATATGGGCTGATATGCCCAGCCATATATGGCTGCCCAGAATTTTAGACAATTTTATTGGACTGTTGTAGCTGATTTTTAGGATGGAGTTTGCCCATGTTTGTGGGTTCTTTTCTCCCTGATGTGGGGTATCCTTTGGAGTAGTGGACCCCACCTTGAAGTACCCTAAACCCCTCCACCATCTGTCCATCCAAAGGCACCCAAAAATGCAGGCCCATAGGGGTGGACGATCCACCTTGCTGGACCGTCCAACCCTATAGAATGAAGGGAAAACACAAATTTCAGTTTGGACTTTGAGGGGTAGGCCACCCTTTTGTGGACCCCACCTTACTATACCTTCCAGCAAAAATATTAGCCACTCATCCCTCCACTTTTGGACAAGGTTGGGCCCATTTTATTGGGTGTACATTGTATGGACAACAACATTTTTTTATGGAGCAGATTTTCTGTTTAAACCTTGTTGTCCATGTGGTTGCTTCATGTTTTGCTTGGGTTTAAGGCTTCCTAATTGGCCCATCTTGTGGCCCAGCATGTCGGGATCCATCTTGGGGGTGTGGGCCACCATTTTTCTACCCAACATAGGAGGTTTTACTGCTGGACTGGCAGCCATAGCTAGACATTCCAGCTGGGCTAGCGTCCAGCCATGGCTGGCCGTCCACCCTCCAAGCAACCCACCTTGATGTGGTGTTTATCCACACCGTCCCTCCATTATGTGGTCCACATAGGACGTGGCCCACCTCCCCTGTGGGACGTCCACATATGGGGACCACCTTGATGCCCATTGGGCAGCCGTCCCAGGGCCCCCATGACCGTCCACCAAGGATGCCCAGCCTATGGGCTGCTCCTAGACTTGTAGTCCAGCAACTGGCCCACTTGATGTTTGTGTTGTATCCACTCCTCTTATCTAGTGGGACCCATAGTGATATGTGTGGGTCACCAGGGAACAAAATATTTATATAAGTTGATTATTTCTAGACTCCAGCAAGCCTAAAGAATGGGTGGGCTGGAATTTTAGCAATAGGCTCAAAGTTGCTACCCATAATTGTATGTTTTGGGACAGTATGGCCCACCAGATTTGGGGATATGTTTACACACATCTTACCCCTTTTCCCTATCATGCTTTGGGCTCAATTAATGCACATTTGAGGCCCACCCCAGTTGGGTTTTATTAGGTCCATGTATATAGCTAGATGGTGGATTCTTTAGGCCCAGTTGGGCTGGAACTTTCTAGATAGGTCCATTTGACCCTTGGGCTTATATTTTAGTACATATTGTGATGGGTTTATGGGCTAAAATCTCACAAGTAGTTGGGCCTTTAGATTTCCCACCAAAATAACCTTATACTTATGCCAAGTTGTAAGGCCCAATTCACTTGAATTAAACATAAGAATTGCCCATATGGTTGGACTAACGGGCTGCCCATTAGGCTCACCACAATATAAGCCCTTATGTTTGGGCCCAAACCTTGCTTATGGGCCCACAATAATGCCTATGAGTTAGGCTTTGTATGATTGCCCACTAGGCCCATGTATTGGTATAGGCCTTGGGCCTTAATTCGCGTTTGATTTTAGGAGGGCTACCTCTTGGAACCAGTTGAGGTTAAATGTCCTCCTTGGCGATCCTAAGGTAGGCCCATGGGTTTCTATAGGTGGTTAAAGGTCCACCATAGACCCTTGCTAGGACCGTTTATCCTTTCAGGCTTATGTCTTGTTCTCCTCAGCTTTGTGGGCTAACCCAAAGTACTGGGCCCCACTAGAGGATTTCTCCTTAGAGTATTTGTCCATATATCTAGGCTTAGTCACTCCTTGGGAAGGAGTGTATTCTACATCGTCATCGTCATATGGCGCACCTATTTCACCCTTATGGCCCATGTGCATCATTGCGTGGTCGGATTGCTTTAGTGTGAGGTCATTGGGTTGGTATGATAGAGGGATGGAGTTTTTCCCTCTTGTGCACATTGAGTGCTTGGAGCTGGTGCATGATTGGTATGCGTGATTCATGCATCTAGTATCGCATCTCATGGATATTATCGTCTTTGCTTCACCAGGGCCTTGCCTCCACAAGTATATTCGTGGATAGCTGTATGTGAACACCAGAAATATATTATTTGAGTATTTGGGTGCATAGGATATCCCTGGGTGAAAGCCCATAAACTTTCAAGGTACCTAGAAGACGCCTCAACACCGTGACTGAGTGAAAATTATGAGTGCCCGAGTGCCTTACACGATTAGGTCGTGCCTCCCACTGTCATGTAGTCTGTTGAGATGGGATGTGGCCTTATCCACCTGAGTGAGTGGGCATTACTAGGCCGAGTCTGACTAGCTCATGAGTGGGTCCGTTACCGTCGAGCCTCGCTAGTAATTGGCTGTCCACAGGCGGGTACTGAGGTCTTCTACGCTCGTTTGACTATGCAGGTCTGTAAAGCGGAAGTCGTCCTGCAGTGTACTTGACCCCGGTGGATTCCCTATGATGGAACCGTACTTGATATGTGGAATGGATATGAAGACTAGCATTACTTCGCATTGCATTTGCATCGGCTGTATAAGCTTTATAGTGCATTGCCTTGGTATGGCGCCCAGTACTCATGTATTGCATAGCCTTGGTATAGCTTACTTCATTCATAGCTTAGCCTCGGTACGGCTAGTGGTATTAGTATCATTCATGTTTCCTTCTGCATCCTCCTCTATCTTCTTCTGAGCACCATTGTCACACACCTTACACCACCCTTTAAGCTTTCCATAAGCTTATGCACGATTGATGCGTGCAGGAGATCCTAGGTCAGCGCAGTAGTGGATGTGCTGTGAATTTGGTTGGCGCGAGCTAAGGACCTGTTGCAGACCTTTCCTTCCCTCTTTCTACATTATGTATTTTCTTTTGAACCTTGTACCTGTAAAGTTTAAATTCTTAGTAGATTTTACAGTGTGTTCCTTGGTTTATTTCTAAGATTTACTTGCTATGATCTTGGGTATGTTCTATTGGATTGAAATTTTGATATGAAAATTGTAACACCCCAAACTTTTCAATATCCGAGTATTGAAAGTCCTCGAGTGTTTCCATAAAGTTTAACTTGATACGTACATGTGTACGACACCAACCTAGCTATCTTAACCCTACATCCATTCCCCAATAAGAATTGAACCATTGGGAATGATTTTCATTCATAGATCAAGTCATCTGACCGTAGACTTCAAGGTAAGACTCTCTGTCATGAGATCTAATGTACATGTCTTCCCTTAAAGGAATTGACGAATAACTCCCTATCCATAACAATTTAGATATACATTCTTTTCTAAGAATTGCTTAGAAGCACGCCTAAAACCATGTTGAGCCATTAGATTTCACAAAACCCTCATATCAGTAATAATAACGAAAATGTCATTGCCTAGGCCACTTGATTCTAGATCACGTGGTTTTCACTATCCGTTTAATGCAAAATTTTATATCACGCCTAATTATCGAAAATTAACCGTACGCGTCGAATTTCAACCCTTAGATCACAATATATCAACTATTTGACCTCTGCATCCGTATGTACATTTATCAGATCAAGATTCTAATCTATTCATCTTGTTCACCCCATAGGAATATGCTTAACCCACCATTAGAATTACAATCCGAGGAACTTATACATGTGAATAAGTCTCAAATCTAACGATATACATGTCCTACCCTTAATCACTACATAAACTCGCTTTATGTCCATCCATTTACAAAATTGACTGTACATCCACCTATATACATGGTCAAAGTGCTAACAATAAAGTTTCTTTATTTTTAACAAGTCATCTGACTATCCATCAGGTTTGGATCCGCCAAATGGGCCATCTGAATATTAGGGTAAATTAGTCATTATGAAGATCTTCAAATTTAAGTTTATACTACCGAGTTGCTCATCAATTAAATATATACAAATGTTATTTTGAATTTGGGAAAGACTTAGCCATCGAAAAAGCATCTTGGACATTCTCGAGAGATTGGAGTCCAAACTGCGGTGAATGAAAGAGCATGAAAAATAACAAACAACGGTGAAGTTTCATATTATTTAGACGGTGTAGTTGGGAGCTACATATGATAGATAGTATAACCATGAAAAAGGGCAAATTTGTAAATTATAAATGAAGACTCATATATACAGCAGCCTCTCTTGCTTCACATAGGTTTTGGCGTGTGAATTTCACTCACTCGTTCCTGCAAACGTGTGGCCCACCTTGGATTACGATCTGCTTTATATTTTGGCCCTAGGCCAAACATGATCTTTTAAAGCTGGTGGACAGAGTGGATTTCTTAACAAACATCACTGAGGGCCCCACCTGATTTTTCCCCAGCCGTGCATGCATGTCTAGAATTTACGTGAAGTCAATGCACGTAAATGAATTCCTACTTCAACGTGAATACAGTTCACGTTGATTAAAGTGTGGCCCACATATTCACATGATCCACCTTAAATAGGACCATAGGCTTAAACATCTTAGTTATTAAACTACCAAGACGATCCGACCGTTGAAGTGTCCATGACCATCAACTAAACACAAGAACCCATGTTGCATGGCCCATTGAACTGCGAATCCGACTCATAGTCAAATTAGTAGGCTATCCTAAGCCATTGAAGCCAATGGACGGACTAGATGTCTCAAGATCATCATGGTGGACCTCACGCGCATGGTGCATGTACACAGTGAGTGTGCACCCGCATGCACTGCATGGGGTAGCTGGGTCAAACTAGCTTGACCCGAAACTTCCTTAAAAGAGAGAAATTCTCCCCCTTTTCCCGCTCCCTGTTCCTTTAAAAAACGAATGGACAAGCGTTTTTTATGGTGGGCCACAAATTAGGGCCCACGTCCGTGATCCAAGCCGTCCATCTGGTTTGGACAGTTCCTCTGACCAAATCCCATCTAACCTCGCACCTTGGAACTCGAGCATATGCACACAATTTTCAGTGTAACCCAGTCCCACAAACACATTATTTCAAAAAGAAGAAACCTGTCTTTGTGCGACAGGTTGGCAATTCGCGTCAACACCCATTTTCGAGCCTCAACCGTCCATAAAGAGCCGATCCTGGCTGTTGGAGAATGGCGGTGCTATTGCCAGCTAATCCAGTCATATGGCAAGATATTTCCAACAAGGAGAGAGTTGGTGGAAGCCTTAGATTCGATCCACACCACTCTCTCTCAATCCGACGGCTTAGAAACATTAGGGCAGTGCTATTAGAGGGAGAGGATCGAGCATCTCCCAAATCTCATCACCGTTCTTACAGATGATAGCAGGAAAATGACATTTCTTCTCCATTTGGAACCCACCGCCCAAATCTCTCCAAAGCTTTGAAACAACCCATCTGCAAGCACCATATGGAAGGGCTAGACCCTCCAGTAGCCTCATTTCGAAGAACGGTGGGCCGCATTTCAATCCACCATTGGAGGCCTACCTTCTTTTTTACCGTTCTACCGCACCTAGTGACTCGAAACGAGTCGAGTTTGGGCCGAGTCTGGCCTGATTGGCATCCCCCTGTGGGACATTTCTAACCAGATAGAAACAAAGAGAAAAAAAAAGGAGAGAGAGAGAGAGAGGGAGAGAACCGAGAGCTTGAGTCGGGCTGGGTCACTGATCAGTGTACTAGGCTGAACTTGGTCTAAGTCCGTGAGTCAGCTGGGTCCATTGTTGGACACGTTCCAGCGGAAATGGTAGGAAAGAAAGGAGAAAGAAAATGAGAGAAGAAAGAAGAGAGAATCAGAGAGTGGGAGGGTGTGTGTGGTGCAGTTGCACCATGATGCTACCCAACCCATTGAGTTGCTGACACGATCCAGTCAGGTTTGGGCAGGATTCGGTCCTGCTACTGCTGGCCAGAGGGAGAGAGTGAAGAGGGAAGGAGGAAAGAAAGGGAATGAGAAAGAGAATAGAGAGAGGAATGGGGGTGCTTGGAAGCACTGAGCTGACCGGGCTAGTTGACTCGCTGATCAGTGAGTTGGGTCAACTCAGTTGAGTTGAGACAAGTGGAGCTTGGGTCTAGTCCAGGTGTGGCTGGACATTCCAGTAAAAGGAAGAGAAGAAGAAAGGAAGGAGAAGAAGAGAGAGAGAGAGAGAGAGAGAGAGAGAGAGAGGGAGGGAGAGTTGAGTTGAACCGAGTCAACTCGGGTACCAAACCGAGTTGATTCGAGTCGAACCAACTATAGGTGTGTTTCCTCTCATACATTGCATTGGGATTTCCATTTAGAACATTAGTAGGTTATTTGTGCTATAACTGTCTATTATAAACAAATTACAATTATTAAATAGTAGTATCCTATTTATTATTCTTAAATATTCATTTGGATAGTCATTGGTGTCACCATAATGATTATTTGCTACATTAACTAATATTAATTGTAACACTAATGTTAACAATTATTTTCTAATTATTAAATTAACATTGTTACCATTTCCATTATTAATAGGGTTGTTAAATATTAGGATGCATGACCATTAGTAAATTATCCATTCTAATGATAGTTATTATATACAAGAAATTAAAATGATATCATTATTAAATGTTAATGCGTTGTCTTATCATAGATAGTATATCATAATATTAATTATCATCATAATGATTATTAACTAATATTAACTATAACACTAATGTTAGTAAATATTTTATAACTATTAAATTAACATTATAAATAATTACACACTACTGGGGTTCAACCTTAAAGATCTAGTTTAAATCTAAACTCTAGGATGAAACCTTAATTATACGTCAAATCCTAAGGATAACCAATTCAAACGTTAGGCCATAAGTGCATGGAACTCGAATCTAATTGTACAATTTCATAACTCGTGGTAGGGTCGACCTTAAAGGCGCAAGCACTTTGCGACACTGGTAGGTGATCCAACTATAAGGTGATGATTCTTCCCCTTGAGCTTTCCATCTTCTCATTAACTTAAGTTATAGTTTTTATTTAAATTTATAATTGATATATCTCTCTTATAATCACATGTGTCAGCTAGTGAAAATTGAATTGCTATATTACATGCTTAATGATTCATCTTGTATATTTGTTCATGCTTGTGAATTATTTGTGGATTGTTTATAGAATTTAAATTTGTACATTAGTGGGAAACCCCCACATATAAATGTACACCCATACTTGGGATGTAACATGATTGATTGTGATCATAATGGGCCTTCGACTTAGTGGTTGTTGAATGGTGGTTTGAATTGGACATTGATGTGGGCCTACCATCCATGAGTCGTTGTGTTAAGTGGTTTTCAAGGATGGTCTTTATCGCATGGTTTTAATAATTGCTCTATGTGGCTTAGTTTCAAAATTCGTCATGTGTGGCTCAGTTTTGACATTTGCCCTATGTGACTTGGTTTTGGTATTAGCCCTATGTGGCTCGATGTACCATTTCTATACAACCATGCGATGGTAAGCCCCATATACTGTAATATGATTGGTCACTAGTCGATGAGTTTCCATTAAACATCCTAAGATGGTAGTCTCATGGGCTGGGGATGGTGGTCATGGGACACTATGCCCGAGCCGTCGGCTTACGCTGGGCCATATGCTCCCCGTAGTGACCTTTGAGCTTATTTAAAATGGCTAGTTGTAATTGGATTAACAACGGATTGACTAATCATGCATACATAGCATAGACCAGCATATATTGCTATCATACGTGATGTACGTATTGTTCCGACTGGATGATGTACCCAGGTTCGATGATTTCGACTGGATGATGTGTCCCAGGTTAGATGATTGCATGGGTGACGGCCCACTGTCCGCATAGATGAGCATCCCCGGGGCGTGATTGCATATTTTACGCATCCATGCACTTAATAAGACTTGCATCATTTATTGTTTTGTATGCCTTGTTTTATAACTATGCTTACCTAATGCGGCGGTGTGTAATCTTAAGGGAAATTTACACTAAGTTGGCCACTCATCCATCAAATATATAATTGTACAGGTATCACAGGTGGCTTAAGTGACTTTCAGGTTCAGGCTGATGTGGAACCGAGTACAAGTGCTAGGGTTCCATGGTTGTATCTACCTCGAGGAGCTGCGCGATCTTGCGGCTTATGTTTACATTCTTATGTTACTTTTCATGTATTAAATCATGTGGATTCTTGTATTTGTTATATCGAGACATTGATTTGTATAAGTCATTACGGGCATCTTCTTGTATATCCTAAATGTAAATGAAAACTTTCATTTATGTTGATTTGTCCATCCTACGCTCGTCTGCTTACTCTGATAGATGATAGTTGAAAAAAATATTACACATCAAATTTTACCATCCTTTAAGGTTAACAACTCGAGTTTTTGGAAAATGAGTCATGTACTCGGGTCCTGAAAAGTCGGGGCGTTACAAAAATCCTCCTTGTAGGATCCCTAGATTGGAATCTTGTCTCAGGAGCCGAGAATGGGGTGCTACGGAGGCTATTGCGGCCGAAACCGGCTATTGGTTTCCTTGTGAGTCCGATCACCGAGTCTGGGGCGTGACAATAACCTTGTTGGACCGTCCAGGGCCACCTTGCTGCTCGTTTTTGGGCTGGCCTGGATGGTGGGGAAAACGCTAATATAGGCTTGATCTCAGCCTAACAACCACCCTTGTGGGACCCACCTTAATGTGGGGTATATCTACACCATCCAACCAGTGGGAGAGGCAGTTTGGACGTAGGCCAGATGGCCAGGTACAACTACACCTGCTGTTGTCCAGCAGCAGCCTTTGATGGCAGGAAAACATAAATATCAATTTGATTCAAATGGGTGGGCCACACTCACATGGACCCCACCTTGAGGTATGCTATATCTACACTGTCCATCTTAGGACACCAAACCCAGATGAAGTCCAGGTGGGCCAGGAACTGCTGGATGGCCTACTGTCCAAACCATCCAACAGGCCTGGACGTTGTTAAAAACACAAATATCAGCTTTAATTCAAAAGCTGGTGGGTCAAACTCACGTGGACCCCACCTTGATGTATGTATCTGATCCACACCGTCCATCCAATTTCCCATCTCATTATAGGTGTTGAGCCAAAAAATGAAGCCAAACTGAATCTTTGACGGGCCACATTGTAGAAGACAATGGTTTTGGTGATATAAATTGTTAGGGCCCGCTGTAATGCTTTTATCCACTGAAAAATATTGTATATTGGACTTGTTAGATTTGTTATGAGCTGGAGAGACCAATAGTTGGAGTGGATTGTCCTGATGTGGGCCCTACCTATGAAAAACCTTAAGAATAATATATATATATATATATATATATATATATTGAAGATGCTGGACACTATTGCTGCCAGTGTCTAGAGGATGCTGCAGCAAGCAAGGTCCTGCTGCTTAGAAAAGAGGCAAGGACGGTGGGCCCCACCACAGGCCCCATCATGATGTATGTCAAACATCTACACCGTGCATTTGATGGGTCCCCTTTAGAAATTGGGATACCCCAAAAATCAACCGTACACAAAACTCAGGTGGTCCAAACCATCTAAAATCATGTGGAGACATGCTAAATCATATAAAAGCACTTGTTGGGGTCCATCTGAGATTTGGATGCATCTGAAACTTGGTTTGACCCCTTAACTAAGTGGGACACAAATAATGGTTGGGCTGGATTTGTGAACCACGGCTTGGTGGGCCTAATGAATTATTATGAATGTTTTATGGAGGGTAAACCTCTCAACTGTTGAGCATAGTGTGACCCACACAAGCCACAGATTGACTTAATTTTAAGTCCCAGGCCCCACCATGATGTGTGTATTAAACACACACTGTTCATTCATTTTCGTAGGGCCTTGGGCCCCATTGTCTTGAGAGGCCCACCCTACATATGTGCCCCAATCATGGGCTGCCTTAGGCAGGCCCACCATGATATATGTGTTGTATACAGGCTGTCCATCCTTTTCTATGGGCAATGGGCTTTGCCATGAGGCCCATCATGATGTATGGGTTATATGCACACCGTTTGCCCATTTTTCTGTCCTATGGGCTACCCCATGAGGCCCACTATGATGTATGTGTTACTCAATCAGCCCACTCATTATTTGAGGGCCCTTTGTTATGAGAGGCCCACCCAGATTTATGTGTTTCACGCCAGCCATGGGCTACCTTATGCAGGCCCACCATATGTGTATGTTATACACACCACTCCATCCATTTTCCAGATAGTGCGAGGGCCATGGGCCCCATTGTGAATTAGCTTCCAATCCCAAATGGGCCGCACCTTGGGAGTAATGGTGGTTAAATGTCCATGTTGTAAATGGTGGTTAAATGTCCCCATTGTGCATCTCCCTAGGGCCCGTTGTTAAGCCCATGACCATCTTACCCTATTGGGCTATCCCAAATCATTAGGCCCCCATAAGTGTTACCCATCTTACCTTAGAGGGCTACCCAAACCATTGGGCCCCCATTGGATGCTAGTAGGGTTGTTTTTAATCTTGGAGTCCATCTAGGACTTATTTGGGTCCCCTAGGGCATCTAGCGAGCCATATGATAGTATGGTGAAGGAAGCCCGTTCCTGATCCTTAGGATTATAGGTAGGCCACCTCGGCCCGAACTTGATATGAAGAGAGTTCATCATCACCGCGGACAGAAGAATCCATGCTATCAGATTTGGTATATCCACAGTTGAGGATTGACCCTCATGTTATGGATTCGTTGTCCATCTATGGACCACAACTTGTGTATAGGCCGATTAATGATGCCGACTATGAGTACGTGTTAGTATAACATCATGATATAAGTCATTGCGATTGTATGAGGCCCATTATGATTGTATAAGGCTCATTATGATTGTATGAGATCCATTGTGATGGTACGAGGCCCTTTGTGATTGTATGAGGCCCATTGTGATTATATAAGGCCCATTATGATTATATGAGATCCATTGCGATGGTACGAGGCCCGTTGTGATCATATGAGCCCATTGTAATTGTATGAGGTCCATTGTATGTGTGAGGCCCAATTGTGATACGTGAGGCCTACCATGTGTGTGTGATTATGTGCACACCACCCATTCACCTATATGGGTCATAGGCCGTCTTATACTGGCCCACTATGACGTATGTGATTATAATCATGCTTGGTATACTTCATGATACATGCCTATACGCATCATCTGCATGCTTGTTATGAGGAGTGATTGAGCATAACATGTGTCATTGGGCTTATTGTTTATGGGACTCCCTGAGAGACGGAGTTGCCCCACATGAGCGCATGGTACGCGCAGGTTTGATGCATGACTCATGCATCTTGCGTTTTATGATATGACCACCATATGCCCCAGTGACATCAAGTGTAACGCCCTGAAAATCGGGGGTCGAGCATAAACTCAACTCCCGAGTTCCAACGCATCACTTATGCAACAAAATGAATGATGATTGAATGTTGTCGGTATTAGTGCATTGAACATGAGTGAGATTAAGCCAAAACAACATATCATACTCCAGAGACAGTTAAATTGCAAGTGGAAGACTGTGATAGATAAATAACATATATAAACTATGGTGAGTCTCCAGAGTGTGATAATGTTACCAGGTTAAAGAATTACAAGTACAATTTCAAATTATACCAAATTGAAGAAGTGTAATGTCTTCTATCCCAAATACCATAGCCCCGTCAATACAATACCAGGTCTTCATAGACCTGTCAAAGAGTTACATGTAGGAGAACTCCTCCTCGACATCATAGTAGTCCGGCTCTGTTTCATAAGCATCGTCATCACCTGAAACTTAACAAATCTGGTTGGTGTGTACAACACCGTCCCGTAACGTGGGAGTGAGTGATTAACTCAGTGGAACAATAAAGCATAGGTTAACATGTTATCAAAACAGCCAAGCAGTAATGATAAAGCAGTACACTCAAACAATTCTAAATACTCTTGTTAATGCAAGTATGGAATGCAGTCATGATGTATGCCCTTGGCAAACCACCCTCATGCGACACCATCTTACGTTCGCGACATGCGTTCATCCCTCAGTGCTCCACATCTACCAGGCACATGCAGTGCGATGATGAGTATGATTACCGAGTTGTTATTAGTCCATTTCAAACAGCAGTATTGGGAAACTAAGGTACCTCCCTTGTATCATTCCCAAACATGATCCGTTCTAGATAATCTCATACGACAGTATATTTCTAGGTCGCTGCAAAGGCTGTCAGGGCTGTTACGCATAATGGTTACACCACTCCCCCATCACCTTTATAACGGTTCATCACTAAGCTGATACAGGCCTAGTTCATACTCTATACACTGCGGCAAAACTCGTCGCCTCACTGCAAATTCAGAGTATGCTCGAGGTCACTACAAAGGGCTGTCAGGGCTGTTGCTCGCAATCGTTGCACCACTCCCCCATCACCTTATCAATGTAGGCCGACAACACGAATATAGTGTCTCATACCACCATAATCGGCTCACGAGTCTGGTTGCTCAATGGACACTACGGGGAGGCACATGGCCCCAGCGTAGGCCAACAGCTCGACCACGGTGTCCCATACCACCATGCCCGGCTCATGAGTCTTAGCGGATCGAGGTACCATGGTTAAAAGGGATTTCACTGGTAAGTTTGGTACCCTAGGTTCAAGCAGTAGCATCCAAACATGGTGAACATATATAAGACAGATCGGGTTGCTTGACGAGCTCGGCTAGCTCGAGCGCACAACAAGTTGAACGATATGAAGCGCATAAGCACTTCGTGTGGCCAACCACTATCCCCAACCAAAGTACGACTCGGGTTCGTCGAACACATCTCACGTGGCAAATGAATCTCAGCCACGAATTCGATCCCGTTACCGACTGCCTGGACTATACAATAGCCTCAATCACATTCAATTTCAGATAATTAAAGCAGTAATGGATCAAAATTCAAATCATACAATCAAAGTCTGATATTATCCGCTTAGGGCTGCCAGGGCTGTTGCACGCACTCGTTGCACCGTTCCCCCATCACCCTTCACGGATTTTTATGGAATACAACTTAAACATGTGAAGTAATCAGAGCAGAATTACATAAACAAGTAATTCAAACATGTTAACAAGCATGTTATAAAACACAATACAAACAGGAAATTCAAACACATACGTTTCATAAGTGGTTAAACTATAAAAAAAAAAAAAAAAACAACATAGAGGAAATTATACACATTACTAAGGTAGTTGAGAATCCTATCTCAACACCCTTATACATTACAATTTACTAACTACTACTCATACAGACATTCCAACAAACATTTTAGATTACATACATCAACATACCTGACGTAGGGAGCTGCCCCATGGATAACACGCGAGCACCCACGACGGATAGTCATGGCAAGCAGGAATCCAAGTTCCATGTTCATTCAGTCATTTCCACAAATACTTGGGCTACACGTTTTAGTATATATAGTGTATATTGGTCGTGGCGTGATTTAGGGCAAATCCTTTCACTAAAGGGGTATCGCCAATACAATAATCATATATCCATGACAATTAATCATGGCGAGCACAAATGAGGATTCTATACTCATTCAATCATTTTCATAAACACTTAGAATACACTCTTTTAACATACATAGTGTACATTAGCAAAACATGTATTAGGGCGAGTCCTTTCGCCAAACAAGTATTTTATCCATATAAAATATATCAATATAGCAAAAAATCATGGCAAACACATTTCTAAAATTTATACGTATACGGTACTTTCTACAAATACCTAGAGTATGTAAAATTTCATATTCTTCATCTTTAATCGAAATGAAAAACAGACAGAACTTTGTACATGTGCAATTGCATGCAGATCATGAATCTATCATTATCTGACATTGAAAGTGTTGAAAACCATAACCTATACACCTAAAGTCCGCACCTTTTGTCTTAGAATCGTAACGAATCAGCTAGGTTTGTTAAGCTTCCGTATTCGGCAGTTTGGTAACCTATAGAATAAAATAGGTTAGCTATTTCATAACCTACAATTATCAAAACCCCAAAACAGATTAGGGTTAGGGTTTCTTACTTAGAAACGGAGCCGGAATCGCCAGGAAAGCAATTAGAACGAAGTGGTGGAGCTTGGATACGGCAGGGAAGAATGGCAGGAAGAATCTCCCGCACTTTCTCACTCTTTTCTCTCTTCTCTCTCTAGGGTTTCTCTCAAATTCGTATGGCTGTGAGAGAGAGGGTTCTAAGGTCCTTATATAGCCTAAAAACTCACCAAATTAGACTTCAGGTCAAGGTATACTTAGGTTATAACCAAAGTGAGTTAGTTTCAGCTCAACGGAGGACTTCTGGCGGGCCTCCTTGAGCCAAAGGTCGGACTTAAGCTCACCGACACTGGATTTATGTTTAGTTAAGTTTTCGTTTCGGTCGGGATTTCAGATCGCAAATGGCGGACCAGTTTCAGTTCAACGGTCAGTGGATCTCGATCGGAGATTCCGGGTACATGGACATGTGTATAAAATTTCCCCCGATCTGAGGGTGTATTTTAGCTTGATTCTGACGGTCTGGTTACTTAATACTGATCCGCAAGCGAGAGGTGCCAGATTTCATAAATTTATATTTTATTTTGAATTAATTTCACATTTCTCACACTCTTCACTCCGGGCTCAAGCGAATTACACTGGGACACTATCTGGATTTGATTTCCGAGATGGTTGTCAAGCCCAGTAAGGCAGTCCTAATTCCTTAACTTCGTGTTAATCGGACTTCCGACGTGCGGTCCAGATCTGATACGAAGTTTCGTGATGCTCCCGAGAGCAGATGGGTAATTAGATTGATCCTAGATTTTAGGGTAATGTAGCGTCAACGAATCTACAAGTTTTAGGTCTTGCAGATCGTATTTAAAGCGATTGGTGCTAATTTCACAGGCACTCTAGTTTAACACTAGCTAATTCTCGCCTAATTTCTAAAGGATTTAGTCCTGGGTGATTTCGGTCTGAGGTGGTACTTAGTCCTTTGTAGCAATGTTTAGTTTAAGTATTGTTCTTCATTACCTAAACTTTAAGATAGTGTCTAATGTGAAAGTACTAAGAAAATTTAAAGAACAAGGTGGTGAAAGGTGAGATTTGTGAAGGAAAAGGGTTAAAAAGTGATTTTAGACTGTGGGATTCAGTTCTGACAGGTTAATAAGGTGTTAGGAGCGACCCATTGCCTAAGGACATCTAATTCCAGGTTGGCAAAAAATCTGGGATGTTACATCAAGGTTATGGCCAAATGTTATGGATGGTCAAATAGGACACGAAAAATGTTTGGTTCTAGCATACGGGCACAATAGATGTCCCTGGGTGAAAATTCCTAAACCCCCGAGGCCAGGGGATGCTCCAACGTCTAGACCGAGTGGGTATATATGAGCGTATGAGGGTTGTATACCAGTAGGCCGCGTCTCCCACTGTGTCGTGGTCGGTTGGGAGGGGGTGTGGCCTTACCCACCTGAGGGAGTAGGCAATTTTAGGCTGAGTCTAACCAGCTTGAGGAATGGGTCTGCTATCAACGAGCCAGGCTGATATTGGCAGGCGGATAGTGAGGTCTCTTCTACTAACCCAATTGTGCACTGGATGGGGCGACAAGCTAGCGTAGAGTGTACTAGACCCCGGTGATATCCTAAAGGTGTACGATTCTGATATTGTGATGCTCCGTAACTATTGCACAAGTGGGCGAGTACACGTGGGTGGATGCTGATGTGGGCGGGCCTAAGGGTCTGGGCGAGCTACCAGTGGTTAGCAGGTAATTAATGTGCTGGCAGGCTACTGTGTATACAGTGAGGTGGAACCTTATTCCACATCGAAAGCATTGTGATGGTTATATGTGGACTTGCTGAGTAGGAGTTGCGTACTCAGTATCTCATTCATTCATTCATTCACTATCCACTCGGGCTGGTGGTACGTAACTAGATCATTATATGTACCCTCATAATGGCCATGATTTCTGTTGGGTACACAACTAACTTGAGATCAGGAGTTTACCACATTGTGTCCAACTATCCAAATCAAGTATGGGCCAGTTTGGATAGAAGTCCCTTGTGATGAACCTCACAGCTTGCGATACTACGTACTATCATCCCAACTTCACACTCTAGCTTGGTCATTTCTTGCGCACCACATATTACATTGCATCCTCAGCACATCGCATTTGGTTCACTATACATCTGTATTATTTAGCCTGAATAAGGTTTATGGTATTATGGACTCGCCAAGATCTGCATATTGCATTACATCCGCGACATGCGGCATTTTGGATTGCTATGTTTCTCCATTTATATGTCCTAGATGAGGCTGATGGTATTCGTGGCTCTTCAGAATTGCATATTATATTGCATCCTCGGTATCTAATATTTGGCTCATTATGACTCCGCATTGCAAAGTCGATCTATATTGCATACTCTGATATTGAATGACTTACAGCCTTGCCAGTATTCCTCTTACGCTGATATTTGTGTGCTTGGCACTTATCTTGCGCACACACTACATCATCCTCTAAGCTTTCTATAAGCTTATGCACGATAGATGCGTGCGGGTGACGATAGGACGCAGTCGAGCTGAGGCAGGAGCGTACGGTAGAGCTTCTAGAGCTTTTGGCATTTATCTTTTATTTCCCTTTCATGTATTGTACTCAAGTTTTTATTATAGTGGATATGTGATGATGATGTTGCCTTTGTGATTAGGGTAAACTTGTGGTTATACCTATTTACAAAGAAATTCATGTTAAAAATCCTACTTGTAGGTTCCCAGGATTGGAATCTGGCGTATGGGCACTAGAAGCCAAGAATGGGGTACTACGGAGGCTGTCGACACTGGATTCGGCGATCGAAAATTTTGTGAGCCCATTTTTCAAGTTTAGGCTGTGGCAAAAGTTGGTATCAAAGCATAACTTGGGAATACCTGAGAATAACATCACATATCTATTGATAACTACCCTACACTGTATAATTGTTAAAACTTAGAATAATTAGATCCCCGAGATTCGAATAACATAGAAATTTTCTGATATAGCTCTATATCACGCGTACATTCGAGAGTGCTCAAAGCTAATAGGCCCTTGTTCCTTCAGGACATGATGCCTGAGAGAGCGAGCCGAGTAGCCCTCGCGTCTAAGGCTAGTGCGGCCCCGACCATATCGGTGAGGCAAGTTCAGCTTCAGCAAAGGTTACAGGCAATAATTGTAAGGCCTGTATCCTAGATCGTACCGTTCCATAGACTCTCACGATCCTCCACATCGAATTTCGGCAACCTGAAATCTGTAGACAGCGTTTGCGCGTGACCTTAAGTCGCATCTCGTAGATTTGAGTCGGCTCGACTCGAAACTTGTACCTTAGCGACCGCACTGTCGCCGCAATTCCAACGCCGAGTCTTGTGCACCAATGCAGCGCCCAGGCCAAGAGTTGTGGGCCTGCGTTTAATTCGAGGAAACACTGCGCATTGTAAATCCCGAGAGAATCTCTACAACCCATCCCATTAATCAATCAAGTCAAGTCAAGTACACATCCCATCACAACCCATGCTTTCTTTTTCCCCAACACAAGCAACCCTCCCCAAAGTCAACCCTCATGTCACTCACACCCATCACGCCACCCATCACCCATCACACCTCTCTTACAACCACCCTCTCTCTCTCATTCTCTACCCATTCCCCAAGCAACCCAAAGAGTGTGGCCATCCAATCATTCCCAAGAAGAGAGAGCTTTGTGTGTGGCCCACTTCCTACCCCAAAATCCCTCATCCTAGCCCTTCAATCCTCATCATCTTCCATCAAAGAGAGGGCCACGGAGTTTGGCATTCCATAGAACCAAGAAGATCCAACGGTGGGTGTTTTATAGCTTAGATTTATGTTTTAATGATGGACCAAGTGGGGCCTACCAATTGATGGTATGGATCTCACTTTGGACCCTAGGTGTGGCCGATGGCCCACCATGATTCATATGATCATCCCATGATAGGGCCATTCTCCATGGACCCCATCATGATGTTTATTTTCCTAGTGTGAAAGGGGTCATCTAGACCTTGCATTTTGGTGGAGAAGGGATCTCCACCGTTGATTTTGATTGGTGGGCCCACATGTAATGGGACCTACTTGATGTATGTTTTATAATGCATTGAAGGGAGGGCCCATAGTGCTGGGGTCCCTCCCCTCCATCACACACCATCTCTCTCTCACTATCCCTATTTATGGTCCGCCATGATGAATGGATTAGATCCATCGTCGTCTGATCGTGAGACCCACCTTGCTGCTGCCTTTTTTGGCAGGCCCTAGATGATGGGAAAACACAAATATCAGTTTGGTCCAAACCGGGTGGGCCTCGTTGATGTGGACCCCACCTGGACGTATGTGTAATTGATCTATACCGTCCATCAGTTGTCAGTGGGCCAGGAACTGTTGGATGGCCTACTGTCCAGACCATCCAGCAGGCTTGGACGCTGTCTATTTGCGATATATGTATATATATATATATATATATATATATATATATATATATATATATATATATATAATAGTAATAAAAATATATCATTATATATAGGTATATCTGGTGGGCCCCACGTGGGACCCACCTCAGTAGAAACGGATTGGCCAGTGTACGTCACATAGCAATATAGCTGCTGCAATGAAGTTACCAAGTTCTGTGGGTCCCGCATTGATGCATGTATTATATCCATACCATCCATTTTATAGCGTATGGACCCCACCGTGATGTATGGTTTAATCCACACCGTCTGGATAGCTGGACGGTGGGACCCACCACTGATGTATATGTGGCATCCATTCTGTCCATCTGCTGGACGAGCAGCATAGCTGCTATATTGACGTCTGCAAGTTCTGTGGGCCTAATCATCAGGTATGTGTTATATCTAACCGTCCATCTACTGGTGCTCCCACATCAGCAGCAGTGTGGGCCTGGTCATGAGGTAAGTGTTAATCCAAACTGTCCATCCACTTGCAAATCGTCTTAAGGCTCGAGATGAGGATAAGGCAGATCTACCTATCAGGTGGACCACACTAAAAAAATCAGTGGAGGATTGAACGTCCACTATTGAAACCGTTTGGGGTCACAAAAGTTCTGGATCAATATGAAATTGTTTTTCCTCTTAATTTAGGCCTTTGTGACCTTATGAACGGATTTGATGGAAAATAAACGTTATGGTGGCCCTGTGAATTTTAAACAGTGAAAGTCATTATCTCCACTACTATTTGTGGTATGGTCTAGATGATCTTCTAGTATGATTCAGTTTTTTAGGTAATGCTCTAAAGTAATCTCTATAAATAGATGAATGGTGTAGATAGTCCCGCTAGGACGATGGGCCCATCTTGATGTATATGAGGCCCATTGTTGCGGCCCATCTTGATGTATATGAGACCCATTGTTGTGGCCCATCTTGATGTATATGAGGCCCATTGTTGTGGCCCACCTTGATGTATATGAGGCCCATTATTGCGGCCCATCTTAATGTATATAAGGACCATGAGTGAGACCCAATGAGATGTATGTGAGGCCTTTGTGTGAGGTCTAATGTGATGTATATGAGGTTCATTGCGATGTGTGATTCCACCGTGATGTATGTAATAATGTTTTGACGGGCCATGCCTTGGGAGCAATGATGGTTTGATGTCCACATTGTAAAAGCAATGATGGTTAAATGTCCGCATTGTAACTCTCCCTAGGACCCATTGTTGGGCCCATTCTCATCTTCCCTTGGTGGGCTAACCCAAACCGTTGGGCCCCCATTGATGATGATACTTTCCACTGTCCTTTCAAGTGGACCCCGCCTTAGGATATATGATATACTAGTACCACGAATAGATTATGATAGTCTAACATGGACCATTCCATATAGACTTCTATACTGTTCAGCCCCTATTCTTCTAAGTGGCATACCGGTTAAGACCGATCATCGCCTAGTATATTTGATAATCATGCTAGTGTATTTAGTCAATAAGACACACTGAGAATATGCTTAGTATAACATCATGATACATGCCTATACGCATCATTTGTATGCCTGTTTTGAGGTGTTTGATCACAGCATACGTCGTTGGGCTGAGACATTTATGGGACTCCTTATGAGACGGAGTGCCCCACATGATAGCACGGTACGCGCAGGAATGATGCATGACTGGATGGTGTGACTCATGCATTTCACATTCCATGTGACATGATTTATTGTACGCCCTAGCGACATCAGGGTCGTGGCCTCCATAGGCACATCGTGGATGGCCAAATTAGATTCCGGAAATACTTAGTTCTAGCACTCTAGGCACATAAGATGTCCTTGGGTGAAAGTCCCATAACCTTTTGGTACCAGAAAATACTCCAACGTCTAGACCAAGTGGATACATGAGCGCACGAGTGCCGAATATCAGTAGGCCACGTATCACACTATGTCAGGCAGATAGTGTGGTCTCTTCCACTCGCTAGGCTGTGCAGCTAGGGAGGCACAATAAGTGTGGAGAGTATTAGACCCCGATGATATCCCAAAGGGGAACTGTACTGATATATGTACTTGATGAGGAGTGGCATGCATGCATTGCATCTCGCATATGACATTTGGCTACGTAGGCATTGTAAGTGTTATATTTTATATCCCTGTTTGTTGTCAAATTTGTGGTACCAAAATCTCTGTTTTATATCTTGCATAAGTGAAGCTCTCTCAAAGATCAACATTCATGAACAAGCTAAGCTCACAAGTATAAAGATCAAAGTTAAATGCAAGAACTATTCACAAGACATGACTCAAGCTTCAAGACTTCAAGAAGAGTATAAGTCAGTTCATAAAGAAATCAAGTCATGTACAAGGCAGTTCATGAAGAATTCAAGACACTTTCAAGATTGAGCTATATCAAGACTTCAAGGCTCATACTTCAAGGTTGCTAGTTCCTAATATTTCAATGTCCTTACTTCATGGTTGAGGTTCGACTGACCTTAGGTTGACCTTATAAGTAGGTCACTTTGGATACATAAATCAAATGTTTATTTTACATAAGATTGGTCAGTTCTTCGACTAGTCCTAGGCCTTCTTCAACTAGTCCTAGAGTTGCTTCGACCAGTCTAAGAAATTCCTCGATAAGTCGTAAGTTTGTTACAAAAATCGGATATTTTCTGTTAGGCTTCGACTAGTCCAAGGATTTCTTCGACCGGTCGTAGGAACAGTGTCGACTGGTTCTACGATCAGTCGTAATTCTTCGACACAAAGTCCAGCGATAAATTCACAAGGTCTTCGACCAGTCGAAGGTCACCTACGACCAGTCGTAGAACGGTCAAAGCTTATCGCGCCCGATTTTTTTCAAATTTTTTATTTCTTCGACTAGTCGAAGGGTTCCTTAGACCAGTCGAAGATGCGATCTGCTCACCTATAAATAGAGCACGAATCTCAGAAGAAATCATCGAATTAATTAATCCTTTCAAGCCAATCTTCGTCGAACTTCTGAGAGATATTTATGTGCTCCATCTAAGCTAAGTGTGCTTATTTAATTCTCTTTCCTTAGCTTTATTTAATTGATTTTGTTTCTGCTATTCCAATCTAAATTGATAAGAGGAATCGCTATTCCCTTTCTTTGGAATCAAAATCAATTAAGGAAAGCCCTACTTGGTTAAATTTAAAATCTATTAGAATTAGAACCATTGTAATTGAGTACTGGACATTGAACTTGGACATTCAATCATCTACTCTGACTTGGTTCTACCGGGCTGCTACATCGAAGGAGATATTCAGGTATTTTACATTTAATTGTAAATTCCTTTCTGTTTTGGTTTCCTTCAAGATTTGCCAGAAAAATCTTGTTGTTTTGGTTATCTGAGGAGAGCCAGGAAAACTCAGAAGAGCGTTTTTTTTTATTGTGTAAGCCCACAGACAAAGACACAATTGTAAAGGTTTTTGGTGAACCTGGAAAACCTATTTTGTTAGTGAACGCTAATATCCCCTGTGTGAGGATATTAGGAGTGGAGTAGCATTTTGTGTGGCTGTTGTTTAACAGTTGGTGAACACACAGGCGAACCACTATAATCCCTAGTGTTATGGTTGAATGATTTACATTTCTAATCTTTAATTATTCTTTTGTGGGATGTATGAATGTGGTGAATGTTGTAATCATTTAATTCAAGCTTTGTGAGAATTTTGTAATAGTTTAGAATTTACTTTCTGTTATTCCTTTATTTACTTGAATTTAAATTTTCTTTAAAGTTGTTCCAGCAAGGTTGCCCTGCCATTTTTATGGTGTATGGCTGTCCCTAGAACAATACATTTGTAATTACAATTTATTTCAATTCAGTTTGTATTTATTTCTTTATTCCTCTTTGGTTTGAGATTTGATACAAAGATCTTTCTAGAAATAAGGTTGTCTTACCATAAACTCTGGTTTTTGGTGAAAGGTTGTCCTTAGAACAACATTTGTATCAACCTCTCAAGATCTAATTTTTGAGGTTGTTTTACTTTCTTACATTATAGTTTAATTTGGCTATCATATTGTTCTTAATTCCGCTGTTATAAGTTTTATTTGGCATTGTCCTATTCACCCCCCCTCTAGGACATATAACTAGGCCTTTTCAAGTGGTATCAAAGCCTAATAGCTCGTTCTTATTGCTATTTATTTGGATTTATTTCCTGAGCTAACGATCTAAGCTATTTAAAAAGATGTCAAATTTTGATAGCCTTTCAGTCACGAGACCTCCACCATTTGATGGCTCCAACTATGCCTATTGGAAAGCCAGAATGAGGATCTTCCTCAAGTCAATGGATGAAAATGTGTGGCAAGCCACAGTGACTGAATGGAAACCTCCTGTCATGGAAGTTACTGGGGTTGATGGTTCAAAATCTATGAAAGTCACACCATATTACCAATAGACCACTCTTCAGAAAAGTGAGAGTAATGCTAATGCTAAAGCACTAAATGCAATTACTTGCGCACTATCACCGGATGAGTTCAAAAGAATCATTTCCTATGATACTGCAAAGCAAGCTTGGGATATATTAGAAATGACACACGAGGGTACTACAATTGTCAAAAAATCTAAAGTCCAACTCCTCACAACCAGATTTGAAGAAATTCATATGGAGGAAAATGAAATGTTTATGGACTTTTACACTAGATTGAATGACATTGTAAACTCAATGTGGGGTCTTGGCGATAAAATCCCAGAAAGTAAAGTATGTGCAAATATATTACGCTCACTTCCTGAACGGTTCAATTCTAAAGTAACCGCGATCCAGGAACTTCGTGATACGGATAATATGAGGGTAGAAGAACTAGTTCGTTCTCTACAAACCTACGAGTTAAACTTTAAAGCTCCTAAAGGTAAATCTATCGCACTAAAATCTTCTAAATATAATTCAGAAGAAAAATCTGATTCAGAAGATGATATGGCTCTTTTAGCAAAAAAAATTTTACAAGATTTTCAAAAGCAAAAAAAGGGTTGATTTTCAAAATCCAAATGATAAAAAGAAGTTTAGACCTAAATTTTGAAAATCTTTGAAAGATAGTCAATGTTACAATTGTCAAGAATATGGGCATTTAGCAAATAGATGTCCTAAAAAGGACAAACCTAAGAAGAAAGGTATGTTGGCTACATGGGATGAATCATCTGATTCTGAAGCTTCTTCTGAATCAGAAGATTCTGAAACTGAGTTGAGCAATGATGTTAAAGCTCTTATGACTCTAGCAAAATTCACATTTTCAGATAATGACTCAACAAGTGAAGAAAATCTGAGTAGTGATTGTGAAAATGAAGATGATCTTCAAGATGCTTACAATGCCTTATATAAGGAAAGTTGTAAAATTGCTGTCAAACTTAAACTTTAAAAAGAAAAGTTTTCTAAACTCAAAGAATGTTTTGAATCGCTTGTCTTAGAAAAATCACAAATTTCAGATTATTTTGAAAAATCAAAATGCGATTTGGAATTCAAGAACTCCCTAATTATTGATTTGAAATCTGAAATTGAGAAACTCAAAACTGAAGTATCTTCTCTTCTGAGTCTAAAGGACACATGGAAATATGCCCAAGGAGATCCAAAGTTAGAAAAACTTTTATCCGGGTCAAGAAAATGTGGCGATCTATCCGGATTGGGATATGATAAAAATCTACCTCCTAAACAAAAGTATACTCCTCCTATGTTTGTTAAAGGAGAGTCCTCAAACTCAAAAGGGAAAAGTACTTATCAAGATTTTTCTAGAAATTCAAAAACTTTTCAAAAACTTAGAAGCAGTCATGTCAACTTTAATCAGAAACGAAATCCACTAGCTGAAAAGATAGTTGATTTACTCAAGGAGCTCTTAAAATCTAACTCTATAGGTCATTCTTACAACTATAATCATATGAAGACCAATTATGTTCCTAAACCTAAAACAGTTATGAAATGGGTTCCAAAAGTCACTTGCTTGGTTGCTCACGTTGCTTTCAAAGCAACAAGTCATTCAAAATGGTACCTAGACAGTGGATGATCCAGGCATATGACAGGGGACAAAGCTTTATTCACCGATCTGAAAGATATGACTGATGGTTCAGTCACATTTGGTGATGGTAGCAACTGCAAGATTATAGGCCAAGGTACGGTTTAGCTTTTTAATCTTCCTGTGTTTAAAAATGTTTTATATGTTGAAGGCTTAAAACATAACTTGCTTAGTATATCTCAAATATGTGATAATAACCACAGTGTTCGGTTTTCTAATCAAAGTTGTGAAATACTAAACAATAAGGGTTCTGTAATATTAACTGGACGTAGAACATCTGAAAATTGCTATATTATTAGCGAATCCAGCTCATCTAATCAAACATGTCACATGGTCCATACAGACGAGACTGATTTATGGCACAAACGTCTTGGACATGTACATTATCGAAATTTATATAGATTGAGCAAACGAGAACTTATAAGAGGTTTACCCAAACTTCAGAAATTAGATAAAATATGTGGTGAGTGCCAGATAGGCAAACAAATAAGGAACTCACACAAAAAGGTGAATTCAAATACCACATCAGGACCACTCAAACTCCTCCACATGGATCTGATAGGACCTACCAGAACGGAAAGTCGTGGTGGGAAAAAGTATATCTTGGTGATAGTTGATGACTTTACCAGATTTACATGGGTAGTCTTCTTAAGGGATAAATCTGAAACCCTTGAAGAAGTAAGTACAGTTCTCAGAAGGATTCAAACTGAAAAATGTTCTCAAATCAGTAAGATTCGTAGTGATCATGGATCTGAATTCGAGAGTAGCAATTTTGAGAAGTTCTGTACCGACCAAGGAATATTACATGAATTCTCTGCTCCCAAAACTCCACAACAAAATGGAATTGTTAAAAGAAAGAATAGAGTACTTCAAGAAATGGCTAATGTCATGTTGAATAGCATGAAGCTTTCTAAAAATCTTTGGGCTGAAGCAGTTAACACAGCTTGTTATATTATTAACCGAGTCTACACTAGCAAAGAAAATAACAAAACGGCTTACGAATTGTGGTTCAATAAAAAGCCTACTATTAAATACTTTCGAGTTTTTGGCAGCAAATGCTATATTTTACGTGATCGTGAAAATTTGGGAAAATTTGATACAAAGAGTGATGAAGGGATTTTCCTAGGATATTCCTTAAACAGTCGTGCTTATAGGGTTCTGAACAAAAGGACTGGTGTGATTCAAGAATCCATCAATGTTGTCATTGATGATCACTTAAATAAGCCTATCTCTAATTCAGATAATGATGAAGTTTTAATCATTGATAAACCCGATACTTCATCAAATCAGACTGAATCTGAATTGAGGACTGTTAAAGATCATCCAACCACTCAAATTCTTGGAAACCCTCTCACTGGTGTTCGCACCCATAGACAACTTGAGGATTTATGTAATTATGTATGTTTTACATCCCAAATAGAACCATCCAATGTAAAAGAAGCTCTTGCTGATGAGAACTGGATTGTTGTGATGCAAGAAGAACTTAACCAATTCGTAAGAAATGATGTTTGGTATCTCGTACCAAGACCTAAAGATAAACACATCATTGGAACAAAATGGATTTTCAAAAATAAGTCTGACGAATGTGGAAATATAATTAGAAATAAGGCTAGACTAGTGGTACAAGGTTATACTCAAATTGAAGGAATTGATTTCGATGAAACTTTTGCACCAGTAGCTCGTCTTGAATCTATCAGACTATTTATATCCATTGCATGTTTTAGAAAGATAAAGATCTATCAGATGGATGTGAAAAGTGCTTTTCTAAATGGCGATTTACATGAAGAAGTCTATGTTGAACAACCAATGGATTTTGAAGATCCCAAAAATACTGATCATGTGTATCGGCTTAAAAAGGCACTTTATGGATTAAAACAAGCACCTAGGGCATGGTATGAGAAACTAACAAAATTTCTTTTAAGTCACAATTTTCAAATGGGATCTGTTGATAAAACTCTATTTGTTAAAAAACATAATGATCATATCTTAATGGTGCAGATTTATGTTGATGATATCATCTATGGTTCAACTTGTACTAACTTGACTACTGAGTTTGCAGACTTGATGAAATCACAGTTTGAAATGAGCATGGTTGGGGAATTGACTTATTTCCTTGGTTTGCAAGTTAAGCAGCAACCTGAAGGAATATTCATCTCTCAATCTAAGTACGCTTTGAATCTAATCAAGAGATATGGATTTGAGAATGGCAAGAATTTCGATACTCCTATGAGTACTACCCTGAAACTCTCAAAAGACTATAATGGTAAAAATGTTGATTCAAAACTTTATCGGAGTATGATTGGTAGTTTGTTATATTTAACTGCTAGTAGACCTGATATTTCTCTAAGTGTTGGTATTTGCGCAAGATATCAATCTGATCCTAAAGAATCACACTTGATTGCTGTCAAGCGAATTATTAGATATGTCGCAAGTACTGTAAATCTCGGTCTCTGGTATCCTCATGAGACTAGTGTCCAATTAGCTGGGTACTCGGATGCTGACTGGGCTGGTAATCTAGATGATAGAAAATCAACCAGTGGTGGTTGTTTTTACATTGGAAATTGTCTAGTTTCCTGGTTTAGTAAGAAACAAAATTCTATATCACTTTCAACAGCTGAAGCTGAGTATATCGCAGCTGGTAATGCATGTACACAGCTTGTTTGGATGCAACGAATGCTGAGTGATTATGGAATTAAACAGGATTCTATGTTATTGCATTGTGATAATTCCAGTGCTATAAATATTTCAAAAAAACCTATTCAGCATTCTCGTACTAAGCACATTGACATTAGATTTCATTATATTAGGGAATTGGTAGAAGAAAAAGTTATATCTCTGGAATATATTCCTACTGAAGATCAGAGAGCTGATATTTTCACTAAACCTCTTGATAAAATTAGGTTTAATAAGATGAAATTTGATCTTGGCATGTGTATTTTAAAATGATTATTTATGCCTACATGTATCATATTGTATATATTTGTTAAGTTTAAATTCATTTTCTTTCAAAATTGCAAGAAATATGCTTTTTTTTAATTCCTTCGACCTGTCGTGAGTGTACTCGACCAGTCATCCTACGACCGGTCGTAGATACCTACGACCAGTCGTAGATCTCGGAAATCACTTAAATTTGGGGATTTTTGCTTTCTTCCTCATTTCCCTTTTTCTCTCAAAGGAGCCGAGCTTCAACTTGTCGAACCCACCATTTGTGTTCTTCAAGGTTAGTGTTCCATTTACGTTTTTATTGTAAATCAGTGTCTAGATTTCTATTTTATCTATCTTGAAGCTTTCTATTTTCGATTTCATTGAGATTTGGGGTTTGATTTTTGAAAAATCTGTTTTGAAGAAACCCTCTTCTCAATCCTTTGCAACTTCTTAATTTCTTGATATCCTTGTTGCAAATGGCTTCTAGAGGTAAAAATCTACTTCCCGTGGTCCTTCTACTTCCTCCAGATTGACCAAGCGTCATCTTCTTGAGCCTAATAATGATCCTTCTTATGTTATAGATCTTAAAGCTTGTAATGTGATTGTTGAACATCCTGTTGATGTTAACCATATTGCACCTTTTGGTATCCTACCTTTGCTTGAAGCTGTAGGTTGGGCTAACTTATTGCATTGGGGTGGGCCTGCATACCGGTCCATTGCTCAATCCATGTTCACATGCATAAGTGACTTCTCACTAGATAGTTTAACTTTTAAAATATCTACTAGTGAAGGGCCATTTGAAATTGATCGACATTTAATTTCAGCCCTTATGGAGATTCCTGTTAATGATGAGGGTATTCCTATCCATAATCTAACTGATAAACCCTCAATTTCTGAAAAACGTATGCTTACTAGAGATTTGTGTAACATGGATGTTCAATGGACACATAAAGGGAATGCGCTTCCTGCAAGGTTTTTGTTACCCAAATACAGAGTGCTCCATAGAATCTTTGTATCTAATCTGTATCCTCGGTCAGGTAATAAAACTGACTTGACCTCTTTTATGGTACGTATTATTCATGCTATTTCTAGTGGTACTCAGATTTGTCTCCCATCCTTAATCTGTCATTTTCTTCTTCAGTTTCGACTCCATCCTGGTCATAGTGACATCCCTTTTGGTTACTTAATGACTGTATTAGCCACACATATGTTGGTCGATATGCCTGTTAATGAAGCTCCTATTCATCATCTAATTTTCAACAACACTAATCTCAATAAGATGAAGCTGGATTTACTTCCTGAACAAGGTGGTAATGGTGGTGGTGGTGGTCATGAAGAAGCAGGTGATGACATTAATATGGATGATATCTTTGAGGAACTGGATTCTGATTCGACAGATGATCCAGATTTTGTACCATCTGATTTTGATGCACGTCTGAGTGCATTGGAGGGTAAAGTTGAGAATTTGAATGAAAAATTAGAAAACATGTCTGTTACTCATGATACTCAATTCAAGTACATGCGTAAATATCTTCGGCGATTAAACAAAGGCATGCACCAACTTGATCCCTCTATGCCTGCTCCGTCTTTTAGTTCTAATTCTGACTAGTCTTTTTGGGATTTGCTGGTCTATAATAACCTTCTAATTTAGCACTTGGTTGACTGAATTTTAGTTGGATACTATCACTGTTTTATGCTGGATATTTTTTCTATATGAAGCTATGAAGAGTATCTCTATATCTGTTTTTGCTTTCATCTTATAACTCCTCTTGTTTACTCTCATATATCTCTTTCTTTAGTTCTCCTTTGTCATATAGTGACAAAAAGGGGAGAGATTGGTTTGTTCTTAACTTAACGATGTGATTGTGAGAGGTGAAAGGAGTAGCAGTGGTTATGTTACTCAGGGGGAGTTTGAATGTTGAATGAGTTTGATTGTTGAATATTGAAGTGTTTATGTTTATCTTGGTTATGTGTTTTGTCACTAATTTGACAAAGGGGGAGATTGTAAGTGCTATATTTTTTATCCCTGTTTTTTGTCAAATTTGTGTGCCAAAATCTCTGTTTTATATCTTGCATAAGTGAAGCTCTCTCAAAGATCAACATTCATGAACAAGCTAAGCTCACAAGTATAAAGATCAAAGTTGAATGCAAGAACTATTCACAAGACATGACTCAAGCTTCAAGACTTCAAGAAGAGTATAAGTCAGTTCATAAAGAACTCAAGTCATGTACAAGGCAGTTCCTGAAGAATTCAAGACACTTTCAAGATTGAGTTATATCAAGACTTCAAGGCTCATACTTCAAGGTTGCTAGTTACTAATATTTCAATGTCCTTACTTCATGGCTGAGGTTTGACTGACCTTAGGTTGACCTTATAAGTAGGTCACTTTGGATACATAAATCAAATGTTTATTTTACATAAGATTGGTCAGTTCTTCGACTAGTCCTAGGCCTTCTTCGACTAGTCCTAGAGTTGCTTCGACCAGTCTAAGAAATTCCTCGATAAGTCGTAAGTTTGTTACAAAAATCGGATATTTTCTGTTAGGCTTCGACTAGTCCAAGGATTTCTTCAACCGGTCGTAGGAACAGTGTCGACTGGTTCTACGGCCAGTCGTAATTCTTCGACACAAAGTCCAGCGATAAATTCACAAGGTCTTCGAACAGTCGAAGGAGACCTACGACCAGTCGAAGGAGGTCTTCGACCAGTCGTAGAACGGTCAAAGCTTATCGCGCCCGATTTTTTTCAAATTTGTTATTTCTTCGACTAGTCGAAGGGTTCCTTAGACCAGTCGAAGATGCGATCTGCTCACCTATAAATAGAGCACGAATCTCAGAAGAAATCATCGAATTAATTAATCCTTTCAAGCCAATCTTCGTCGAACTTCTAAGAGATATTTATGTGCTCCATCTAAGCTAAGTGTGCTTATTTAATTCTCTTTCCTTAGCTTTATTTAATTGATTTTGTTTCTGCTATTCCAATCTAAATTGATAAGAGGAATCGCTATTCCCTTTCTTTGGAATCAAAATCAATTAAGGCAAGCCCTACTTGGTTAAATTTAAAATCTATTAGAATTAGAACCATTGTAATTGAGTACTGGACATTGAACTTGGACATTCAATCATCTACTCTGACTTGGTTCTACCGGGCTGCTACATCGAAGGAGATATTCAGGTATTTTACATTTAATTGTAAATTCCTTTCTGTTTTGGTTTCCTTCAAGATTTGCCAGAAAAATCTTGTTGTTTTGGTTATCTGAGGAGAGCCAGGAAAACTCAGAAGAGGGTTTTTTTTTTATTGTGTAAGCCCACAGACAAAGACACAATTGTAAAGGTTTTTGGTGAACCTGGAAAACCTATTTTGTTAGTGAACGCTAATATCCCCTGTGTGAGGATATTAGGAGTGGAGTAGCATTTTGTGTGGCTGTTGTTTAACAGTTGGTGAACACACAGGCGAACCACTATAATCCCTAGTGTTATGGTTGAATGATTTACATTTCTAATCTTTAATTATTCTTTTGTGGGATGTATGAATGTGGTGAATGTTGTAATCATTTAATTCAAGCTTTGTGAGAATTTTGTAATAGTTTAGAATTTACTTTCTGCTATTCCTTTATCTACTTGAATTTAAATTTCCTTTAAAGTTGTTCCAGCAAGGTTGCCCTGCCATTTTTATGGTGTATGGTTGTCCCTAGAACAATACATTTGTAATTACAATTTATTTCAATTCAGTTTGTATTTATTTCTTTATTCCTCTTTGGTTTGAGATTTGATACAAAGATCTTTCTAGAAATAAGGTTGTCTTACCATAAACTCTGGTTTTTGGTGAAAGGTTGTCCTTAGAACAACATTTGTATCAATCTCTCAAGATCTAATTTTTGAGGTTGTTTTACTTTCTTACATTATAGTTTAATTTGGCTATCATATTGTTCTTAATTCCGCTGTTATAAGTTTTATTTGGCATTGTCCTATTCACCCCCCCTCTAGGACATATAGCTAGGCCTTTTCAGGCATCACATCGCATGGCCTTAGTATGACGGATAACATTCATGCCTTGCATCGCATAGCCTTGGTACGACTAATAGTATTCATGGACTTACCAGCATATTTCTGCATTACGTGGATATTACGTACTTGGCACTCGCCTTGCGTACACACTTACACCCGCCTAGGCTATTGTGAGATTTCCTTCGGCTCGATCCCTCGCGATTACAGGGAGAGCCTGATCCGTCTGTAGCCGAGAGATGGCGCTCCTAGATGGAGAAGATGTTCAAGACCATGAGGTGTACAACCCAGCAGCGAGTCCTATTAGTGGTATATTTCCTAGAGAGCGAGGCTGAGCATTGGTGGGCCTCATTTGCCCATGCTGCAAGGCCTGATTTCTTTTAGACATGGGAGGACTTAGTGGATCAGTTTGATCAACAGTATTTCCCCGACTACATTCATCAGCAGCGTGCACTGGAGTTCGAGACTCTGGTTCAGGGGGATATGAGCGGAGGTCAATATGAGTCCCATTTTGTCACACTATTTAGGTTCGAGCCATATCTGGTTGATGATGAGGGGCAGAAGGCCTGCCGTTTCGAGAACGGCTTGCATTATGGTCTTCGAGGTCGTGTTGTTGGGCATGTGCTCCCGACTTTTGAAGAGCTAGTACGGAGGGCCCAAATTTATGAGGTCGAGTGAGACAGTTCGCAGAGGGATCGTGATCAGAGAAGAGATCGGAAGTGGCAGGCCCCCTCCGATAACTCCCAGCAACAGCAGTGTCGACGGCGGCAGAGGCACAGGAACTGCCCTGTAACGCCCTGAAATTCGGGGGTCGAGTATGAACTCAACTCCCGAGTTCCAACGCATCACTTATGCAACATACACAATGATGGTTAAATGTTGTCTGAGTTAGAGCAATAAACATGAATGAGATTATACCAAAACAGTAATTCATACTCCAGTTCAATTATATAAAAGCAAGCGGAAGACTGAAATTGTATATTTAAAGGATGTAAAGAACAAAATTTCCGTGAACACCTGAGTATGAACACTAACTGAGTTCCCATATACATGTAATGTTTTGAGTCAAAAATCAAAATACAATCTACAAAATGAGTCCCGAAATCCCGCGATGCAGTCGGCCTAAGCAAAGCCGTCAAAGTACTGCATAAAGGAGAACTCATCCTGGTCCTCGTCGTAGTCGGGCTCCGGCTCCTGAACCGATGCGCCACCTATACCTGCGACAGAGTCTGGTGGGTGTTGCAAACACCGTCCCGTAACGTGGGAGTGAGTAGCTAACTCAGTAGAACAATAAAGCATAGGTTAACATGTTATCAATTCAATCAAGCAGTAATGATAAAGCAGTACAAATCAAAAAATTCTAACTACTCTTATTAAGTGCGAGAATGAAATGACATGATGCTGTATGCCCTTGCCAAACTACCCTCATGCGACATCATCTTACGTTCGCGAATGCTTAACTCCCTCAGTGCGCCACATCTACTAAGCACATGCGGTGCGATGATGATCATGATTACCGAGTTATTATTAGTCCATTTCAAACAGCAGTGTTGGGAAACTAAGGTACCTCCCTTGTATCATTCCCAAACATGATCCATTCTAGGGTCGTCAATCCTATTTAATCTCATACGATATTATGGTTCAAGAAGCATAGCGAAGGCATCGCAAAGGGCTCGTCACCCGTCAGCGCGGATACAGATCTCACCGTATGCGGCTCAATTGCTGGCCGTCAACTCGAGTACAGGTCTCACCGTACTCGGCTCAATCACTAGCCGTCAGCTCGAGTACAGGTCTCACCGTACTCGGCTCAACCCATACTCTAGTTGCTGTGAAAGACTCGTCGCCAATCACAGACCCTTAGAGTATACTCGAAGATACTACGGAGGACTCGTCGCCCGTCAGCACGAGCACAGGTCTCACCGTACTCGGCTCTCGCCGTAAGTATCGACAACTCGAATACAGTGTCCCATACCACCGTATTCGGCTCACAAGGTTTGGTTGCTCAATGGTCACTATGGGGAGGCACTTGGCCCCAGCATAGGCCGACAGCTCGGCCACGGTGTCCCATACCACCATGTCCGGCTCATAAGTCTTAGCGGATCGAGGTACCATGGTTAACAGGATCGCCACTGGTAAGTTCGGTACCCTAGGTTCAAGCAGTAGTGACCAAACATGGTGAACACACATTCACATATCGGTTTACTTGACGAGCCTGACTAGCTCGAGCACACCACAAGTTGGGTGATATGAAGCGCAAAAGCACTCCGTGTGGCCAACCACTATCGCCAACCGAAGTACGACTCGGGTTCGTCAGACACATCCCTTGTGGCGACATGAATCCCAGCCACAATCTCAAGTCTGGTACCGAATGTCTGGACTATAGACATAGTCCCAAACTCAATCAATTCTCATCAATAGCATGTGGAGTGAAGCATGATAAACAAAGTACTACAAGCATGTGAACAGACATGTCATAAGGCATGTTATGAAGCATGAAGTAAAGCATGTTGTAAAGCATGTTGTAAAGTACTATACAAATAGGGATACAATTGCATACACATTACAAGTGAGTGGTTAGAGCAAACCACCACATGGAGGGTATCCTACATGTCTCTAAGGTAGTCGGGAATTCCATATCAGCACCTATCTAAGGCACCAACACTTAAGCATTTACACTCACAAGCATTTACACAAACACTTAGAGTACACTATTCCAACATACTTGACGTATGTTAGCAAAATACGTAATAGGGCTATCCTTTCGCCAAGCGGTTATTTTATCCGTGTATACCATAATCATACAGCAAATAATCATGACAATTGCATTTCCAAAATTTACACATGCGGTATTTCTAGGATACACAATTTCAACATACGTAGTATTTACAAGCGAACACATATTACGGCGATTCCTTTCGCCAAACTAGTATTTTATCCATGTATTGTATAATCATACATTAAATAAACATGTCAAACATTTTTCCAAAAAAAATACGTATACGGTATTTCTACGTATACCTAAGTATGTGAAATTCCATATTCTACAACGTTAATCGAAACAGGAAACGGAAAGCACTTTGTACATGTGCAATTTCATGCAGATCATGAATCTATCATTATCTGACATTGAAAGCGCTGAAAACCGTAACCTATACACCTAAAGTCCTCACCTTTGTCCTTGGAATCTCAACGAATCAGCAAGGGTTGATGAGCTTCCGTATACGGGCGTTTTCTAGGCTAAAGAGTGAAATCGGTTAGCCTTTTCACAACCTATAGCCTATATACTTCAAATCAGACCTAGGGTTAGGGTTTCTCACCTTCAAACGGAGTGGATACCGCCGGGAAAGCGCATGGAAAGAGGCGGTGTAGGCCGTGCGATAGTCGAAAGCAACAGGAGGAAGTTCTCCCACAAATCCCAAGCTCTTCTCTCCCTTTTCTCTCTCTCTCTCTAGGGTTTTATCCCAAATTCGTATGGCTGTGAGAGGGGCTGTTCTAAGCTCCTTTTATAGCCTAAAACCTCCCCCAAATAGACTCAGGTTCAAGGGTTACTGCTAATATAGGTATTTCGTCACTTTTTCAGCTCAAAAGAGAGGTTCTGGTGGCCCTCCTAGAGCCAAACGTCAGACTTAAGCTCACCACACATGGATCTATGTGGGATTACGTTTTCGACTTGATCGGATTCCCAGATCGCACGTGGCAGACCACTTTCAGTTCAACGGTCAGTGGGCCACGATCCGAAATTCCAAGTACATGTAAATGTTCCTGAAATTTTTCTTAATCCGAGGGTGTAATTCGGTCTGATTCTGACGGTCTGGTTGCTTAATACTGATGCGCAAGCGAATGGTGCCAAATCACTATTCCAGATATTTATTTTATAAAGGGAATAGTGTTTTTCACACTCCCTCGTTCCGGTTCCAAACGAATGGCCGTGGGACATCGGCTTGACCTGATTTTTGAGATGATTGTCAAACCCAGTGAGGCGGTCCTAGTTCCTTAACTTCGTGCTAATCGGACTTCTGATGTGCGATCTAGACCTAATACGAAGTTTCATTTCATTCCCGAGAGTAGCCAGGTAACGAGTTTGGTTCTAAACTTTAGGGTAACCTAGAGTCACTGATTTTGCAAGTTTTGGTTCTTGCCGATCGTATTTAAAGCGATCCCAATGGATTCCATGGCTAATCGAGTTTTGCACTTAATTAACTTTGTTAAATTTCTAAAGGATTTAATCCTAATTGATTTCTGGTCGAGATGGTACTCGAGTCAAAGTACGAAAATCTACGGGTCGTTACATGCCCAACCGTCCAAGCACCGACAGCACCCCCAACACCACCTCCGAGGCAGTTTGTCGGTGTCTGTCATGGATGTAGTGAGATGGGACACCGTTGCGGGAGTGTCCCCGACTTTAGCACCAGCAGCAGAGACAGCAGCTCCTACCACCGAGACCCCATCAGCAGCCGCAGTAGCGACGACCACAGAGAAGACACACACCTCCCCAGAAGGCCCAGGGCAGACTTTATGCAGCTCAGTAGGACCCTCGGTCATCAGGAGGAGTCGCCGATGATTCACGCAACTAGGCCTTAAGATTATCTTGTTAAGATTAATCGTTGATGAGATTCTGAGGCTGCAAGGAATCCCAGTTTCGATCGCTTCCGATCCATGATCTGAGGTTCAGTAGGGGTCACCATAGTGTTGATGAGGCGTCTTAGGAGCGCGAGGTTGAGATTAGAGAGCGTTATCCTCATCCTTTTGTATATTGATTGTGCCTTGACATATATATATATATATATATATATATATATATATATATATATATATATATATATATATATATGATGCTTCATCTTCCCTTGTCTGTTCTGTAAATTTCGAGGATGAAATTTTTATTAGGAGGGGAGAGTTGTAAGGCCCGTATCCTAGTCCGTACCGTTCCTTAGACTCCCGCGATCTTCCCCGTCGAATTCCAACAACCCCCGACCTATAATCAACGTTTGTGAGCGACCCTAAGTCACATCCCGTAGATCTGAGTCGACTCGACCCGAGACTTGTACTATTGCGACCGCGCCGTCGCCGTGACTTGCGCACCAATGCGATACCCAGGCTAGGAGTTGTGGGCCCACATTTATTTTGAGGAAAACACCGCGCGTTGCGAATCCCAAGAGAATCTCTACCATCCATCACATCAATCAATCAAATGAAAGTCAAGTACACAACCCATCCCTCTCTTACACAAGCCATTCCCAAAGTCAATTGTCTCTCTCTCTCCACCCATTCCTTTTCTTACACACACCCATTCCTCTCTTACACCAACCATCTCTCTCATCCCATCCTTCTTACAATTCCATCCCTCTCTCCCATCCATCACTCCATCCCATCTCATTCTCTACCCAAAAATCCCTAGCAACTAAGGAGAGAAAAGTGCCAAGGGTGTGGCCCACTTCCTACCCCAAATGTCTCATCCAAGCCCTTCAATCTTCATCATCCTCCATCAAAGAAGAAGCTTAGGAGCTAAGCATCCCAAGGAGCCAAGAAGGAGTGAAATAGGTGGGTGAATCTTCATTGTTGGTAGGAAAGGAATTTTTGCCATGGATTGGTATGATTTGAAGGCCCACTTATGGTGGGACCCATTTGATGTATGCTTTGTATTATGCAAGGGAGGACTCATAGTAGCGTAGCCCCTCCCCTCCACCCGGCCCACTTATGGTGGGACCCATTTGATGTATGCTTTGTATTATGCAAGGGAGGACTCATAGTAGCGTAGCCCCTCCCCTCCACCCGTCTCTCTCTCTCTCTCTCTCCTCTCTCTCTCTCTCTCTCTCTCTCTCTCTCTCTCTCTCTCCTCTCTCTCTCTCTCTCTCTCTCTCTCTCTCTCTCTCCTCTCTCTCTCTCTCTCTCTCTCTCTCTTTCCCTGGTTTGATGGCCCACCTTTGATTCGTACATGAGATCCACTGTAACACCCCGTACTTTTCTGCACTAGGGTCTTACCCGATAATCTAATTTATGAAACCGCTCATCATCATTCTAGCTTAAATCTGACAGTTAGAAGTAATCCTCACTTATAGACGATCCATCCATTCGTTAATTTTCAAGTTGAACCATCAAATCATCAGGTCCACCATTTATCGGGAACTAAAACATCAAATCCTTTGTCTTCGAGTGCACAACCCTTGAGTTGCCAATCCACCACCTGATCATCACCATGAGACCAGCCGATCATTAAATCTGTGGTGGGATTCCAATCCATCAATTCTTAAAGACCTGAGAGCCCATGTGGGTCATAAATGGAATGATCTGACGAATAATTCCCCTACTTTGACTATCGAACAATAAAATCAACCGTTAAAATAGCCTAAGCGTGACCAACGAAAATTATCTAAAGAAAATTTATAATAAAAATAATGATTAGGGATACTAAAAACAACATAAAAATTATCTTAAATATTACGAATACGTATTAGGCCATCTAATATATATTCTAGCCATTTAATTTTAGATAAGTGGTCCCTTGGAACCATTTTGATCATTGACGCTCATCCTTAGAATAATCTAACCATCAGATCGATAGAAATCATTAATTAAATCACAAAAATAGAACAAAATGGCCCACCTAAGCTTTAGAGATTTGTTTAATCTTCGGCCAGATGTCCTAGTTTGACTTTTAGAAGCGATCGGTCGGAGTGGATTCCACAAAACATAAAGTGGACCCCACTTTTGAATTGTTCTAACAACTCATACTCAACCCTAAACCCTAACCTAATAATAGAACCTACACCACTAACATTCACTAATAGTGAAAATGAGACCCATCTAAACCTTGAACTCAACTAACATTCAGCTGTACACAAATAATTAACTGACTGAAATGATCTAGCGGTGTAGATCTCACCAATCATCATGTGGACCCCGCTTTTTAGCTGAGTTTGTACACAGATCTGTGTGCACCCGCGGTGCATGGGAAGGTGTAATCGGTCAACATGGTGTTAACCCGATAAAAATAAAACAAAAACGGAAGTTCTCCCATTTTTCCCGCCTCACGCAAATTCAAAACGGACCGTCCGTCTATCACCACAGCTGGGCCTCCATCAGGTACCACCATTGAAATCCGATCTGTCCATCACATTCAGCTAAGTCCACCGACCACAACTATTGTGGGATTCATGAAAGATGAGCACGGTCGTAACCACAAATCAAAGACGAACCCAGCGTTGTATGAAGAAGCCATGCTGGAGAGATGATATCCATGTCATGCCACCACGCTGGCACATCCATCCGTTGAAGTCATCAGAAAGCATCCACATGCGCAAAGGGAGTCCTTGTCATGCCAGCCAAATCCGAAAATATCTCCGTCTGCAGCTGGGAGCGGAAAGAATCTTCCCATTTATAGGAAAATCCATCTCAGCCAATCGACAGCTTCTGGAAACCTCTCACGAGCAGATCTCGAACATTGCCTCTAGGGCTGCTAGTGATCTCGTAACTTACTGAGAAAATCGCGAGATTTTGGTGAGTAGTTGAATCGGTGCAAACCGCCTACATTCAGCTAATCGTGCTTGGTTTTCCAGCCCTTTGTCACCGTACAGTGGACCCCACATGCATCTCAGGAGTAATCCAGACCGTCCTAATGACCCTGATCATTAGATTAGCCGGCCAATCCGAAACTGCCATAATCAGCGGGTCATCTTCCCCATTCAGCAGAAAAACCCACCCTCTGGGATGGGCCAGATTTTACTGATCAGGCGTCTGTGAAGTGGGCCAGTGTCCCAGAAGTCGATCTATACAGCCCGATCGTAGCCATACAGTTAAAATACAGTAAGATCATCTCTGATCTTGTTAGCTTATATGATTGAACCTGTAACTAATCTGCCGATTAGTTAGAATAGAAGCCTCTGGAAATGGTTAAATAAAGCCTTATAAAAGGCACTCATTTAGGGCATCCCTTTCCGAAATAGGAAAGCCAGTAGGAGAAAGGAGAGATGCGCCGTTCTCCATACGGCATTGGGTTGAGTCGACTCGGTCTGAGCCTAGGCCGAGTTCAGGCGTGTTTGGTGGAGGGAAAGAGAAAGATGGCAATGGAGAGAGTGGGTAGAATGGAAAGAAGGGAAGGTCAGAGGGTTAGACGAGAGAGAAGAAACGAAGGCAGCGGTTGTTGAGTCGAGTTCATGACTCACCGATCCAAGTCAAGGCCGCGTCTGGGCCACATCCAAATCTATTCAGGTTGAGAATAGGAAGAGAGAAAGAGAAGCAAAGAGAAATGGAAAGGAAGCAGGAAGAAAAGAGGAAGAAAGAAGAAAGGAGAAGAAGAAATGAGGGAGAAGAGGAGCATGGGCGTGGGCGTCCCTGTCCCACCGTTCGAACTGCACTGAGTTAACTCAGTCCGACTGGATCTGAGTCAAATATGCTTGGGCATGCATTTCTGGATGTATTCCAACAAGAAGAAAGAAAGGAAAAGAGAAGGAAGAAAGGGAAGGAAAAGAGAAGGAAAAAAAAAAAAGGAGAGATGGAGAGAGGGTCCAGCTGAGTTGACTCAGTGAGTCGACCCACTATTTCATCGACGAGTCAGACCTTGTCGGGTCGAGTTTTGCAACTAGATCTAGATCCTAGGGTGTGTACAACTATCTCTAGCATTACCGGGAGACGAACCAACTCTTGAAAGGTGAGGATCACCCTTCACTACGCCAAATTGGGCAATTTGCGACGTATTTTTGCGACGGACTCTGTCCGTCGCTAAAATCTCTTAGTTTAACGACGGATTAAATCCGTCGCTAACGGAAAAGGTCCGTCGCTAAGCCCCCGTTTGTCGAAAATCCGTAGTCTGAACGTCGCTGAATTTAGCGACGAACCAAAATTCGTCGCTAAAATCTGATTTACGACATATTTACGACGGATTTTAGTCCGTCGTTAGTAGGCGACGGACTAAATCCGTCGCAAAATTTGATTTTGTACCAGCTGCAAATTCCCGTCCAAAACACCAAATGGCGCGCTTTTCAGTTGCTTTTGCGACGGATCATGGTCCGTCGTAAAAGGACTCGCAACGGATCATGGTCCATCGTAAAAGGACTTTTCCCGTTACATTAATTTTTTTCATTTTTTTAAGAATACGGTCGAAAATTAAGTTTTTTTGTAGACTAATAGTCGTTTTTTAATAGAATTTCAATGGTTTAATTGAACATATTTGTATCTAAGATTATTTTTTAACAATTGATTAAATGCAAAAAGAAAATTTATTCTGTTTTTATATCAAATGAGTGGAATTCTTATTTTTATTTTTTAATTTAAAATTAGTATTTAAATGATTTGTAATATCACATGAAAAAGAATATTGAGAAATTAAAAAAAATTAATAAAGTTCGAGAAAAAAATTAGATTTTGAAAAACTAAAAATCGTAATTTAATAAAAATCTATTTTGTGGGAACAAAAAAGAATTTTGAATAAAGTTGATAAATCTGAAAAAAAAAAAAAAAAAAAAAAAAAAAAAAAAAAAAAAGGCATTGATTTTGAGAAAAAAATAATATCCTGAAAAAGAAAATTAAAAATATTTTTAAAAATGTGAAATTTTTCACAATGTTGAAAAATGAAAATATTTTAAAAAAGAAAATGAGGGTTTGAAATTTGAAAAATAAAATAAAATTTCATATTTTATAAAATGTGAAATTTTATTTTATTTTCACTCAAAATAAAATTTGAACGAAAAATAAAATAAAACGATATTAAAAATCGATACTTTATCAAAAAACAAACATTTTGAAACGAAAAATAAATAAGTTGAATAATTTTGTGATTTTGAAAAATAATTGAAATTGTTCAAAATTCGAAATTAAAAGAAAAAGCTATTTATAAAAACACTAAGATTTTGAAAAAATATATGTAATTTTAAAAAAAAAAAAATTTTGAAAAGTTGAAAACAACATGATGCTACTGAAGAAAAAATAAAATAAAATTGGCATTTTGGAATTTTTGGGAAAAAAAATTAAAAATTGTGAAAGTTTTAGATATTTTGAAAATAAAAATTAAGAATTTTTATTTTAATTTATTTTTTGAAATATTTTATAATAAAAATGATATTTTGTTAAAAGTTTTCAAAGAAAAATTAAGAGTAAAAAAATATACATTTTGAAAAAAATATTATTTTTAAATGGAAATTGAAATTTATTTGTGAAAAAAAATAAATTTAATAATTATTAGGCAGATCCACTAATTGAACATTTAACCGTTTTTGGGCAATCGAATTAGTCTAGATTGAAGAGTAAATAACTTCATGTGTTTAAATCAAATTTCACTCAAATTGTTGATTAATCTTGTATGCCCAATATCTTTCTCATATTTAAATTGAGGGTATTGATCAGTAAAATAGAGTGAATGGGCTAGACATATAAAATGGGCTAAATATTGTTGTCAAAATTGTGACCCAACTTATAGACCTTGCGAGAACCTAAGAATTGATGTTAATAAATTTTGTGGGCCCCATCATGATGTGTGTTGAACATCAACACCGTGCATTTAATGTGTCCCCTTTAGGTTATGAGATATCTCAAAAATCATCCGTAAACGAAACTCGGGTGGGCCATACCATTTAAAACTATGTCAAGACATCTTAAAAAATATAAAAGCACTGGGCGGGGCCCACATGAGTTTTGGATGGGCTAAAACTTGGTCTGACCCCTCATCCAAGTGGGACACACATAATGAGTGGGTTGGATATGTGAATCACATTAAGGCAAGCCCAATATATGATTATGAATGTTTTAAGGAAACCTCTCTACATTTGAGTTAATCATTACCCTTACCAAAGTAAACTTTGTGGGGTTCACCGTTATTTATTTATTTATTTTATCCATTCCATTTATCCATGTTAACAGATAATTTGAGGTCTAAAGAACAAAAAGGAAGCATATCCAAAGCTCAAGTGGACCACACCACAGGAAATAGTGTGATTGAACCTCTACAATTGAAAAGTTCTTGTGGTCCATTTGAGTTTGGGATATACCTCATTTTTGGTCTTATACCATAAAATTTTTTAGAAAAATAGATGGACGGCGTGGATGAAACATGTATGGGGCCCACAGAGCACCAACCACCAGCCATTCGTCACTTTTTAACAGGAAGCGGATTTCCTGCTAAAGCCCTTGGCGTCCTAGAATGCTGGGTGGGGCCCAACACCATGTGTTTGGAAAATCTACTCCGTTAATCCATTTTTAGAGATCATTTTAGGACAAGAGACCAAAAATGAGTTGGATCCAAAAATCAAGTGGGTCACACGAGAGGAAACAGTGGGGAAACAAATACCTACAGTTAAAACCTTATGGACTCTACCTTGATGTTTATATGCCATCCAAACAGTTTATAAGGTCATTAACACTAGGAATAAGTGAAAATACGAAAGAAAAAAAAAAAAAAGCCAGAAACAAAGCTTTTTATAGCTGTAAGAATGTTTCAACGGTTCTCACTGAATCCCCACTGTTTCATCTCGTGTGGCTCACTTGAGTTTTGGATACACTTCGTCTTCGGTATTTTTTCTAAAATGATCTCTATAAACGGATTAATGGAGTAGATTTTCCACAAACATAGTGGTGGGCCCACCCAGCAACCATGCGCAATAAATTGCTACGAAAGGCTTTAGCATGAAATCCACCTCCCCTAAAACCGACACAGATTTCCTGCGGAAGCCTTTTGCAGGAAGTCCTGCGCCTAGGATCGTAGGTGGGGCCCACCGTGATGTTTCTCAGGAATCCACTCCATCCATCTGTTTTGTGAGCTAATTTTAGGAGATTAGACCAAAATTGAACAGTATCCAATACTCAAGTGGGTCGTACTAAATGAAAAGATAGTTAAGGAAATTCTTACCGTTGAAACTTCCCTGGGTTCGACAGTGATGTTTACATGCCATCCATACCGTTAATAACGTCATTCCTACTGGGATGAACTGAAAACATAAATATTAGCATGATTCAAAACTTCTGTGGCCCCACGAATATTTCAACTGTGGACGTTCAATTATCACGTTTTCGGCCTACTGGAGTATTGTATATGGTTCGTTTTTGGCCTCACGTCCTAAAATTAACTCAAAAAACGGATGGATGGTGAGGATTTCTCACAAACATTCCAGTGGGCCCCACCTGCGTTCCTAGCACAGGAACTTCATGCGGAAGGCTTTCGCAGGAAATCCGTGTCCCCTTATAACGGGGAAAGGATTGGCTACTCCCCCTGACACCAGCCCCGTGGCTGGTGGTCGGTGCTCTGTGGGACCCACCATGATGTATGTGCTTCATCCATTCCGTTCATCCATTTTTACAGATCATTTTAGTACTTGATACAAAAAATGATAGGGATATAAATCTTAGGTGGGCCACACCACAAGACAAAAATAATCTACGGATATTCACAATTAAGATCCTCCTAAAGCCCACTGTACTGTTTATTTGACATCCAATCTGTTGATTTGGTCATAAGGACCCAGATGAAGGGAAAAAAATAAATATTAGCTTGATCCAAAACTTTTATAGCCCCTAAAACGTTTTTAATGGTCAAAATTTATTAAACACTGTTTCCTGTAATGTGGTACACTTGAGATTGAGATATACTACATTTTTTTAATCATACCATAAAATGATATATAAAAATAGATGGACGGCATGGATGACACACATACATCATGACGAGCCCCACAGAGCACCGATCACCAGCCAATGGCTGCTGTCAGGGGGAGTAGCCAATCCATTCCCCCTAAAACGAGACCTCTCCTCTCTCTCTCATCCACTCTCCGTCTGCCCCTCTCCGAGCGCCGGCCCTAGAGATCTCTCCCACCTCTCTCTTCCTGTCGATCTCTTCACGAACATCAGGTAATAATCTCTCTCTCTCTCTCTCTCTCTCTCAATCGATTGATAGCGGTGGTTCTCTCAATCTCTCTCTCAATCGATTGATAGTGGTGGTTTTCTCTCAATCTCTCTCTCCCAGGCCATGATTGGAAGGGATTCGGAACCCCCATGATTGGAAACCCCCTGGATTCGAAACCCCCATGATTGGAAACCCCTTGGCTTCGAAACCCCCATGATTGGAAACCAGGGCGTGCGACGGCCCTAACTCTCCTCTGTCTCTGTCTCTTTGTCATACCGTCCTACCTCCTCCCCTTCTTCCATTTTCCTTCCATTCTTCCATTCTTTCATTCTCCTTCCATTCTCATACAGATAGAGGGAGTGACGTGGAGAGGAGCTCGACGAGAAGAGGCCAGCCCATCCGGCCATCCAACCTTCCACTGGCCGAAGTGAGTCCAAGCCCCTGGTTCCCTTCTTCCTTCTCCCCCATTCTTCTTCTTCTTCTTCTTCTTTTATTTTTATTTTTATTTGATGTAAGGCCTGATGTGTGGGGCCCCTGTTTATGTGCATTGCTGGCCAACTGGACCAATCTAACTGAGTCTGAGCCTCATGGGATTCTAAATGTTTTTTCTCAAACCATTTAGATGGGCCAATAATCCAAGGGTTATAATAATCTAATCATGCGTCTATTCTGGATTCCTTTAGATCAAGGGTCGGGATTCCTGAATCAGGGCTCCTTCGTGTACATTGCAGAAGCAAACAGGAATGGAATGGTAAAAAAATGATTGAGCAATTGGGATCATCTGATCTGCCTGATTTTTGGCTATGTCCCACAGACAGTTGGGACATCTAGATATGCATTCCTGATCTTGTAAATGTTTTCCAATTTCTCTCTATCTAATAATTAAAATCTAGCTCGTTTAATGTTCTCTACTAATGTATCAAACATCTAGTGATTTTGGTGATTATCTTTTCAAGTGGATACATGGCCCCAAAGTATGCCATGCACAGACAATTCTCTGTTTAAATCAGATGTATTCAGCTTCAGTGTTTTACTTCTGGAGATCGTGACCGGTCAGAAGAACCGTGATTTCTACCAGTCAGACCACTCCAAGGATCTTCCCAGCTATGTAAGTAGAATGTCTTGATGATTTTTTATCAACAATTTGAATTGAAATTTGTAAAATGGTTGAGAGAATGTTGTGGCTACTCTCGAATGAGAAGCCAGGGTTTCATTCCCTGTGCACTTGTCAACATGGCACACATGTGCAAGGTGAGTTCCATCCATTGTGAGGGCTATGATAAACATGCTCGTCCAAAAATCAGGACCCATGTTTGCTCACTGAATATATATTGTTGGTTATTAATTTTCTTAGTTACCATTAGATTCACAGTGGCCCCACCTGATGAATGGCTTGGATCTTGCACTTTGGGGAGATTAGAATTTGGATGGATCTTGCAAATGAGTAGGACAGTATTCCTCTTGTTATGAATCCATCACATCAATACTTCCATTCTAAAAGCATGTTTTCTGTAATGGGGCACTTTTTGTAGGTATGGAAGCACTGGAAAAATAGCACAGTTTTAGAGGTGATTGATCCAACTATAAGTGAATCTTTCTCAAGCAGCGTGATGGATAGGTCCGCCATGCCTCTGATTGGTCTGTGCTCCCTGTTGCTAGCATCGTTACAGATCGTGATGGATTGCAGAGTGTGCTACTATTCCTATTTACATACCTATCAATTCTGAAAAATGCTCCCATCAGTTCAAGTATTGGGCAAGTTGGTCTTGTTTGTTCATGTTGATCCCTAGCAGTTAGTGCAAGTATCTTATTTGCCTTTGGTGTTAGCAAATCATGTTGATCTTGGGAACTGAGATCTTCCAGATGAGCATCGAATTGCTAGCCTTAGAGCTTTTATTCTAAGTTCCCAATGACCATTATTATCTGAGTTCATGACCATTTTCTGCTGCAAATTGCTTCATGGGCTTGTTCAATGTGAGTCATCCCTTTTTTCTTTTATTGATCTTTATTATTTCACTCGTACAGGCACTGTTGTAGACAAATGTAGTAGTATTATTGAATGGGCAGCACTTTCTTACACTTTCAGATTAATGCGAATGAGCCTCAATGACATATGATATGTGCATTATAATAGATTAATTGCACATATGTACATATATTATATTATTATTATAAATTATTGGTAACTTCTCTTTTATATAGATTTTGTATTTTTAAAAGCTCTAATTTTTATTGGTAACTACGTTCAAGTGAATGGTCAGACACTTGGAGCTGATGAACTGATGACACTTGGAGCTCATGAGACTGCATAAAGGCTACTTCCTCATGAAAGAGTTCCTATAAATTAGTTACAAATTTCTCAATTCTTTTCTACGAAACTATTGCAATTTGATTCAGGTAGTGCTTCCAAATGCTGTCCTAATTAGCAGAATTTTGATGGAAGATTTTGAATTTTGTTGGAATTTTTATTTCCTACAGCCTTTATATCCACGGTTCGATTTTCACAGAGGGCCACATGTCCTCATGGAAATTGGTTGCTCCATCACATGTGGAATCTACTGTCCATCCACTTCCAACTCTATTCAAATTTCCTAAGATGAAACCCTTTAGGTCTGATTTCCTTCTTTGTTTCTCCTTTTTTTTTTAATATTTAAAATACATATTACCAACCTGATCTTGTTGATGACAATGTAAGACTCCATTTGGACTTTATGGCATTGGGTTTGGATTACAAAACTGATAATTCTGCCTCCATTTTTAAATGCACTAGGCTGACTTCACTTCAGAGGAGCTTCATACTTGGAAGGTTTCGATAAATCTCAAAGTATGTGAGGCCCTTCTCTTTTGTTTAATGAAATTCTAGTGAGCAACAAGCATGTCAAGTGTTTGATGAAATTCCTGAAACAAATGTGTATGGTATTATCAGGTCTATTGAAGATTCCTGAATTGGACTGCAATGCATCGATCTTGTTCATCTCTGTTTCTCTCCATAAATGTATATATGTATGTATGTATATATGTATTCTTCTCCAGATAACTAAAAACAGAGAAGGCAGAAAGAATTTCTATCATTTACTGTTTAAGAGTCTAATTAAGGACAGCCCATCCACTGAAAATTTTTTTGCATGTTTTTTTTAATCCTTTTAGGTTTCCTAATGCTAAAGAGGGTGAGGTTCCTATAGCATGTCATACGCTCACCCAAGAGCTCACTGACTGAAGAACATGTTAAGGAATTTATTGCAAAGCAGGTATGGGCTTCTCACCTTTGTTCTAGATCATCACTATTTTATTTACTGCTTGTTTGCCCAATGTCAGGCCTATTTGTGCTTCTTCTGGTGCATGATTGTCCAGCATGAGTGTTTGGCACATGGTAATTTTGTAGGAATGTGAAAGTACCTCTTAGAAAGAGAGTTATGAAAGTTGTTTGGTTGGGTCCTATTTTCTCTTTATATCCATGATAGTATGACCTTATGAACAAATTATATGACAAATAAACATCATGTGGGCTTTAGAAAGGTTTTGGCTTTCAACTATTGAAGTCTGTTAGAACCATTATTTCATTTGGTGTGATCCACTTGAGCTTTAGATCTCTCTCTCTCTCTCTCTCTCTCTCTCTCTCTCTCTCTCTCTCTCTCTCTCTCTCTCTCTCTCTCTCTCTCTCTCTCTCTCTCTTTCTTCTTATGCACTGAAATGAGCTGGCGGTACAAAATGGATGGCATGGATATGACATACTCATCACTGTGGGCTCAACCTTCAAACTTTTTTTAAGCTGAAAAATTAGCACTTTCAAGTGCATTTTTCAGCTGCTTTCAAACTGAAAAACCAGCCAACATCAGGTGCATTTTTAAGCTATTTCCAAGCTGAAAAATCAGCCAACATCAGGTGCATAAATCAGCTATTTCCAAGCTGAAAATTCAGCCAACATCAGGTGCATTTTCCAGTTGTTTCTAAACTGAAAAATCAGCCAACATCAGGTGCATAAACCAGCCAACATCAGGTGCCTTTTTCAGCTATTTCCAAGCTGAAAAATCAGCCAACATCAGGTGCATAAACCAGCCAACATCAGGTGCATTTTTCAGCTATTTCCAAGCTGAAAAATTAGCCAACATCGGTGCATAAATCAGCCAACATCAGGTGCATAAATCAGCCAACACCAGGTGGTTCTATAAATCCCCATGATGAGTGGTGGTCTTCCTGAAAACTGCCATCCACTAAGTATAAAGGGTTTAAAAAAAAAAAGGACTCCATGTTTTAGGAGAATGTAGTCACTACAAACAATGACTTTCTAAAGGAAAGTTGGCATTTATCATGAGTGTTGTATTTCCAACAAAAAACATCGCCACTCCTCATGAGGTTACCTTTCTCAGAGAGTTTTGCTTAACTTTTTTGTCTGTCAAAGACGATGAATTCCTCTCTGTGTTGTATTCATTTTTCATATGCTTCTTTACTTTAAGATGGCCTTTTCATTTGATCTTTGCCTCCTCTTGTCTTGATTATGCTAAGCAATTTCTCTATGTTTAATATATTCATTTTTCATATGCTTCTTTACTTTAAGATGGCCTTTTCATTTGATCTTTGCCTCTTCTTGTCTTGATTATGCTAAGCAATTTCTCTCTTTTCTAGGCTCACAAAAAAATGTCCAAGCACTTGGCGCAGATGCAGGCTCTACAGGAACAGGTTTGGTTTTGTGCCTTCAGCTGATTTCTTTTTTATAACTTTTTATTTTGTCAATATGTTATTGGGCTTGAGTTGACAGGTTGATATGAAGGTTCTTGTACTACATGGAGTAAACAACACAAAATCAACATATTTAAGAGGCATTGCCAGGTTCCTAATGTGCTCAGTATTAATTCTATACAAGTCAGGCCCAGGTTTGGTGATGCAGGTTGTTGGCCTCGTAGGCCCAATGTTAATTCGGGTGAGCATCAAACACTATCCATTAGTTCTACTACAATTTGATCTTCACATGGAAATGGCTCTGTCCACTTCTTCAGTTACTGGTAAGTTGAATTAGGGAATGTTTGTAATCTTTTGTGCATAGTAGTGGAAGAAGAATGGGTTGGACCTAATGGATGGTCCAAGTAAGTGACATGCTCATGAGGCCAAATGTTACCGTGTATGGGAAGGTTTCTATACACTTCACCCACTAAATCATTTCTCTTTAGGAAATTATGAAAGAGGAATATGGCATGTAAAGACCAAGGTATTAAAAAGTAGTTATGTAATGGCTGCTACATTGTTTCATAAAACCCTTTCTTTTAGACGGTTGCTCTGCTCTCTTTATTAAACTATTTTGGTTTGTACTTGAAAAGCAAGCTGCTTTTATTCTTGTCATGAATGATTTGTTTGGATGCACACGGTTGTACTATCTTGTTGTACGTTGTTAATCCAAAATCTTAGATCTTTCTATTTGTAGTACATTGCAGATAACAATCTTGAGAACAACCCATGGCATAGATTCGATGAGTGGTCACTCAAGATAAAAACCGATGCGCCTGAATGAAGTTCTGAAAATGTTGTTGGTTTTTCTTCTTTAGTTATTCTTGAAAGTTATATTAGTTGCTTTCAAAAGATAAGCAACAAGGCCCTCAGTATTCAAATAAAATCTTTTTAGTTGTTGCATGGTTTCTTTCACAAGTTCTGGTATATTGCCTCAAGAAGTTGCTACTCCCACACCTGTATGAAGCCTTTCCCATCCAAATGTAGGTGCACATGCCAATGTGGCACACATATACAGGATATAAGATTTTCATTAGGTATGCGACACAGTTTAGATATTCTGGCCAAAATAAGGCCATTTCACTCAGATGAGCAACAGTTAACAAAAGAAATGCTTGGCTAAAACAAATTTTATTTTATTTTTTCTAGCCATCCATTTGTTTTGTACACTTTGGCTGACCTGAGTGGAACAACCTAGTTTCGATCTAAACAAGTGCAGCCCACCTGATGGATAGCTTGGATCTTGCACAAGTGTGCCATATTGGCACGTGTTCTTTTATGTGGATGGGCAGCAGTTCACTTATATGTGGGCTCAGCAAACTGTTGTCTCAGTTCTCAGTCTCCTTTAGTAGTTAGTCTTATAAAATACCAAATTTCTTCTCATTTTCAGGATGAAGTGAACAAGCTTATCAGTTCAACCCTAGGTGAAAGGGGGAGAGATATAATACGCCTTTACTATGGCCTGGATAAAGAATCCCATACATGGGAAGACATTAGTAGACAGTAAGTAGCTGAAGTTTTTGTCTCATTTTCTTTTTTCATTTTTTAATGAAAAATGACAGAGTGATGCTTATCTAGCCATGGGCTGCTACAACCTCCTATGCTATGATGTGCAAAATTGTAATAATGGGATTGCCACTTTCACTTGGGTTGAGTTGTTTAATTATTAATGGATGGGTGGAATTTTGGTGTTGAGTGTTTTGAGCATATGGGCTTAGGTTTTACTATTAAGTTTTTTACGTGTTTGGATGCTCAGTTCAATTGCATATCAATTTATTAGGATTGTTGTGTAATTTGGAGTTGGAAGTCTTCCAAAGTGAGGGGAAGTTGGGCTAGCCTCAAATTCATTTAGGACTTGTTTGCTTGGATGGGCCTGATGAAAATGGATAGGATAGGCCATCCATTTTGTTTCTAGCTTTGATGAAAGGCAGCAGATTGGAAATGGGTGCGTTTTTAATGTTTACTTGCTTTCAAACAGAACATTTTGATAGACCAAACACCTGATTCTTTTAATGATGAGTTCAATCACCACTTCTTTCAATCTAATGTTTATGTATCCTCATCATAGATGTAGAGCTGAAGGCAAGTGGTGACCTCACCAAGGATGTAGAGCTAAGGGCGTGTTCTTAGCCATTGGTTAAGAGTGAGAGGCTATAGGGGCTATTGATATCTATTGGTTGAAATTTAAGTTTGTTCAAGTAAGCATGATTTTCGAGCATGGATTTTCTCAGACTTGAGTATATTTTTATGATAAGAGTACTCATCTATACATAAATGTGGCAATGCTTATTAGTTGGAATGGGTTTTATATGTGGCCATGGGCATTTGCATAATATAGTTGATGTGGGTATTTCCTTAGCATGGTTAAAAAGTGAGCTTTAGACAGGGACTACGTTGGATGTGTATTTGGCATGGTCACTTTTTATGTGTTTTTTTTTCTTCATATGTATTTACTGTATGGTTTGTGTATTTGGATGTTATCCTCATTGTTGCATGTTTGCTCTGGTAGTTGGAATGCTGAAGTTAAAAGAATTAGCAGAGGCTTCTATTGTGGTTCTCAGGTGTCGAAGAGCATCAAAGCATGCCTGCCCTATCGCTGACTGGTCTCATCTTCTGTTTTATGGCTGTGATTTACCTAGGACATGTTGCAGCTACTTTCAGTCCCAACTGATGTATGGTTTTGCTTATGACATATGTGCATTTATAGTCTGAAAACATTAAATACTGTTAACTGTTTTATTGGTAGTGTTGATTATAGACTTGATGAATGTTAAATGGGTGAAACGTGCATGCACATGTTTAATCATTAATTGATTATGATTGTTTGAATTATTTTTCACTGGTCACTACGGGGAGGCACATCGCCCCAGCGTAGACCGACAGCTCGACCACGGTGTCCCATACCACCATGCCCGGCTCATGAGTCTTAGCGGATTGAGGTACCAAGGTTAAACGGGATTACACTGGTAAGTTTAGTACCCTAGGTTCAAGCAGTAGCGTCCGAACATGGTGAACATACATTTGACAGATTGGGTTACTTGACGAGCTCGACTAGTACGAGTGCACAACCAGCTGAACAATATGAAGTGCATAAGCACTTCGCGTGGCCTAACCACTGTCGCCAACCGAAGTACGACTCGGGTTCGTCAAACACATCCTACGTAGCGAAATGAATCTCATCCACGACTTCAAGCCTGTTACCGATTATCTGGACTATCACATAGCCTCAATCACATTCAAGTTGTAACCAGAAAGCATGTATAATAGTCAAAGCAGAATTAACAAAGTAATTCAAACATGTTAACAAGCATGTTATAAAGCACAATATAAACAGGAAATACAACACATACATTTCATAAGTAAGCGATTAACTTAAACAACTTACATGAAGGAAATCATACACATCACTAAGGTAGCTGAGAATCCTATCTCAACACCTACTTAAAGCACAATCATCTAAGTACTTACTCATACAAGCATTTTCACAAACACTTAGAATACACTTATTAGCATACATAACATATATTAGCCAAAACAAGTATTAGGGCGAATTCTTTCGCCGAGTAAGTATTACACTTATATATAGCATGTTCATACAGTAAATTATCATGGCAAACACACTTTCAAAATTTGTAAGTATATGGTATTTTCTACAAATATACAGAATACACAATATGCCATAATTTGCATACGCAACAGAAACGCAAAACGAACATCACATTGTGCATATACAATAACACCCAGATCATGAATCTATCATTATCTGACATTAAAAGCTTTGAAAACCTTAACCTATAAGTCTAAAGTCCGCACCTTATGCCGTAGAAGCATAACGAATTTGATAGAAATGTTAAGTCTTCTTCAACGATGTTATATCAACCTATAGCAAGAATTAAGTCAGCTATTTTGTAACTTACAACCTTTGAAACCCTAGAACAAGTTAGGGTTAGAGTTTCCTTACCTAAGAATGATGTCAGAATCATCAGAAGAGTGATTAGAAAGTGATGGCTAAGCACGTATAGCAGTGGGATAGAGTAGCAGGAAGATGTTCCCACTACTCTCACACTTTCTCTCTCTTTTCTCTCTTCTCTCTCCTAGGTTTTCTCAAATTCGTATGGAATGAGAGAGTGAGGGTTTAAGGTCCTTATATAGGCCCAGAACTCACCAAATTAGACCCAGGGCCAAGGTATACTTAGGTTATGTCCAAATACAGACTGTTTCACCTCAACGGAACACTTCTGGAGCCCCCCCCCTTGAGCCAAAGGTCGGACTTAAGCTCACAGACTATGGATCTAGGTCGAGTTAAGTTTTCAGTCCAATCGAGTTCCCAGATCACATGTGGCGGACCAGTTTCAATTCAACGGTCACCGAAACTTAATCAGGGTTACAAGTACACTGACCTGTTTATGAAATTTCCCTTGATCCAAGGGTGTATTTGGGTCAAATTCTGACGGTCTGATTGCTTATATCAGGCCCACAAGTGACAAGTCTCAGATTACTTAAATTAGATTTAATTTCTTAAAAAAATCACGTTTTCTCACACTCCTCACTCCGGGCTCAAGCGAATAGCCGTGGGACACTATCTGGATTTGATCTCCAAGATGGTTATCAAGCCTAGCAAGGCAGTCCTAAACGCTTAATCTCGTGGTCATCGGACTTTCGACGTGTGGCCCAGATCCAATACGGAGTTTCAATGTGCTCCCGAGAGCAACTGGGTAATGAGATTGACCCTAGATTTTAGGGTAACCTAGCGTCAATGATTCTACAAGTTTTGGGTCTTGCGGATCGTATTTAAAGCAATTCAAGCGGATTTCACAGCTAATCTAGTTTAACACTTAGTTAAACTCGTCTAATTTTTAAAGGATTTGAGGTTTGAGAGGTTCAAAAGGGGTTAGGATCGACCCCTTGCCTAAGGACATCTAACTCCAGGTTGGCAAAAATCTGGGGCGTTACAGTGGGGGGGCCTAAGGGTCTGGGCAAGCTACCAGTGGTTGGCAGGTTACTGTGATGGCAAGCTACTATGCTTAAGTGAGGTGAAACGTTGTTCCATATCGGAAGTGTTGTGGTGGTTATATGTGGACTTGCTGATTAGGAGTTGCGTACTCAACATCTCATTCATTCATTCATTCACTATCCACTCGGGCTGGTGGTACGCAACTAGATCATTATGTGTACCCTCGCAATAGCTATGATTTCAGTTGGGTACGTAACTAACTTGAGATCAGGAGTTTACCACATTGTGTCCAGCTATCCGAATCAGGTATGGGCCAGTTTGGATAGAAGTCCCTTGTGATTAACCTTACAGCTTGCGATACTACATACTATCATCCCAACTTCACACTCCAGCTTGGTCATTTCTTGCGCACCACATATTACATTGCATCCTCAGCACATCGTATTTGGTTTACTATGCTTCTGTATTGTCTAACCTGAATAAGGTTGATAGTATTATGGACTCGCCAAGATCTGCATATTGCATTACATCCGTGACATACGGCATTTTGGGTTGCTATGTTTCTGCATGTATATGGCCTAGATGAGGCTGATGGTATTCGTGGTTCTTCAGAATTGCATATTGTATTACATCCTCGGTATTTGATAATTGGCTCATTATGACTCCGCATTGCATAGACGATCTGTATTGCATACTTTGATATTGAATGACTTATAGCCTTGCCAATATTCTGCTTACGCTGATATTTGCATGCTTGGCAATTATCTTGTGCACACACGTACACCACCATCTAAGCTTTCTATAAGCTTATCCATGATAGATGCGTGCAGGTGACGATAAGATGCAGTCAAGTTGAGGCAGGAGTATGCAGCAGAGCTACTGGAGTTTTTAGCATTTATCTTATATTTTCCCTTCATGTGTTGTACTCAAGTTATTTATTGTAGTGGATATGTGATGATGATGTTGCCTTTGTAATTAGAGTAAACTTGTGGTTATGCTTATCTACAAAGAAATTTATGTTGAAAATCCTCCTTGTAGGATCCTGGGATCAGAATCTGGCATATGGGCACTGGAAGCCAAGAATGGGGTACTAAGGAAGCTGTCAGCACCAGATTCGGCATCGGGAGTTTTGTGAGCCCGTTTTTCGAGTTTGGGGCGTGACATAACAGCCAAGGACGTCCAATTTCCAGTTGGCAAAAATCTGAGACATTACACTATATTCTCACCAAATTCCATATGAATCAACCGTAATCTTACCGAGTTATTATTACATCTCAACCTTATACTTGGGGTTGTCAACCCTTGGGTTTCATCACTGCTAAGATATCTCTATTTGGATGCGGTCAAAATGTCACAACCACCCACCTCCTTACTAGATTTTGTTGTGTTGGCCTCCCTCGATGAATCATATGATTTATCTCCTTTTTGAGCTTTGAGATTCTAATGATCCTTTTTCATATGCCCCAACTTTTCATAATTTCAGCACTTCATCTTCCTTTTGCCCTTCGACTTGGACTTATATATAAATTTCCCTTCTCCCGCTCAGAAGCTTTACCCCTAGCAACCAACACATCCATAGAGAAACCCCTGCCACTGTCCTTCTTTCTCAACTACTTCGAATAAAGGGACAGTTTCAACATCAATGGTCTCCTTACCGTGGCACATAGTATCTATGAGACTCTCATCCGACTCTGGAAGAGAATTCAACGGGATTAGGAATTTGTCTTCTTCATCGATCTTCACCTCTAACACGTCAACTTATAAAGTAATTGATTGAACATGCTAATGTGTTCATTAAGATCTGACCCTTCTGCCATCTTCATATTATAGTAGTCTTTTGATCAAGGACATTATAAAGTATGTCATCTGCCAAACATAATTGGATCAGGGCAATGGCTCTTTAATCAAGTTCTTTCCACTCTTCATCGCTCATAGTCGCAAAATGCTTCGTTATGCCAAGGAGTGTCTGTTGCAATCCTTATTGAACTAGAAGGCATCTCTCATCTTCACCTTCCATAGTTTAAAGTTATTTTTCCTGATGAACTTCTCTGTCTCATACTTACATTAGATTCTTTCATCGTCATGTTTCATATTCAAACTTGAATCCCAATGTACATCTCTGATACCACTTGTTAGGAGCCGCGGAAGCAAACTCCGAATTTGAATCACATAAATGAAAGATAAACGCAAACAAAGCAAATAAGAGAACACGCAAATTTACGAGAAAAAAATCTTGCGAGAAAAAACTACAGCACAAAGCGACGAGCTATATACTATGAAAATGAAAGTATAAGAGATAGATCAACTTACAGATGTGAAAACCCATGTTTAAAAACCCTAGAAATAATTTAGTTCTCGTTGTTCTCTACCCTAATCTCGTATTACACCCATATATATAGTGTTACACCCGGAATAGAAAACAAATCGCACAATTATGTAAAATTGTGGGCGTTGTTGATCTAAGCATTGATCAATCGACATCAATCGAGCAACCCTCAATCGATTGATCCCCTGTGTTAGATTAATCGAATATGCTCAAAAGTGTTCAGAGAGCTAACATGAACTTTTTGAATCATCTCAATCGCTCGAACTCCAAGGTTAATCGATCGAATCATCTAAAAATGTCCAAAGACCAATCAGTTTAATCTGGGGTTCTTTTGATTGACCGAGCAACCTGTTCAATCGATCGTAATTCCCTATTTCTACACTAATTGAAGACATCTAATCAAGAGAGCTTAGATTAGTCCACGTGGACATGGGCTTATGCAATGCCAGGGGTCCGCACTATCGGTCCACGCCAACTCTTTTCTTTTAAGTTTATCTGCATTTGCTATCCTTGTACTCAATAAAATTTTATACTCTCTTTTTTTTTCTCCCAACAGATGCCCCACTCGCATCCAATATACAATCCCATTGGAATGTAAATGAAAGATGCACGGAATGTTGGGTGCGTGTATAGCTAGCTATCTTTCCATGAGATTTCATTTCTAAGACGGTTCTTTAACACCTCATGTTGGAGCTGTAAATAAGGGGGTTGCCGTCTTTCTTTAACTTTCAGTAGAGGTGTACATGAGTTGAGTTAGCTCGTTAGCTCGCTCGGATCGACTCGAAAAAGCTCAACTCGACTCAGATCAAAACTATGTTCGAGCCAAGTCGAGCCAGTTTTATTGAGCTTGAAACTTTTTGAGTCGAGTCCGAGCTGGACCTAGCTCAACTCGACTCGGTTCGTCTTAAAATATCAATTTTTGAGTAAATATATATTTTTAAAAAATGGACTCCCAAAATAGGTTTTTAAATTTTTATTTAAAAAAAAAAAAAATTATCCCCCAACGCCCACTTTCGTCTCAGCCGTTCGCCCAACCCTAAAAACCCTAACTCCAGCTCGAACTCAACTCTCTTCAGCGCCCGAACGGTGACCGGCGACCAGTATCACTCTCCTGTCCTCTATTTCTCGTCGTTCTCTAGCACCCGATCGGCGACTACTCTCCTTCCTCTCCTCTCTCTCCATTTTCTAGTGTATGTCCGGATGACCGACACTGAAAAATGAGTCTCCTCTCCTCTCTCTCCATTTTTCCAACGTCTGTCCGGCTGAGGTGTGGTGACTGGCGAGCAGTGTCCGTCCGATTAGCAGACCCCACCCGACCACTGGCTAGGTGGCTATGGCCCAATCGGACAATCAGACGACTCAGACCCCACCCAACCACTGGTGGCTCTGGTCCAATTGAACTCGAAACTCGAAACTTGGCTTAAACCGGAGCAAGCTGCTGATCGAGCCGAGCCGAGCTTGATCCGGGGACTATAGCTGGCCGAGTCGAACCAAGCTCGGTTCGGATCGACTCGTGTACACCTCCTTTCGGTATAAAATTCTGCCGGAAGTTTTACGTTCCCCAGCAGTAGCCTAGCTTTCTCTACATTTCTGCCACTATTTTTGAGAAAGCAGCGCCATCTTGCTAAGCGGCCGCCCCATCGAAGGCATATCTCCATATATATATATATATATATATATATATATATATATATATATATAGTAAATAGATTGCTCAAATTTGTCAATCATAGCATGCACAGGCCGAACTCCGAACTGTCTAACACTCCAAATCCGTCCAATTGGCATCATGAACAGATAGATGGTCCAAATCTCACAACCAACATCCACAAGATGTACATGTCCCAGATCTGATGGCTTCCATCGTCCATAATTTAAAAGTCCAGATCTATCCATCAACATCTAGAGAATGGACGATCACACCTGGTGTTCAATTGTCCAAGGATTAATGCATATTCGATCTCATCCACAAACGTCTAGGGAATGGACTGTGCATTCAATCATCCAAGGAATGAAGATCAGATCCGACGTGCAGGGCATCCATCTGATGATTGATCTAGATTTGATCTCTTGACCTCTTTTTACACCATGGCTATATTCATCCAACGATTTTGCCGTAAAAATCACATCTGCTCTAAGTAGCATGCATGGTGCAAACATGAATGAATTAGATCTAACATCATTCAGTCGTCCAAAAAATGAATATTTCAGGTTTGGTTTGCCCAACATCATTGGTGGCCAGGCCATAAAAATATCAGATTTGGCCATCAATATATAGTCCTATCCTGATTTATGTTAAAAACCTAACCAATGCACCAAAAGCCCCTGTAACTGATGGAATCATCAAGCTAGTCTCTTTAAATATAGGTATGGCGTATTCTAACGGCGTATGTCACCTGGTGCATGAGCTGGGTAACGAAGAATGTCTTCACAAGATATTTCAATGCATGAGCCAGTTGCCAATAGAATATGAGTAACAGCGTTTAAAGCACCATCATAAGCATAGTTTAAAAAACATGCACTTACAGATTGAATAGTGTCTGTGATTTTGCATGCTTTTCACTAACCCGATGGTTTTTGGACTACAAGGGATCATGTGACCACATCTTTCATTAATATGTAGTTACCCAAACTTAAGTGGGATGCGACCAAATCAGAAAATGATATGAATCTAAATTGTGGAACGAATAAAAACATGCATATGTGATCTTCGTTGGATCGTTAAATTGAATATGTACATTCTCAAAGCTTATCGCTCTGATACCACATAATAACTTTTATAGAATCGGATGGACAGTTATGATTTCTAATTTAGGATGGTGAAACATATACATATAATTTTTATCAACTAGAATACCATGAATTGGAAAAAGGATCAACCATATATCATGAGCCATAGGAATTGGATGATGGATAGGACACTTCTAGGCAATGGGCTTGTTGATCATGAATGGCTCATCTACACATGTAGACAACCCTAGCTCACCTGGATCATTAATTTTCTCTGGATGTGTATGTAAAAGACAGGAAGCCTCACATGTATTGAGCTTGAGATATAGGGACAAGGACGCCTTTGAATTTATAGCCTTTAGTTTCTTTCCCATCTTAAAATCCAACTTATAAATATTCAAAAATTTAGCTCATTAAGAATGTTCAAACCAATGGGATTTAGATTTTTAAAGCCCATATTTTGTTTTTTTAACCAGCGCGTGTTGCATGTGGGGACTTTTCAATATGTAAAGTTATTAATTCAACCATTTGTTTTTTTAACCAGCGCGTGTTTTTTTAACCAGCGCGTGTTGCATTTATAGTTCTTATAATGTTTTCTTTCCTGACCATTTATTTCATGGTGACTAATTAAATAGTTGGGACTTTTCAATATGTAAAATTATTAATTCAACAAGTGGGGCTGATGGAAGGATGATTTGGATCATGAAAACTTTGAGACTTGAATCTACGTCCCAAAAAAAAAAAATGGCAAACATTCAATTGATCCAAATTTTGGAAGAAAAATGTTACTGATAAACAAACATGGGAAATAGTGTTTCTTTTCCATTGCGTTATGAAAATAAGGTTTCCACGCTTTCCACAATCCAAACATGCCATTACACCTTGTTTGGTTGTATTAATATCTATGAACAAGTACTTATAAAACCATAACAAATTTTGGTGCTAAGTAATCCAAGCCATGTGAACTGAGGGTGGTAATGGCCGTGTAGAGGTCGAGCACGTCTTCCTCAGGGGATAACTAACTATTTTGAATCTGTGGAACTTATCTAGACTCCTCAAGGAGACGCCTCAAATCCACGAGGAGAGATAGAAAGTATAAAATAATTCTAATAAAATTGGTAACAATTTGACTAATGATGAAAAACGAGCTTACAACCTCTTAAATAATAACATAAATCCAAAGAAGTTTTAGAGTCAAACTATAACTAAGACTCTTAGAAATCACGACTTACTATAAATAGTAAACTTACTATTTATAGATGGTCATGATTCCTACTAGTGTGCATGGTTTTCAGCCAAATTTAGTAAGTTTCCTACTAGGCTAAACCATGATGTTCCTCTAATTTTTCTAAAGTAGGAAGAGTTACGATCAAACTAAAACTTACTAAAAATAGCAAAAGCAAAAATAAATAGGGATTTCGACTGTCGATCTGATGGAATCTTCCAAATTCGGCATGGGTAACCTGGAGTAGCAGGGTTGGGTGGCTAAAGTAGCTCGTCCTACCCCAAAATCATATATGGTATGTCGGTAACTCCTTCCAGTTTGCGAGATACATCTGTTTTAGGTTCTAATGGTTTGGATCACCTCCATCTCCAATCAGAACTTTTCTGGTCCATCTTGGCCATGAAATTATCCGTGACCCGCTCTACATCAGGATGACATGCCCAGCCAACGAGTCCGACCCATCTTTGGACCTGGCTCTTACCACGGCCGTATCAATTTTTAGTCCAGCCTTGCGCTCTAGTCATTTTGGCACAATTAGTCCAGCCAGAATCGACTTCATATGTAAATGTCTCATATCCTACAGGTGCCATTTCCTTGATTAGGCAACTCATGCATCTTGAATGTAGACCGTTGATTTCGTTCATCTAGGTGTTTATTTCTTTAGGCACGCGTACTTGAACAATCCATTGACTAGGAACATTGTGCAGTAAGTAGGGACTTTATCATTTTCAGGATTGGGCCTGCTGTTCAAGGCACATGTCAGGCTCAGACCTTGCCAGTCTAGGCCCAGCCCAACCCTTACCAATTGCCAGAATCCGTGCCAATCCAAATACAGAAAATTGGAGATTCTTGCATGTAAGTTCTTCTCGAACCCAAGCTATTTCTAACATTAAGGTACTTGTGGCACCTGTACCCGCAACAAACACGCCCTTATCCAAAAAGTAGGCCGTTCAGCAGGTGGGCCACGCATGCATGATACAAATGTGCGGTTAAGATAAAATAATCCACATTCAATTGACACGTGGCATATCTGATGAGTGGACCAGCCTATGGTAGTTGGAAGCGGATTGGCTGGTGTACCACACACTGATTGGTGTAGATACGTGTCGTGCGAAGACGAGCGCCGACGCTCCTCGAGCTCCTAGTTGTGCCAAACGGTTCAAATGAGATCAAAGTTACATAGGCCCCATAATGATGTATTTATTATATCCATACCGCTCATCCAATTTTCTAGATCATTTTAGAGCATTAGACAAAAAATGAATCATATCCAAAGCTCAAATGGGCCACACCAAAATAGCAGCGAGGATAATGATTTTCACCGTTAAAAAATTCGTAGGTCCCACATTAACGTTTATTTTCCATCCAATCTGTTAATAAGGTAAAAAATACATGGATGAAAAGGAGAAACAAATTTCATATTGATCCGAAACTTCTGTGACCACCAAAAGGTTTCAATGGTAGACGTTTAATCCCCCCACTATTTTTTGAAGTGTGGTCTACTTGATCTTTTTATCTGTCTTATTTTTCAGATCAAGCTTTAAAACGATCTCACCAAATGGATGGACGGTTTGGATATAACACATCTCATTATGGGACCCAAGGAACTTGCTGACGTCAATACACCAGCTATATAGCTGGTGTGTGGTACACCAGCCAATCCGCTTCAATGGTAGTCATCAAGCACTCAATATTCACACAAATGGCGGATAGACATCAAAAATCACACTAATTAGGGGATCTTAACCGTTGATTGTTGGATTTTGTTTACTATCCACCCCGTTGTATTCTTCAATTATCTCCCAATCAGTGTGGTTTGTTTTTTTTTTTTTTTTAAAAAAAAAAAAATTTGTGGTACGTGGCAATATGGCATCCACCGTGGGGCCCAATAGATAAAAAGTCCATATTCGTTTATGTGGGGGCTCATGATCCTGTAACATTTCTTCTTAATAGTGCAAATTCCTTACGTGGGATGGCCAGCCTGTTATCACAGTGGACTATTGGATAAAGGGGTCCTGCATATAATGCACATGACCTCAATATCTCCCTTATCTAACAATCACAGCCATTCAAATAGTTGCCTGAAAAATCAACGGCAAGACCCTTTTCTTTTTCTTTTTTTTTGTGAACTCTTACCGTCCATTTTGTGTGCCTTTGATAGTTTGGCTGTGATTATCCAGTCATGGCTGCAATCGCAGTGGACACCTATCCTATCCAGTACCCTGCCATGATCATATGTGGCCCACTTGATCCCCCACACAGGGAACTCATAGCTGAATGAGATGATGATAATAATGATATTGGATTATCTGAAGGCTCCAATTTAACTATCAACACAGTTCAAACCTTTATATTCTGACAATGGCAATGATCATAGGCAGCCCCACTTGGGCCCCACTACTTAAGCAGATCATCCCATTTGCAGTACTGACCACCCGCTAATGCACGGTAGTAACGATCTCTACAGTAGACGGGCCTACCATCTGCAGCCTCAGCAGCAGCTGCCGCTAGATCATCGTCGCCCATCACCTCCACGGGCAATCTTAGCAACTCCTCCCTTCTATGGTTATCACAAGAGAAACACAAGAAGAGACGGATTGGATGTCGAACATCTAAATGGTGTATTGTTTGTAGGGTAACCCCGACCATGAAGATTATCAGCTCACTTATCAAGCAGGCCATACATGTACATTGAATGTTGTGGTGGCCCACATGATGAGCGGGCTAGGCCCACTGACTTTTGCAACCCCGGTCATTTGGAGTCCCTGTAACCCAAATATCTGTGGGGCCCACCATAGTCCTTAACATCCACTCCGTCCATCAGTTTTGCCAGATCATATTAGGACATGAGCCTAAAAATGAGGCATATCCAAAACTCAAGTGATCCACACGAAAGGAGTGGGGATGGAAAATCCTATCACTAACAACTTCCTGGGGCCCACTGTGATGTTTATATGCCATCAAACCTGTTCATGAAGTGATTCCCACCAAGATGAAGGAAAACACAAATATGAGCCTGAACCAAAACTTTAGTGGGCCCCAAGAAGGTTTAAATGGTGGGAGTTCAATCCCCCACTGTTTATTGTGGTGTGGCCCACTTCAATCTGCCTCATTTTTGTGCTCAAGACATAATATGAGCTGCCACAATAGAAAGACGGAGTGGGTAAAACTCAGACATCATAGCACACCCCATAGATCTTTGGGTCAAAATTCGCAGTTCAAGAGTGTCCATTTGACCAGCCAGCCTACTGAGCCTCATAGGCCTGGCCCCTCCTGAGTCAGGGTCCAACGCTCACTCGGGCTAGGGTTGGGCACAGGCCATAAAATCTTGGCCAATTTCAGTTGAGGCCTGTGTTGGGCTCGTGGGCGCATGAGCTGCCCATAAACGTGTGTGGAAAGGGTGCACAAGGTGCCATCAAGCCATTAGAACATCAAGGTACTTTCAAAGTATCAAAAAAATTACATACCTTATACTGGGCTTGATCTTTGAAGTGGGAACGTTGGTGTTGTTGGCCGCGAAAACTGTGTGTAGGAAATCTTCCACTGGCGTCGCGAAGATAAATAATGATAAGGCTGAAACTAGCAGCACTCCGGTGCCAACGAGTGTTTGTTTCAACAGCTTGATGACTGGTTTTACCTAGTCAGGCATGCATTTCAAAGGGCTGTCATGATCATCGCAGCAAGCCAACCACGTCTTTGAGCGCAAAACACAACATATGCTACACATGCGGATGTGATAGTGTTGGATGTGGGAAGTAAGCTTAAAATGTCACCACATGTGAGAGATATGAGCTTTCCATCAAGTGGACCCCACTGTTTCCCTCCTTAGGTGGGCCACAGTGTACAAAATAGGTGAGTGGCAAGAAAAATATATGTAGTGAAAATATAAAATGTTATAAACAATACCACACATCTGCTCTGACTTGTCTATTTTCCATTGTTTCTAACTAACAGTATCCAGACCCTTAATCAATCATTTTACATACAGGGATTAAAACAAAGTTGAGCAATGTGGAAGCAACAACCTATATCTATCAAGGTCCATTAGTTGGACTGCTGGTATTGTTTGACTGCTCTGCAACTATTTGAGTGCTAGATCAACCTAGTGAGACCTACCAAATGGGTGGTCCAGATAATGTGTAATTGGGTACCTTAGTACAATATAATGCAAAGGTTGAGATAATAAAAGGAGATGATAGTTAGATATGGATTTTTTTTATTTTTTTTTCTAATCTGATGTGATAATGCATCTAATATGTTACTGCAAGTTATCCTATTTCAGGAAACATTGCCAACTTAGGTGGAAGCCTCAAATTAGGAAATCTGGTTCAGTTGCTAAATCCTATTTTAGAAATTGTGTTTGTGTAGGGAACAAGTATGAGTTTGTATCTTGGTGATCAAGATATAAATAGAGTTTGGTTTTTGTTAGTCTTGTTTTATTTTATGTAGTGTGTGTATATGCAATTGATATTGCCTTGGGACACCATACTATTTGTAATGGATTTCTTCATAAAAGAGATTAGGGTGAGGCATTCCTTAAATTCCACATTGAAAGCTAAGGTGATCATAACCATGATTACCTCTTCTTCTTCTTCTTCTTCTTCTTCTTCTTCTTTCCTTTTCCTTGTCTTCCCTCTCTGTTTTTTTCTTTCTTTCCTCCTCTTCCTTCTCTTTCTTCTCTTTTCTTCTCTTTGCTGGAGCATTTTGCAGCAGCACTACCATGTCCAAGGGGCTTTAGCACTAGCCAACGTCCTCTCTCAGAACAGCAGTGCCCACAAGCACTTACATCCGCAAGCCGTAGTGTCCATCAACGCATCCATTTCCCCTTTGGTCCTTGATGATCAATGAAGTCAGTTGATACACTTTGTTATTTCCTTGATAGAGGCTAATGATGCATACAGCTGATTGATCTTGGCTTCATCAAATGGCAATACGTGCCAAGGAAATTGTTGTTAGGAGAGGACTGCCTCACCTTAGTCCTTTTTGTTAAGAAAACCAGTACAAATAGTATAGTGTTGCACAGAAGCATTAAATGCATGCATATACACTACATAAAACAAACACAACACTAACACTGCCCCTCGACCTGGTTCATGGATATCATATATGGCCAACTTGCTTACAATATCACATAAATTAGTGGTCATCACAGGCAATCTTCCACCCAAAAAAAAAAAACCTTTCCCAAAGGTTTGAGATGAAGGATTTGGGCAGACCTCCAGTACTTTTTTAGTATTGAAGTAGGTATAGATAAATGTGGAATTTTGAAAATTGTTTGTCAAGTTCAAAGCAAATAGCAACACCACTCAGAGTAAATCACTAGCCTTCAAAGGATGGTTATAGAGAGATGGTTGGTAGTCTAATACACCAAACCATTATTTGCCTAGCTATAGCATATTTATTTGAGGTCGTTAGCCAATTTATGCAAGAGGCCAGGAAGCCACATGTAGTTGCAGTGAAGCAGATTTTGAGATTTGCGAAGACAATCGTGTAGTTGCAGTGAAGCAGATTTTGAGATTTGCGAAGACAATCGTCAACAAAGGCAATTTCTACAAGAACTGTGTACCAATAAGTTTGTAGGAAAACACTACTAATTTTGATCCAGAATATCATCAGAATAATGATTCTGCATCAAAAGGGGGCAAGAATAAATCATTGTCATGTATCATCGGATGAATGAATAAAGAAGAAGTTCGCGAGCATATCGAGACTATGAAATAGCAAATGTTGCAAAAGGAAAGTAAACATCAACATCATCAAGCAAGCCCACAAATTCTTCTGTCTAAAATTGATACCGTCACCAAGCTGGTATATTATGAACAACATAAATGGACAGATGGGTATAATCGAAGACATCAACAGAAATGGTGATGTGTCAATTTTAAACAGAAATGTCTATCATTCTCACAACAACTGATCGTGCTTATCAAAGTCTTCTAAGCAAGGTGTGCCATATCGGTTACGTATCGGCCGATACGGCCGATACGTAACGGTAACGGACCGAGCCGTTACGCGTTACGGGGCCGTATCGGCCGATACGATTTTTTGCACCCGTATCGGCCGATACGGGCCCGTATCGGGCCGATACGGGCGTAACGGTCGACCCGTAACGGGCCGCCCGTAACGGTCAGAAAACGGTCAGTTTTTTTTGGGTTTTTTAAGCACTGTTTGCTGATTTTTTTCAATTTTCTTGCTTCCAAAGTACTTCTCACCCCTTCTACTGCCAATTTCGACCAACCTTGGTTGGATTTTTTTGTGATAAAACGCATTGTATTGCGGTTTTTGTTGAATCGAAGCTCGGGGGGCCATTTTTCAAAATTCCGAATTCGTCAAAAATAGGTATTTATACTTTTTTTAACATGTTTTGCTGTTAATCATGCCATATGTTGTGTTAATCATAGTAGAACATATTAGTGTGCATTTTGTAGATTTAGAGTGCCATTTAATATTTTTTTTTTTTTTTTTCTATTTACGCATGTATTTTTACCCTTTTTTTAAAAATTCGAAAAATCAAATTTTAATGATTGTTTTGCTGTTTTAATCATTCCATATGATGTGTTAATCATAGTAGAACATAGTAATGTGCATTTTTACAGATTTGAGTGCCATTTAATATTTTTTATTATTTTTTTTCTATTTACGCATGTATTTTTAAACCCTTTTTTTAAAAATTCGAAAAATTCAAATTTTTAATGATTGTTTTGGCTGTTTTAATCATTCCATATGATTTGTTAATCATAGTAGAACATAGTAATGTGCATTTTACAGATTTGGAGTGCCATTTAATATTTTTTATTATTTTTTTTCTATTTACGCATGTATTTTTACCCTTTTTTTAAAAATTCGAAAAATCAAATTTTAATGATTGTTTTGTTGTTTTAATCATTCCATATGATGTGTTAATCATAGTAGAACATAGTAATGTGCATTTTACAGATTTGGAGTGCCATTTAATATTTTTTATTATTTTTTTTCTATTTACGCATGTATTTTTACCCTTTTTTTAAAAATTCGAAAAATCAAATTTTAATGATTTTTTTGCTGTTTAATCATGCCATATGATGTGTTAATCATAGTAGAACATATTAATGTGCGTTTTACAGATTTGGGGTGCCATTTAATATTTTTTTTAGTATTTTTTCTATTTACGCATGTATTTTTACCCTTTTTTTTAAAATTCGAAAAATCAAATTTTAATGGTTGTTTTACTGTTTTAATCATGCCATATGATGTGTTAATCATATTAGAACATATTAATGTACATTTTTACAGATTTGGGTATGTTATTTTTACCCTTTTTTTAAAATTCGAAAAATCAAATTTTAATGATTGTTTTGCTGTTTTAATCATTCCATATGATGTGTTAATCATAGTAGAACATAGTAATGTGCATTTTACAGATTTGGAGTGCCATTTAATATTTTTTATTATTTTTTTTCTATTTACGCATGTATTTTTACCCCTTTTTTTAAAATTCGAAAAATCAAATTTTAATGGTTGTTTTGCTGTTTTAATCATGCCATATGATGTGTTAATCATATTAGAACATATTATGTACATTTTACAGATTTGGGGTATGTATTTTTAACCCTTTTTTTTAAAATTCGAAAAATCAAATTTTAATGATTGTTTTGCTGTTTTAATCATTCCATATGATGTGTTAATCATAGTAAACATAGTAATGTGCATTTTACAGATTTGGAGTGCCATTTAATATTTTTTTTTATTATTTTTTTCTATTTACGCATGTATTTTTACCCTTTTTTTAAAAATTCGAAAAATCAATTTTTAATGGTTATTTTTCTGTTTTAATCATGCCATGTGATATGTTAATCATAATAGAAAATGTTAATGTGCATTTTACAAATTTGGGGTGCTATTTAATATTTTTTTTGTATTTTCGAATTAGTGACTTTATATTTTATTTGCTTATATTGGACAGGTTTTGGAGCTTCTTAGGGTTTAGTATTTTACTTAGAACATAAAATCATCTTTATTAATATAGGTCATACAGACATACACTCATCTACCTAAACTTAAAGAAATGTCTGGGTCTGGCCAACAACAAGTGAGGATATTGGATGGCAACATTGTGAGAGGGTTGGTGGTACTAGGCACCAAATGAAGTGCAACTATTGTGATAGACATGTGACTGGTGGATTACCCGTCTCAAACAACATTTAGCACATCGAAAAGGTCAAGTTGCCGCCATGTGCCAGAGTACCGAGAGAGATAAGGCTTTTAATGCAAGCTAGTCTGGATGAGTCGAAGGGTAAACGTGCTGCTGTACAAAAGAAGAAAGATGATATTTGGATGCAGCTCGACAGGAGGTGTTTGGTCCTGAATATATGGGCGTTCGTGATGAAGATATTATTGATTCTGACGAAGATTCAGATCGGGAATTAACTATAGCTAGAGAGAGAGCTTGCGTGTAGCTCGTGAAGAGGAAGAACGTCGCCGCATGTTTGGCACGCATGGGTCAGTGCGTGATAGAGGGGGGGCAGTGGGAGTGGGAGTGGGAGTGCAACTGGAAGTGCAACTGCTTCTGTAGGTGGGACTGAGGGTCTGTGGGGGGTAGTTTTGGTGGGTTACGACGTATGTTTGGGAGCCGACGACAAACATCTTCACGTGATGCCCTATACGTGAAGATGAGAAGTAAATGAGTCTAGGAGACCTCTATTGATCCAATCCTGTTTGGAAAGAATCAACTAAACAAAAAAAAATAAAACAAATGTGGAGTAGAACTTCCGTTGAGAAATTAGGTAGAGCAGCAGCAAAGTTATTTATACATGCTAACATACCTCCTACGCGGCCAATTCTCCATATGGCAGGTGGTAATTGATGCTGCAGCAAGCGAAGCAGGTGAAGGAATAAAAGCTCCCACGGCTAAGGACATTAGAGGGAAATGGACAAATGCAGAGTATGCGGATGTGAAAGCATACGTGGCTACCTTTAAACCTGTATGGCAAGCCAGAGGATGCACGATTATGTGTGATGGTTGGACTGGCCCAACCAGACGTAGCATGATCAACTTCATGGTGTACTGCCACTTAGGAACTATATACCATAAGTCAATTGATGCGTCAGAGGCAACAAAAAAATTGCTAATTATATTAATGAACTAATGGATAAAGTTGTGGACGAGATTGGAGAGGAGAATATAGTGCAGATTGTGACAGATAATGAAGCAACATATAAGCTTGCAGGACATATGTTAATGGATAAGAGAAAACATCTTTTTTGGTCACCATGTGCTGCCCATTGTATTGATCTTATATTGGAAGATATTGGGAAGAAGAAGAATGTTAAGGAAATGGTCGAAAGGGCAAGGGAAGTGACGACGTTTATTTACAACCATAATCAAGTAGTCGCAATAATGAGAAAGTTCACGAAAGGACGAGAGTTGTTGAGGCCTGCGGCGACTAGATTCGCAACAAACTTTATAGCATTAGAGAGTTTATTCCAGCATAGGGGAGAGTTGAGTGAGATGTTCGCTTCCCGAGAATGGCTCAACACAAAACATGGGAAGAAGACATCAGGGACACCGGTCGACGTTGCGAACACCATACGGGACAACAAATATTGGAAGAAGGTTAAGGCGATCCTAAAGGTGATGGAGCCACTAATGAGGGTACTCCGTCTTGTTGAAAACCGATGAAGCACCTACCATGGGCTTCCTATATGATGCCATGGATAAGGCAAAGCTTGCAATTCAACGTGATTGTAGAAGTTGGGAGACTTATTGGAAGATGATCGACAAGAGATGGACAAAGCAACTCCATCACGATCTTCATGCAGCAGGTTACTACCTAAATCCTAGGTATAGATATGCCCAATCATTTGTTGCGGATGATGAAGTTCGTGTCGGGCTAAAAAATGTGATAAAGAGATTAGAGCCTGACTTAGATCTGCAAATAAAGGCGTTGAATGAATTAGATACATTTGAAATCGCCTTGGTAGCTTTGGAGATGCTCTTGCACAGCATGCAGTATCTAGGTTGCAACCGGCCGAATGGTGGATTAATTTCGGAGAGAGTACGAAGGCTCTCCAAAAAATTGCAGTAAAAGTTTTGAGCCAGACAACGTCTTCCTCTAGCTGTGAAAGGAATTGGAGTTGTTTTGCGCTCATTCATTCAAAGAATAGGAATAGATTGCAGACTAGAACATTAGATAGACTTGTCTTCATGCACTACAATATAAAACTAAGAATGCGACGACATCATAGGAGCATTACAGCTACTGATGACGGAGACTACTGTCCAATAAACTTGGACAATATTTATGATGAGGATGACCCACTTCTACCTTGTTGGAAACAAGGGAAAAGCAAATTGAAGAGGATAGTGAAGAATTGGAAATTGATGACCCAGAAATACGCAGAGCGCAACAAGAGAGTCGTGCAGATGTGTTGGACCCAGTAAGAGGGGCAGCGTTTATGCCACGTACGGATACGGCTCAAGATCAACAAAAGAGTACAAGCAGTGGTAGCGTGACCGTGTCAGATGATGACGACCCCCCTGCCCCTGGTGCTGGCACTTCTGGTGTTGCTTACCCCCCTATACAGCCGTCTACAGATCGCGATGACGATGAACATCGACGACGTGGTACACGAGGTCGGACTTACGAGTGTACCGAGTCACGATACAGCCAGCCGGAGGAGGGTACATCTAGTGGTGCACGGGGACCGGGAGGTCCGGAACATCAACAGGCTCATGGTTTTGGTTATTATGATGGATATTCTTATGGTCAATTGGATTATAATTATGGTGGTTATACTGAGCCTATTCCATCACATTCATGTTGGAGTAGCCCTCCCGATCAATATCCATATGATTATAGATATCCAGATTCAAATCCAAGTTACTCATCACAGCAGACGCACTCTCAATCTCAAGATTCTCAACAGCCTGAGTATGGGCACCAGTATGGCTATTTGACGGGCACTGGTGGATATCCTTACTCGGGGTCAGAGTCGTTGCCTAGTCAGGATCAGTCATCCTCTGGTTTCGTTGATCTAGTATTTCCTTCTGGCACTGGATATTATGGATATGCAGCACCTACACCTATTGGACAGCCTCAGCCTGATGGTGACGATGACGATGATGTGGAGGTCGAGCAACCACAAAAAAGCAGATTTTCATTTTGGTGGTGAGTCTGGTGACTTGTGATTGTGAGTATATATTTGTATTAAGGTAAGTATTTGCAGCAGACAGGTCACAACAGTATTATTGCAAGAAGCCATGTAGTCATGCACACACTTGACACTACCGAACTTGTATTTAAAATAACTCCCCTGACAACCAATCAAGTAATCCTTAATCAAGTTGCAGGGGAGTATATCAGACACTACTATTTTTTTTAAATATTCTTGACTTGAGGATGACAGGTTATAGACAGGAATCACAATCACGTGCACAGGTATGTTCGAGAAATTCCTCAAAAATAATTGCAAACACCTAATGTAAGATATTTTCATATTACATTCATTCTAATATATCTATCATTGATAGTAATAGATAAAATATATAAATTTTGTAGTCAAATTTAGGTTATCTGATTCATAAATTCATCAGACAATCCGATACAACTTCTCACCAAAGAGTGGACCGTTACACCACCGTAACCATGTTCCAATTTATAAATGAATGCATATTTGGATTGCTTAGAATATTCCGGATTTATCCATATTTTTTCATATTTTTTTGGCAAAAAAAATTTTTTGCGCCGTTACGGGCCGTTACGCCCCCGTATCGCCGTTACGCCCCCGTATCCGTATCGGTTTTGGCGGTCACCGTTACGCCAACCGATACCGATACGGCACACCTTGGTTCAACTTCTTGATTACAGCAAATAAACAATGATGGGAATGGGGAGACAAGAAAGTCTATAAATTGAAGATGAGAAGTCTCCAATTGCCAAAAAGAAAAATCACCTACGAACTTCAAAGAGAGCACCGTGGCTCTTATACCATGATATTTCTACAGAATTTTGAATTATGAGATCTTGAAATCAAGTTTTGATTCAATTCGAGGTGGTCCTCATTGTGAATTCCATCCTCTTAAATAGATTATAGAATGCTATATATGGTATATGTTGACCCATAATTTTGGGTAATTACAATACCTGATTTAAGGGATAATGAAGGAGAATAATTCTATTCCTAAAATAGACAACCTAAGTATAATACATGATTGAATGGGTAATGAATAAGAATAATTCCATTCCTAAAATAGACAACCTAAGTATATTACATGATTGAATGGGATCCACGTTTTGAGAGTGTGGTCCCTCCATTGACAGACCATACCGTAGGAAACAGTGGCGACAACTCATTAAAACTTGCTAATGGATCACACAAGTTTTGGATCAACTTGATATTTGTTATTTTCCCTTCATCCACGTTTCTGTGACCTTACCAACTGGTTGGATGACAAATAAACATTACGGTGGGCCTTAGCAAGTTTTTAATGGTGGAGGTTCAAATACCACTCTTTCTTCAAGTATGGCCCACATGAGATTTGGATCTAATTCATTTTTTTAGATCATGCCATAGAATAATCTAACAAAGCGAATGAACGGAATGGATATACAATACATACATCAATGTGGGCGCACCGTAATGGCCGCACCGTATTTGGTGTAGCTGAGTCGCACCAAATACACTCCCTTTAATTAAGGTAGAGAGCAAGAGAGTTCTTCAAAACTCTCCTCGTCTTCTCTATTAAAGCCACAAACTCGCAAGCCCTCATGCCTCATCTCGAGACTTTGAATCTATTAAAATCCTAAAAATATGTCACTAGTTTCATCTTTTTTTCAAAATCCGACCCAAACCCCCATAAACCTCAGTGGAAATCCGGTTTCCTTTCAAAGCAATTATTATCTTTGAAGAAGGAAAAAGGGTTGTAGGTTTTCTTACATGATTTGACGTTGTCGATCGCGATCGACACACCAAATCCAGGCAGATCTTGACTAACAAGGTAAGAGAGATTTTTTTCCCTATATTTTTTTTCTTCAAATTCTTGGAATGGTAAAGAGGATTGTCACCTATGTCGCCGAAGATATCGATAGATATCGATCGATATCTGGATCATAAACAAAAAGAAAACGCACGATATCGTACGATATATTGCTGATATCAACAATAAATTGCGATATGGTCGATATATCATGCGATATCAGGGATTTTTTATTTTTTATTTGGATACTCCTAGGCAGTTTCGTATCGCTGGACCGCAATACTAATAATATATTGCGAACACTGCATCTAATGATATTGATACTACAAACTCTAGTTTCAACTTACCTACTCTTATATTCTCATTTTAAAAATTGAGGTGGTTTTGGGAGGTACAATGATTTTGGCTATTAAGGCAACAATTAAGAGATGAAAGGAATTAGAGAATGAGGTGGTGGGTACTCTTCACAAATGAGACCTAAAGAAAGCTTATTTTGTCTCTTGGATCATGCATTTCATGGGATAATTCATTTGTTGCTATAACCTCTAACAAATAATTTCATCACATGATCCTAACCATTTGAAGATGATAGTCCCTTTGGCATGGGGGGCCTTCTTTTGGATGATTTCGACACAGTGGTGCTTGCTTTCTTAGGGTAGGTGAAAGCAAATTTCTTCTAAAAGCCATTGCTTTATCCCTTTAAAGAGTTTTTTTGCATCATCCACAACTAGTTCAACCTTGTGCTCATTGCGATGGAGGTGCCTCATAGAGACTTGTTCTTGGGCTTAAGGGGATGGGGTTTTGCTTCTTCTTCTTTTCTTTTTTTCTTTTTTTCTTTTCCCCCCCTTCTTTTAAGGACGTTAGATTCCAAATTGGAGGTAAAGATTTTTTTCCCTTGCAATTAGTGGATCTAATCCCTTGGTCTTTGATCCTACGTTGGTGGGGGGCTTTGTGTCCCTACCCTTGCATTGAGAATTTTGTTCCCCCCTTATTTTTTTAATGAATCTTGTTAATCTTTCAAAAAAAGAAGATCAGTGGCAAGGTATTCCATAATGGCAACATTGGCCATAATGGTACCACTGTTACGTTATGATATGGGCCGTAACTGCTGTTACTCTCCTCTCTATTAAAAAAACAAAAAAAAAAAACCTAGAAAAATCTATATTGGGTCGATCGTTTTTTCTGTAACTGCAGTTACGACCTTTATGACCTTGTAATATGTAACAGTGAGCATCGTTACCGTTATATAATGGCCATTATGTAACGTTTTTTGCATACCTTGATCAACGGTCGATCTGATACATTGTTTACCAAAAAAATTAAAAATAATCCAACCATGGATTTGGATTGTCCATCTTGTGGGTTCCACCTCTTAAGAGTCCCTTGGATTTAATGATCCCAACCATCCTATCAACCTATCAATGGCCGTTAAATGGACGGTCCAGATCATTTATGGCATAAAACATTAGACCATGGGCCATCTAATTGATGGCCTATAAAATTGAAGGTCCAAACCATTTATGATACCCTATCGTGCCCCCCCCCCCCCCCCCCCCCCCCCCCCCGCTCCCAACACACACGTAGAAGCACCTTGATTTGATGATCCTAGTCATCCAAATCATTTATGAAAATATATCCAATCATGGATTTGGACCATCCATCATGTGATCCCAATCTCTAATTCCCCATTCGCTGATCTTCTTTGGAGATGCACTGTTGAGGTTCACTATGCCAACTGAACAAGATTGAAGTGGTTCTCTTTCTGTTGCCATAGATTCCTTAGCAACCACCCTCAGGCAGTGATTGGATGCACAATTTTACTAAAACTATTTTAGTTTCAAATAGTATGTAGCAACTTTTGCCATTGAAAGTTACTTACAAACTACTCATTACCTGTTTTCCCAGCACATCACCAAATTGTAGTTTTGATGTAGAATGATGCAAATCCAACTATGTGATTGAGATTTAATTTAAAATCAAAGGAATATATAAAAATCACCAAGCTAAAGTGTGATGCACATGCAAACAATGTGAAGCCTAAGAGATGACGGGTATGATTCGAGGCCAAATCACACTCATCAGCCCTTTGACCAAACAGAATGCTCGAAAAATAGGGCCCAAGGAAGATAAAGATATTCCAACTAGCATAGGAATAATCTGGGTTCAATAGGTGAAAGTTTGAGATCCAAGCATGAGTTAGGTCCAATAATAATGGAAGATGGTTGAAGTGGCCCATTAGGATCAAGTAAAATAAGATCCAAGTGAGAACAATGAAAGATAAAATCTTACATTTGGATTTGAAGATTCAAAGGGATCTACCACCTATGATTCATCAAGCACGAAGTGGAAGAGGAAGGATCTTAGGGACAAAGGATAGAGTGACTTCACACCCTCTAGGCTTTTATCCAAAGATCTAGCCTTCACAACGATGAAGGAAGAAGGAAGGAACTCTCACAAGGCCTCCTCAGAATTTTCTCCAAATTCACAATAGGGTTGGACGTCCCCACCCCTCCTGCTTTATTTTATAGCAAAAATTTGTTGAAATGACAATTCTACCATTTTAGTAACAAAAGCAAAATACTCATTATGTCCTAAAAGGTAAAAAGAAAAATCTACCATCCTAAAAAATATCTTATGTAGTAAATAAATGTCCACTGTCCAATCACAAACTAAAATGTCAAAATCATGAAGTAACTTAAAAGAACTAATTGATAAAAGGGTCCAATATAATCCAACCATCGGATGGCCCCATGATGGGACACAAGACGATCCAATGGATGGATAATCATGTAGACCATGATCAACGATGAGATGATCTCCAAATATGATCCATGCCATCCATGCTTTTCTAGTACTCGTCGATGATCACTGGTGATCACAATTAGTCACCTAACCAAAGTGAAAGTGCCGATGTAGCCTGTTGACGCCTATGTCTCTGATGTGTACGGAGTGTGTGATGTCTGCATCAATTCTCCCCTGGTGGGAAGAATTCACCTCTAGCGAAATAAAGCTCCGGTACTGCTCGAGAATATCTGGATCTTTCTGCTGTAGCTCAGTCTCTGTAATCTAAGTGTTGTCAGATGCAAGTCGATTCTTCCATTTGACTAGAAACTTTTGATATCCACCATGACGAGTGGAAACCACCTGCTCATCCAAAATCGTCTCTACCTTCTCCTTCCATTCAGATGCTGATGGAATAAGTGGTAGAGGCTGGGAACGTGGGTCAGAATGGGGCCAAGAATCATAGGGGAATATGGGAGGAGGTGAGGGTCAATAGAGGAACTGAAGTGAGGATTTGGGCAAGGCACCAAATCTTCCACATTAAACGTCGAACTGATTGTCCAATGGAAAATCTATCATGTAAGCATTGGGACCCATTCCTTTAAGGATTTTGTAAGGTCCTACGCTGCGTGCCTATAATTTCTTGACGGTACCCGAAGGAAACCGTTCGGGCCTAAGCCGGGATCATCACGTAGTCACCTACATCGAACTCACATTGTCTACGATGTGAGTCAGCATGTAGTTTGTAATTTTCATTACTCGCATTGATCCTATGTCTAATCTCAACATACAACTCATGGATGAAATGCGCAAATGATGATGCTAACTCAGAAGGACGACGAGATACTGACATGGGAATAAGATCTACAGGCTTTTTAGGGGTGTAGTCATAGACAGCCTCGAATGGACTCATGCCCATAGACCTATTGACTGATGAATTATATGCAAACTCTGCCACGAATAAGACCGCATCCCATGTCCTAGTATGCTCACCTACTAGACACCACAACAAATTCCCTAAACTACGATTCACGACCTCTGTCTGCCATCAGTCTGTGGATGATAGGCTGACGAAAATAAGAGTTGTGTGCCCATAATGTGCCATAGTGTCTTTCAAAAGTAACTCATAAACTTTACATCCCGGTTAGACACTGTGGTCGTATGCAACCCATGTAAACGATCGACCTCGTCAAAAAAAAAAAAAAAAAAACCTGGCAACATGAGAGGCGTCAGAAGTCTTTGAGCATGGAATGAAATGGGCCATCTTTGAAAATCAGTCCACAACCACAAAGATGGAGTTGTGCTTCCTGATAGTTCGCGGTAATCCGAGCACGAAATCCATACTAAGGTCTTGCCACGAAGCATGTGGTACTGGCAAAGGTGTATATAATCCTGTGTTCTGCTTCTTTTGCTTTGCCAGGTGACAAGTACAACACCACCCAATGATCCTAGCCACGTCTCGCTTGAGACTTGGCCAATAGAAACGATCCTCCACTAGGGCGATGCTTTTGTCACGACTAAAATGACCTACGATCCCTCCCGCATGTAACTCCCAAACTAAAAAATCTCGAAGGGAAGTGCAAGGTATATAGAGCCTATTGCCTCTAAACAAATACCCATCACTCAAGAGAAACCTTTGATCGCTCCCAATTTGTCCCTCCACAAGGGACGTGTACAGGGCTCCAAAGTCTGGACACGACAGGTACTCTTCTCTCATACGCTCAAACCCTATAACCTCTACGTGCATGGACTGGAGCGTCGCCACCTTCCAACTAAGGGCATCTGCGGGTTTGTTATCAACTTTGGCCTTGTGCTTGAGCACAACTGTATACTCTTGAAGAAATTCAACCCATTTAACATGCCTGGGGTTCAACTTCTTCTGAGAGCCAAGATAGCGCAAGGCCTCGTGGTCAGAAAACAAGATGAATTCTTGCGGTAAAAGAGTGTCACCAATGCCGCAAGGATTGCACTATCGCATAGAACTCTTTGTCATAGGTGGAATACCGTTGCCTTGCATCATTTAACTTTTCACTGAAGAATGCAATGGGATGTCCCTCCTGACTGAGCACACCACCTATACCCACTCCAGAGGCATCACACACAACTTCAAAGACTTTAAAAAAGTCCGGAATTCGCATTACAGGAGCCTCTATCATCTTACCCTTGATCTCCTTGAATGCCCTAGAGGCAGCTTTGGTCCATTTAAACTCCCCTTTCTTTTATGTAGTCGGTAATGGGAGCCATAATAGAGTTGAATCCCCTAATAAACCGTTTATAAAAAGTTGCTAAGCCATGAAAGCACACCACTATTCCACTATCGCCCTGATTTTCTTGGGATTGGCAGACATATCATCTCTAGACACAACAAACCCTAAGAAGATAACCCTATCAGACATGAACGTGCACTTCTTAAGGTTTGCATACAACTTCTCAGCCCTTAAAATCCCACAGACTTGCCTTAAGTGGTTGAGATGCATTTCCTTAGTAGAACTATAGATGAGAATATCGTCAAAATATACTACTAGGAACTTTCCGATGAAAGATCTCAACACTTGAGTCATCACCCGCATAAACGTACTCGGGGCATTAGTCAAGCCAAAAGGCATGACTGGCCACTCATACAACTCGTCCTTTGTCTTGAAGGCTGTCTTCCACTCATCACCCGGGCAAATGCGGATTTGGTGATACCCGCTCATGAGGTCAATCTTGGAGAATATTTTAGCGCCAGCCATCATATCAAGCATATCGTCAAGTTGTGGTATGGGTAACCGATACTTAACGGTAATCTTGTTGATGGCGCAATTATCCATGCACATGCGCCAAGTGCCATCTTTCTTTGGTGTGAGAAGCGCGGGCACTGCGCATGGGCTCATACTCTCCTGGATGAAACCCTTTCGTAGAAGTTCACCCACCAACTTCTTTAATTCCACGTGTTCTGGCAGGTTCATCTGATAGTGGGGAAGGTTTGGTAGAGTGGCCCCGAGTACGAGATTAATGGCATGTTGAATGTCTCGCATTAGTGGGAGTGCGTCCGATAAATCCTTGGGGAAAACATCCCCGAACTCATCTAACAATGGACTCGCCTCCTGTGGCTTCTCTGCGTTGAACTTTAGGGTGGCCTCTCTAGCCACTAGGGCATACACCTCAGAATCAGTTGTAGTCTCCCTCTCAAATTCTTTTGCAGTGATAACGTGAAGAGACTTAGACTGTGAACTCGTGCCCTCCTTTGACCCATTCGATCGTTCTTCATTCTTCTTCTCACTTGGGCCCTTAGGGGGCAAGGGGACCAATACAATCTTCTTGCCTTGGTGGACAAAGGTACATACATTTGAGTGACCCCAGATTGTAACATCACGGTCAAAAAGCTAAGGTCAGCCCAAAATGATGTGTCCAATATCCATAGGCATGACGTCACACCACAACGAGTCAGTGTACAGGTCAAACTGAATAGGCACAAGACACCGCTGGGCTGACTGCCACCGAGGTCGCATCGACCCAAGAGACCTTAAAAGGCTGAGGGTGGGATTCGGGCTTCAACCCCAATCACTCTACGACTTTAGTGGAGACAACATTCGAACAACTATCACCTTACAAGCCTTAGTCCCACATTTTGCATAGGTGAAAAAAATCGTAGTTCGACGCCAATCATTGTTAACTTTAGGACATGCTATGGCGCAAGGAACGACAACCAACAGTGTGTCCTCTCCCTCATCGTAATCCTCATCACTAGGGACCGTCTCAGGCCGGTACACCACTTCTTCCTGATCACCCTGATCCCCGACCTCTTCACACTTGTCAAGGAGAAGGGTCTTACCCTTTGGGCATTGACTTGCAAAATGCTCGAATCCTTGACAGTTATAACACTATACGGAGTTGTTACCCTTAGAGCTAGTACCAGCTATGCCCTTTCCTTTCACATCTCGAGGGTTTGGCTAAGACCCCTAGATCTTGGTTTGGTTCCAGAAATTGGACTTGTTGGCCTGGGTGTTAGTCTTGGCAGCAGAAGTACAGGAATCAAACCTCCTGCCATGCTGTGGTCAGGAATACAACTCAATCTCTTGGGCCGCCTAATATGCTTCCTCTAGGGTAGTAATTTGGCGGAGATGGAAACCTTGTCTTATTTCCGATTGGAGGCTCATTTGAAAACGAGACAGTACGCTCAACGGGTTCTTCTCACTTTCACACCGCATCATAAACTCCTCAAATTTAGCAATGTAATCAGGCACAAACATGGTCCCTTGATGTAGAGAAACCCATTGGTCCATCAGCCTCTGACGGTATGTATAGGGTACATACTTCTCCTTCAAGATCTCCTTCATCTCTCCCCAATGAGTCACGGGAGCCTGTCTTGCCCTTTCCATCTGCCTCTCCTTGATTGTCCAGAACATTTCGGCTTGCCCCTCTAGCTTCATCTTTGCAAATCTCACCCGCCAGTCGTCGGACATATCATACCACTCAAAATAGTGGTCCATGCCCGCCATCTAGTCGATGAAGACTTTTAGGTTAAGGTGACCATCGAAGCTAGGGGCCTCAATTTTCACGCTTTTCATGATCCGCTCATCTGGTTCATGATGGTCACGTCGATCCATGGGTGGGAGTGGAACTAGATGAACCAAATTCCTCCCACGTGCGCTGCCGTTACCTTGCCGAACCACATTATGACCAATGCGTGCATCGACTTGTTCACCCGCCTGTGAATGGGCATCATCCCCAGTGTTGGGGTTTGCCTGACGGGGCACTTTTACTGCGTCGACTCGACCCGCCAACGCAATAATCTGCTCTGCTGTGGCCTTGTTGTGGGCTTTGATCTTGTCAAGGTGCCCCATAACCAGTTTAAGGGTTTCATTCAATTGCTCTAGACTCATGGTCGCGTTTAGTCCAATGCTACGGCCGGATCTAGTGGGCATGTATGATTAGTGAACTAGGATGCACCTGCGACTTCTAGACAACAATTGAGGACATGAATCTGAAAATCACAATCACACAATCGGTATAAACGGCGCAAAATCAGCAACTAGGCAGAGGAAACTTCTACAAGCTGTAGAAATTCAGTTTCACGCAGAAAGTTCAACAATGTGCAGAATCTTCTGCAATACAGAAAATTCAGCAAATTGCATAATTTTCTGTTGTACACAGAAATACTCAGCAGCATGCAGAAATTTCCAGTTCGAACCTGAATTTCTGATTGTGTGGGAAATTCCAGATATGTACAGACAATCAGATTTGCGCCAGATTTCAGATTTACACAAAATTTTCAGATTGCAATAAGATTCAGATTTGCGCAGGAAATCAAATTTTCACAAAATTTTCAGATTGCAATAAAATTCAGATTTGCGCAGGAATTCAAATTTGCACAAAATTTTCAGATTGTAATAAAATTCAGATTTGCGCAGGAATTCAAATTTGCACAAAATTTCCAAATTGCAATAAAATTCAGATTTGTGCAGTAAATTCCAATAAAGTGCTGCAACTTCAGATTTTATAATGCAAGACTCGATTGGATATGATGCATATACTCAATTTTATGTTTATGCATGAAACTTGACACAACATATCCTAGATGCATATAATCGAACATGTGGTATTCGTGAAAAGGACTCCTACGCTAAACGTGGCTCTGATACCAAATTTGATGTAGAATGATGCAAATTCAGCTATGTGACTGAGATTTAATTTAAAATCAAAGGAATATATAAAAATCACCAAGCTAAAGTGTGGTTCATATGCAAACAATGTGAAACCCAAGAGATAACATGTATGATTCGAGGCCAAATCACACTCATCAGCCCTTTGACCAAACAAAATGCTCGGAAAATAGGGCCCAAGGAAGATAAAGATCTTCCAACTAGCATAGGAATAATTCGGGTTCAATAGGTGAAAGTTTAAGATCCACGCATGAGTTGGGTCCGATAATAATGGAAGATGGTTGAGGTGGCCCATTAGGATAAAGTAAAATATGATCCAAGTGAGAACAATGAAAGATAAAATCTTACCTTTGAATTTGAAAATTCAAAGGGATCTACCACTTACGATTCATCAAGCACGAAGTGAAAAAGGAAGGATCTTAGGGATAAAGGATAAAGTGGCTTCACACTATCTAGGCTTATATCCAAAGATCTAGCGTTCACAACAATGAAGGAAGAAGAAATGAACTCTCACAAGGCCTCCTCAGATTCTTCTCTAAATTCACAATAGGGTTGGACGTCCTCACCCCTCTTGCTTTATTTTATAGCAAAAATTTGTTGAAAATGACAATTCTACCCCTTTAGTAACAAAAGCAAAATACCCATTATGTCCTAAAAGATAAAAAGAAAAATCGACCCTCCCCAAAAATATCTTATATAGCAAATAAATATCCACTATTCAATCACAAACTAAAATGTCCAAATCATCAAGTAACATAAAAGAACTAACTGATAAAAGGGTCCAACATAATCCAACCATCGGATGGCCCCATGATGGGACACAAGACGATCCAATGGATGGACAATCATGTAGATCGGGAGCAACGGTGAGATGATCTCCAAATATGATCCATGCTATCCATGATTTTCTAATGCTCGCCGATGACCACTAGTGATCACAATTAGTCACCTAACCAAAGTGAAAGTGCCGATGTAGCCTATCGACGCCTATGTCTCTGATATGTACGGAGTGGTGGGGTGATGTCCGCATCAAGTTTGGTCTGTGGTGGTGTGTTTGGTGGGTACAATACAGAAAGTAACCTGGTTTGTCATTTTCTTAGAGTTAACTTGTCTGTTCATTAATGAATCTTGACAATATTTTTATTTTTACTTTTTGCAAACTATTGTTGATGCATTATAATTGGCCTGTGAGCTTCTGAAGTATCCTTTGGTTTTCAGTTTGTACGGGTAGGACCCATTCAGTTGGGGGAAATTGATATGATGGGACTCACCATGGATGTAAATGCACCTAAAAATCCCCCAGATTCAAGATCCTACCTGTCAAAGTGTTGGCCTTTATTTTCTTGAATATGGACCATTCCCTATTTCCTTCAGCATTAATTATCGTGCCATCATTAGAATTTTGTCCCTGATAGAGTGGAATGGCAGAACAGGTTTTGTAGAGCCAGCCCTGATTAGGTGGGATAAGTCTTAGATGGCGACGATCATTTTGAGGGCTGGGATTTTCTCATCTGGGAGGTTTTTGGTGCATGGGGTCATCCAGGGTGGGGTCAACCATATAAATGGTTTGGATGATTCAAACTCCGGGCCAAGCATTGTATGATACATGAACATTGTTTCAGCTTTATGCTATAGTTTTCTTTGCATATTGTGTACCATAGTGTTTGCTTTATCATAGATCCTCAGTTTCTGATGCACTGGTGCTGTGGATCAATTTGTCACATCAATCTGGGGATGCAGCTTGGTATGACTAGGTTTCACAGTGTGTCGGGATAGATGTCACCGAGAAAGCTTTCTATGATGGAGCTTAAAGCAGTTGATGATACTGAAGTGGCAAGCACTGATCGGAGAATGCATTACGATATGTGGCCACTCGAAGAAGTGGATCCGACAAAGGCGAGATTTCCGTGCTGTATAGTTTGGACTCCTCTCCCCATAGTCTCATGGTTAGCGCCTTTTATTGGTCATGTTGGCATATGCAGGGAGGATGGAGCTGTCTTGGACTTCGCAGGGTCCAATTTCGTGAGCGTAGATAATTTTGCATTTGGTTCGGTGGCTAGATATCTTCAACTCGATAGAGAAGAGGTATATACTGGAAATTCCCAAAAAGAAAGATCCCTTGTTCTTATTTCCCTCTTGCCACATGCATGCACACATGAGATGCTCACCAGAACATCCCCTTTCACGTTAAATTATAGTTAAGGCCCAGCAGAATAAGGTGAAAAGACTGAAGGGAATTAGATTTAAAAAAAGTAGTTCACTCTGGTGGTTCAAACAAGGTGGATTTCTGCACGATCCATGGTTTTTTTAGGGACATAGTTCCTGAATGGAAGGGGTAGCAGGGCAGGACACTGTCGATCTCCCTATCTACCTAGTTTGAACAGCTGGAGTAAACAACATTGGTTGAGAGTTTCTCAGGCATTATTTGCTAGCGTGTTGGAGGACCCATCACAATTCTTTGTGTTCCTTTCTGTTTTATTGGGATTGGGGATAAACTGGGGGAAATGCAAGGGAAAGTAAAAATTGTGAGTTCGTGACGTAAGCGGATGGTAAGTTGACATCATTGCTAGGGGAATTAAACCCTTTACACTTGTTTGTTTTCCCTTTTGCATTTTCCCGTGTTTAGATTACAATCCCACAAAGTGAAACCTCTTTTCCCTCCAATTTTACCATTTAAAAAGGGAAACCTATTTTGCCACCATCCGACATTTTGAAAAAAAAAAAAAATGAAAAGAAAAGAAAAAAGATTATACTCATTGTTGAGGTGGGAAAGGCAAGGCGTTTTCCTCTGCTTCCCAGACAAGCGCAAACTTCTTATTGACATAAACTGAATGCTCCCCTAGTTTACCCTAAATCTAAATCTGCCCTAAGTGCTCTTTTCTTGATTTCTTTTAGGCTTCGTTTGGTTGAATCAATATCATGAAGTTTCATAATCATGAGATCATGGAACTTTGTGATTTTGTGCTACCAAACACACCCTTAATGATCATTTCTGAAGATCACATACTGGTGCTCATTCTGTCATTCATTTTGCTTACTGTTTGTTTGGTTGTAAAAAACAAAAAATGGACAGTGCTGCTTTCCTCCAAATTTGGGTGAGCACAGGTGCAGGCATGGGTACAGACACGCTGAACATGGGACGGCAATCTCATGGGACGATGCATTACGGTCAAGCATGCAACACTTCCAGCACAAAACATACAACCTCTTTACCTGCAACTGCAACTCGTTTGTTGCCAACTGTCTAAACAGGCTTGCATATGGTGGGTCATTGGGGTGGAATGTCATCAATGCAGGGGCCTTGATACTGTTGAAGGGGCGGTGGGTCGACGGCATGTCAGTCATCAGGTCATTCTTCCCCTTTGTGGCAGTCGTGTGCCTGGGGGTCAGTATGGTGGGATGGGCTTTCCTCATTGGGTTGGCATCCTTCTCCCTTCTCCTTGTTGGGTGGTTCCTGTTGGGTACATACTGTATCAAGAGTCTGATTGAATGCGATTAACTGTCTGATTCAATTGATTGAAGATGGACTGAAAAACCAACTGCACGTCTAGTGACTGAGGTGGTTCGCGTTTTGCCACTGTTTGTATCAGGTTAGTCTGTACTTTTTTTCCCTCAAGAAAGACCTGTTTGCAGCCTAAAGCTCGGGCTCATAAGGAAGCTGTCCCTACTGTATTTTTAGATGGAGTCATGGACATGGCTAAGAATCTTACCATTGTCAGTGGCTACCGACGTTTGCCTGCCGTCCACGCTCATGGGACAACTTCAGATGCAGTGTCCCAATTCTGTTGTGTTGCTTACGGAGATGCAAATCTTTTGCCCCATCCTTCCCTTCAGTGGGCGGCTGGCCCATGGCCTGTGTCTTTTTCTAGTAATTCAGTAATACCAAGTATTCTCATTCGGGCATCGGAGCTTTGTGCATTTTCTTATGACTTTACGTTTTGCAGGGTACATATTAAGGATTTTATCTGACCAATGGGATCTTTTTAGCCATCTCCCATCCATCCACGGGCCCCATTGAAAAGCTCTACCTGATGACCCTGGCCTAGCAATGTGGAGATTTGATGGCACTTCTTCAACAAAAATTGATACTCTCTGGTAGACTGACAGTCAATACACATATAGGCACATGGCCATTACGTATCCTGATTCAAACTGTGCATATTCTGTCCCACCCTACATTGTTTCCCAACTCGGGGAATCAATAAACACGTGCATTCATTAGAGGGATATGATCATTTGATCAAATCTGATTTTCGGGATATGGCCATCGACACCAGATCCATCATTTGGTTGGTTTTATTCGTCGTACATGTCCAGTGACTGTGCATGCATATCTGGCCATGTAATATGCTGGTTGTAACCAATCTTTGAAAAGTTACTAACCTCTTTTTTAAACAAAGGAAATGTTTAGTGTGCAGCATGTTCGCCTCTTGTGCAGGGAAGTTGGGCTGTTGGATGTGGGAAATTGTTTAATGATTCAAACCGTTTACTCAATGGATTTGCTCTTGGACAAGGGATAACAAAAATTTTAAAACTTTTAGATTAGTATATTTCAATCTATTGATTATTTGATCCTAATTCTACATATAGATGATCATCTTAATATTTTAATACTAAAAGGGCTGAAATTCTTCAAATTGAGATTTTTTTCCCATATCACCCATCTTGAGTGTGGCCCCTCACATAAACTTAAAAGAACCCCAATTAAACTATTAGTGGTAGTCCCTGTGAAGTCATATTCAGAATTTATTTTAGGGAACATCATTCTAGCAAAGTTGGCAATGTTGGAGACTTGATTCCCATTCCTTAGCTGGAAAGATATGTGGCCATGAAATTGGCAAGTATTTTGAATCCTGACCTCTAATCAATGCCACTTGTTTATTGAAATAGGATTGTTGGATTTTTATTTTTATTTTTTCGTTTAAAATGTCCAATCAAGGTCCACTGACTCGAAAGTCTAATGATATGGTAAAGTGTAACTTCTAGTTCGCAATACATATGGAAATGGGAACCATAATTTGGATAGTTTAATGACACTTTTATGCCATGTATGAAAATTTTAATTCATTTCCATGTGCATGTGTATTATCACACACACCCTACCAGATTATTAAAGTTTTTCTCTTTAGCAAAGCAAACATGTTTTTCTATTCTACTGCAATTAACTAATAATAATAATAATAATTGTACAAATTGAAAAGAAAGATCAAAGAGGCTGCTTGCCAGATAGGAAGGTTACTGTCTGAAGTACTATATTTAATATATTTTTAGATTAATAAGGTTTTTCTTTTAGTATTTTAAATCCCGTAAGATAAGTAGGGGAAGTTTCATGGTTGGTTGGAGTTGTAGTTTTCCATCATTCTACTGAAGTTTGGTTCATTTTTTAATGCTACTAACAGAGAGCCGTGCTATGTTATGGGCGGGTATGCTGCATGTGTGACCTTAGAAAGACTGTAAGACATGTTGTTTAACATATGGATCTTACTCTTTGCTTGTAACATGCACTTCACATCATGTAAGCATTGATCTCGCATGTGTAGCGTGTTGATGTGTATGCCTACATAGAATGCCATCTCTACTATATATAATGTAAGCAGTGGACTGTACCTTCGACTCTCTTGCTTTCTAAGAGCATAGAAACTTAGTAACTTTGGTAGAATAAGATGGTTGATACGCAGGCCCCAAATAATTGTATAGCTGGGGTCCGATAAACTCAACTAAAGAGTACAAATTAGGGATTTGATTTTATATGGATCTTAGTCATAACTATATATTGATTTGATTTTTAAAAAAAAAAAAATTGGCTGATTGGTGGATGATTACTGGATGGCCAAATAAAAACAGTTAGGGAACCAAATTCAAGAATAAATTTCTTTTTAATCAAGATACTTAGAATGTTAAATCAATCTGAATTTGGAAAGTAACATATTTAATATGGGTCTCTGAAGGGTTAAGCTATAGATGTCCTAGAAGGGGGGCGAATATGATAATACAAAATATTTCGATATAATGCGGAATAATAAAACAATCACTTCAGTTGCTTAGAGTATTGAAATCTTGATTCCAAATAGTTCGTAGCACCACTTTCACATAAAAGATTTAGGTAGGACAATCTTATTTCACGACATCTTTGAAATCGAAATATCAAACTTAGTGGGAGACAATCAATTACAATGAAAGCAATAAGAAATAATCAATCACCACCAATGCACAAAGAGTTATAGTAGTTCGGTGCTTAACTCCACACCTACTCCACTTCCAAAATTGCTACCCCTCAAAATTTTGGCTTTCACTATTTCAAAGTTTTCACAGGTTCACCTTAACAACTTTATACAGTTCTTGTGATTTTCATGAGCTATCACAATAAAACCCACTTTGTGATTTTCATGGGCTCACCATGAAACAACCCACTGAGATTCCCGAGCTATCTCAGAAAAATCTAAAAATAAAATGAAATTACAATACTTATCTTTAGATGTCAAGTAGAAGACATAACTGTAGCTTAATTGCAGCGATTTTCTTTCTTGGGAGATTGATGAAGCCGTATATATGTTCAATCCAAAAGAAATATAAGGATCTAATGTATCTTCAAAGTAGTAAACAAAAATCATAATGCTACAAATTCAATTATCTAATTCTCAAGTAGAATATGAATTATTCTATTAAAAAAAACAATTAAACTAACTTGAGAAAGAGAATAAAATAAGTTAAAATAAATATCAAAATTATTGTACAAATAGCTTAAGAAGGCCCTGACTTTCTCTCTATGCTTGTGGTTATTGCTTGCAATTTTTCGTTTTAGAAATAAATGAGAGAAGGCCTTTATTTATAGCCAAAAGTCTTGGAAATTCGGCTGGCCTGATTTATGGTTCGACTGACAGAATTCCAACGATTGCATTCCAATGACACTCGAATTTCGCGGGATAAGATCTTTTAAAAATTCAGCTGGCCCAAGCTAAAATTTGGCTAGCCGAACTAGAGGTTCGGTTGGTCGAATCTCGTTGAGATCCAAAATTTTAAGATTGTTGGAAACTTGACCGAACACACTCGGGTTAACTGAACGGACAGGTTCGCCTAGCCGAACCCAAAGTTGGGCTGGCCGAACTTGACACAGAAAAATCATATATTGTTGTATACTTGCCCGAATTGTGATGGGTTGACCGAAGGTAGTTAGGCTAGCCGAACTTGAAGTCGGGTTGGCCTAACTTCAGTGTAATTTACTTAGTATTATATATTATCATGTCACTACGAGAAATACACCTAACGTATGGTTGTTCTAAGGTTATATCACCTGATGGTTGACAAATACAGAGTGTTTCAGACTTTGAACCATGCATAACCTTTAAAACTTAAGATGTTGAGTCTTTCATGAGATGTTGATCCAATCTTTACATAATCTTCATGAGTTGCCGAAGAACATCTTCATGAGTGTTTGTGATCCATCTGGGACTATAAAATTAAATTTGACAATCCTAACTGTGCTTTAAGTATAAGCACTTACAATATCTCCATTTGTCAATTTCATGACAAAACATAATCATACAATATTACAATATCTCATAGACTCATCATACTATTATGAGTTTTTGTTCAAAAGAACATCTGCACACGACCTGTAGTACCATAACTTGAAGTTCTTACTTGATGCTTCCCCTTAAAACAATCATCAGTAGCTCCCCCTGAGCACGATAGAAAGCATGAATATCAAGTATAAGGACATAGAAATTAATAATTGAAAATCATCCAAGTTCACGAGTGAATATCCAAATATCCTAAGTGAAACCAAGTAAGTGTGCAGGTAATCCAAAGAGTAATATAAAGTTATTACAAACCATAAATGTTATATCATTCTGATTCAAAAGAGGACAATGCAGGCAAATCAGGATCATTAATCTTCAAACTATTGTTAAATCTATGAAAGTACTTTTTAACGTACTTTATATGTTGTTTTTGAGTTTGAAGTAGTGAGTCATGAGATACTTGTAAAGCGCATACCTTCATCTCTAAACTATCCAACCTATCAGAGAATTAAGAAGGTTGGAAATCAAAATCATTTGTATTTCCCGATTCTTCCAAATCAACAAAAATGTCATCTATGTTGATGTCGTCTTCACAAGCTTCTTTATGATCGCCTTGTTGCTCAGGACGCGGAGTTAACCGCATCATATTCATATTTGCATTACTAAAAGGGAGTTTGGATTCGATGCTTCGATCGCGGGAATTTAAACATGAAAGCGTAAAGCAAGGGAAAGTCATAAGGAATGCAAAAGGAATGGAGCCATAACGAGGATGCAAGCGATATTTAATTATCAGGAAAGAAATCAAATATGGAAGACAAATATGTATACCAGATGCAATAACATGCATAACTCGCATCATAAAAGGTGTAAGATTGGTCTTATTCCCTGCCCCGGGATAGATATTTGACGTACAGATGCGGTGAAGGACACAGTATTTTGAAAGTAAATTATAAGTGGGGAGAGAGTTACCGGATCGCCATTCTGCGTTAAATCCACATAACACTCGTTAAATCCACATAACACCCAGGTAAGAGAGTTTCTTTCTGAATTATTCATATCTTAAGAAAGTGTAGCAATTGGTACCACGTTATTCGCCATTTCAATGTCCATTACGGATGATATAATGGAGGGTGTTATGGTGATGGTTTCTTTCAAAAATTAAATATTAAAAGATAAGTTTTATGAAGAAACTTTATTTATGGATGCATACATCCCTTGTGTGATGGACCGGTAAGCCACCATGCCCCGCCCCATTTCAAAATTCTCTCATCCTACCTCGGAGAGAAGTTCAAATAGACCATGTTGAGCAATGTGATCAAGGTTAACCGATCGCTCAATGATTATGCTCTGAGAGCAGAAATCCCGAACATTTTCCATATCATCCTCCGGTGTGCGTATGGACCGAACAACCCGAGGAGCAGAGCGGAATGAGGAACCAGAATGAGATCTATAAACGGTGCGTTTGTATATCCATGGAAGAAAATATGCAAGAAATAACAAAATGGGGGATGTGTTTGAGAAGATCATATTTTTACAGCAAACTAATGTAGAGCAGGTCACGGACACTTTCATGTCCAAGATAGATCAGAGAAGGCCTGATCAGAAGAAGAAGTCATTAAGACCGTAAGAACCTTAAAATAGTCATATCTCGCAAACTAGAATGAGTTACACGACGTGCCATATATGATTTTGGGGTAGGAAGAGCTACTTTATCCAACCAACCCAGCATATCCAAGTTGCCCATGCCGAATTTGCGAGATCCCATCATATCGACGGCCGAATTCCATGTTTAATTCCGTTTTTACTATTTATAGTAAGTTTTAGTTTGATTATAACTCTTCATCCGTTGGGCTTTAGGAGCTGTGTCCAACATGAAAAGTGCGTAGAATAATTAGGAGAATAATGTGGTAAAGCCACATAGGACACTTACTATAAAAGTAAATTTACTATTTATAACTTAAGAGGGGGGTGATAAAAAGTAGAAATGATCGTAGGATCCCAAGTTTCACCGACGGGCAAAACTGAAAGTTGAAATGTAACCCGTATGCGTCTGAGATCATATGAAATGATCTCAATTTCTTTTTAGACCGTCAATCGACGGGTTTAAGCTATTAGGCGGTGAATCCCAAACTTGAAGCACGCTAAAAGGTGTGAATATGTGCGAGATGGACCAAAAAAATGCATTCATGGGCATGGGAGCCCAAACCGTAAATTAGAGTGGCACCCAGGGGGTATCCCGCACATTTCCGGCACCCCAGGAGGGGGTGGCCACCGCCATCAGTCCAGGGAGGGCGCGGCGGCACCGCCTGGTCGACGGCACGCCGCCCGCACCTCCAGCGAGCCACGGTGGGGCCGCGGTTCCAGCGGCCCGTCGCCCTCACCCACATGTGTAGGACCCTGTAACATGTGTGGGGCCCTATATTTTACTCCCCTAGCTCCATTCCACTCCATTTAATTCCTTCTAAACCCTCTAAACCCCTCCAAAATCACATTTTCTCTCTCAAATCTCCCTTTCATACACAAAGCTTCTTCTTCTTCTACATTACACACCCATCCTCCACCATTTTCCTCAAAACCCCTTCTTACAACCCTCCATCTTCCCATTTCCTACCTATTTGAGCACAAAAGCTCTCTTTTGTGTCTCATAGCCCTCCAAATCCACAAACCCATCTCACCTTTCAAGCTTTTCTAACCCCATGGCTCTCTTTGAGCTAGTTGCTACTATTTTCTCCCTCTCCACACTCCTTTCCCTAATGGGGAAGAAGAAGGCGTCCATGGATGAAGCCGGGCCTAGCCGCCCAACCCGTTCAAAGAAGAAGACGGGCACCGAAGCAAGCACGAATACCGAGAGAGAGAAGATCAAAATGGGATCTTGACCCGTGGATCCCCATCGAAAGATCTCTACCACCGGGCATCGGACTAGGTAAGTTCCGTGACCGTAAAGTTGTATTTGAGGCTCATGTTAATGAAAAGTTGTTTGTACTGTACCCAGTGATGGACATGATCTTGGAAAATGGGTGGGGTCCCGTATTTGAGGGAAATACTCATGCGAATGAAAATACCGTATGAGCCTCCTACGCTCATATACGAAACCCACTATTGGAGCCTCTTCAGTTTACTATCCCTTTGAGGAGAGAGGAGGCCATAGTCAATGTAGATGTGGTGGCTTATATCATGGGTATGGAACGTGGACTTATACATACTAGCGAGACAAACCTTACTAGTGAACGAGAAAGAAATCACCACACATGTTTCCTTTGCGGCCAACTTGAGCGGTGGAGGTGAGGAAATAACCTGGCATCGACCAAAATGACCAATGACTTTCGCCTGCTCCACCACATATTCACGTATAACGTATATCCCAGGTGAAGTAATCGCACGGAATGCACTCGACTTATGGTGGATTTCTTATACAGAGCTGGTCAGGGAGACAAGCTATGCCTACCTACATTCGTCTTGTCTCAGATTGTGGGTATCGCACGATCTACACGAGGTGATGCCTCACTTCCATTCGGTCAACTTATTTGTAAGGATTGCCTGATAGACTTAGGAAGCAGAACGGTGCGCATTTACCTGATAGTCAACCCGTTGTGTCATTACGACGCCATCCTCGGTATGTACTGGCTCACCAAAATGAAAGCCGAGATCGACTACGATACCAAGTTGGTGAAGCCCAAGGACCCGAGGGCACGACCTTCACTTTTCCAGTTCAGGTCAGTTGACCCTACCGCATAAGTTGTTACGCTTCCTTATTGGAGAATGTTGATGGTCCGACACTTGGGGACAACCTTGTAGTCCAAGCTTTCACGGACGTGTTCAGAATGATACCTAAACTACCTCCTCGGCACGAGATCGACTTAACTATCGACCTTGTGCCTGGTACGACACCCATTTCTCTACCAACGTATCGCATACCTCCATGTGAAATGGAGGAATTGAGGAGACAGATCGATGATTTGTTGGATTTAGGTTTTATACGGCCTAGCGTGTCTCCTTGGGGAGCACCTGTATTATTTGTAAAGAAGAAAAACGGATCGCTGCGATTGTGTATTGATTATCGTAGGTTGAACCAAGTGATAGTGAAGAACAAGTATCCTTTGCCCAGGATAGATGATCTGTTCGACCAGTTGAAAGGGGCACAATATTTCTCAAAAATCGACTTGCAGTCCAGGTATCATCAGTTGCGCGTCAGCGATGAAGACGTACAAAAAATAACATTCAGAACTAGTTTTGGGCACTATGAATTCATCGTGATGTCGTTTGGACTTACAAATGCACCTGCTGTGTTCATGGACCTCATGAAGCGGTTGTTTCGGCAGTATCTGTACCGGTTCGTCATCGTATTTATAGATGACATTTTGATATACTCCAAGAGTCGGAAAGATCACAGGAGCACCTGCGAGTAGTCTTCGATACTCTCAGGAAGAACCAGTTATTTGCTCAGTACCGGAAATGTGACTTCTGGAAGGAAGAAGTTAAGTTTCTGGGACACGTGGTGTCCAAGGAAGGTATTGTCGTGGACCTTGCTAAGGTGACCGCAGTACAGGACTGGGAGCAGCCTGGTTCAGTTACAAAAGTGAGGAGTTTCCTCAGCCTTGCAGGCTACTATCGCCGATTCATTAAAGATTTTTCCAAGATAGCCAGATCGTTGTCCCAGCTCACTCGGAAAGATATTAAGTTTGCTTGGAATGAGAAGGCAGAAGCAACCTCTCTGGAATTAAAGGACAAATTGACGTCCGCACCCGTGCTAGTACTGTCAGAGCAAGGGGTCAAGTACACTATTTACACCGACGCGTCTCGTGTTGGTTTTGGTTGTGTCCTTATGCAGAAGGATAGAGTGATTGCCTATGCATCGCGACAGTTGAGGAAACATAAAGAAAACTACCCTACGCATGACCTGAAATTAGCAGCCATCATCTTCGCATTAAAGCTCTGGAGACATTACCTCTACGGAGAGGAGTTCGAGCTCTTTTGCGACCACAAGAGCCTCAAGTACATATTCACGCAGAGGGACCTGAATATGAGGCAACGACGTTGGATGAAGACTTTAAAAGACTTCAAGTTTGAGGTCTCCTACCATCCTGGCAAGGCAAACCTTGTGGCCGATGCGTTGAGCTGCAAGAAGACAATAAAATTTGCAGCTCCGCTGATGATCAGAGAGTGGAATATGGTAGAGTTCATACGAGACTTCGAACAGAAGCTTACAGTAGAGGAGCCGTTCGAGAGCATTGCACACCTCCGCATGCAACCACTTATTGATAACTGGATCATTGCAGCACAGAAAGAAGATGAGTTGTTGGTGAAGATGAGAGAGCGTGCAAGAGACAGTGAAGAGTCTGAGTGGAGAGTTGGCTTGAATGGAGGTTTGAGATATCGTGGCCGTCTGTGCGTCCCGAATCTCCATGACTTGAGGAAGGAAGTTCTAGAAGCCGCTCACAATTCGAGGATGGTAATGCATCCTGGCAGTACGAAGATGTACCGAGACATGAAGCGTTCGTACTGGTAGGACAACATGAAGGCCCACATAGCAGATTATGTATCCCGTTGTCTCACGTGCCAGCAGGTCAAGGCCGAGCATCGCCAACCTCCTGGTTTACTTCAGCCCATGCCCATAGCTGAATGGAAATGAGACTTCATATCTATGGATTTCATTTCCGGGTTAACCGAAGAGGAGGAAGGGACATGACTCCATTTGGGTGATTGTGGACTGATTGACGAAATCGGCTCATTTCCTCCCGTTTAGAGTTTCAAACTCAGCAGATGATTTAGCCAAGCTGTACATTAAAGAGATTGTACGGCTGCATGTAGTTCCTATGAAAATCGTGTCGGACCGAGACACGCGATTCATGTCTATTTTTTGGACTCGAATCCAGGAAGCAATGGGAGTGAAACTGAAGTTCAGTACTACGTTCCACCCTCAGACGGATGGGCAGATGGAACGGGTGAACCAGGTATTAGAAGATATGTTGCGAGCATGTGTGCTTGATTTTAAAGACAGTTGAGATGACTGTCTTCCCTATGTTGAGTTCGCTCATAACAACAGCTTTTAAGCGAGCATTGGCATGGCTCCCTACGAGGCCGTGTATGGGCGTCTATGTCGAGCACCGCATTATTGGGCAAAAGTTGGCGAGAAGAGTTTAATTGGCCCAGATTTTGTACAAGCGACCTCAGAGAAGATTGACATTATCAGGCATCAACTTCTTGCAGCCTAGAGTAGACAGAAGAGTTACGCTGATACACGACGACGGCAGTTGGAATTCGAAGTTGGGGACCACGTATTTCTTAAGGTTTTCCCAATGAAGGGAGTCCTTCGATTTAGCAAGAAGGAAAAACTCACACCAAGATTCATTGGCCCGTTCCATATTTTAGATCGAGTGGGTGTGGTGGCATACCGTCTCGCCTTGCGCACACCACTCGCAGGTGTACACAACGTATTTCACGTATCGATGATGAAGAAATATGTTCCTGACCCTACCCACATTATCAAATGGGAGCCAATACAGTTGAGTAAAGATGCTACCTATGTACTGCGACCAACACGTATTCTTGATAGGAAGGAACAAGTTCTGCACAGTAAAGTTATCCCACTTGTGAAGGTACTATGGACTCACCACACTGAGGAAGAGGCTACTTGGGTGTCACACCTCGAACTCAGAGACCGGGCTCACAAAATTTTCGATTGCCGAATCCGGCGCCGACAGCCTCCGTAGTACCCCATTCTCGGCTCCCGGTACCCATATACCAGGTTCCGATCCTTGGATGCTACAAGGAGGATTTCTAATAATCAGTTTGATTCGTAATGAGCATAACCACAAGCATAACCCACGAACAATAACCACAAGAACACTATTACAAAATCCACTATGATCAAAACTTTAAGTAAAATGCGTAGGAAAGGGAAATACAAGATAATGCTAATAACAAAACTCCAAAAGCTCGTCTGTATGCTCCAACTGTAGCGAGACTACGGCTGCGTCCTGGCGTCACTTGCACGCATCAATCATGCATAAGCTTATAGAAAGCTTAGAGGGTGGTGTAAGTGTGTGCGCCATAATAGCGTGCTCAGGATGCAGGGTCAGAGTAATGCAGAATGATAATAATGAGTATATGGATGCCGATCAGCCGTACCAAGGCTATGCAGTACAAGATATGAATGCAATCGGCCATACCAAGACCATGCGATGCAAGATACAGCTCAAGCATGCCAATCCTCATGTCGATACAGTTCTTAGTCTGGATAATCACCGGGGTTTAATACACTCCAAATGGCATTGTCGCTCTCCCAGCTGCACAGTCCAAGCGAGCGTAAGAAACCTCACTATCCGCCTGGCCAATAGTTTGCCAATACCTATCCGGCACGTCGATAGTGAACCCATTCACGAGCTGGTCAGACTCAGCCTAGTATTGCCCCCTACCCTCGAGCGAGTAAGGCCACACCCCTTTCCAACCGACCACGACACAGTGAGAGATGCGGCCTCCTGGTATTCGGCCCTCTTGCGCTCATATATCCACTCGGTCTCGACGTTGGAGTCATCGTCTGGTACCATCGGGTTTAGAGATTTTCACCCAAGGACATCTATGGCGCCCGTATGCTAGAACAAAACATTTTCGGTATCCAATCCAGCCACCCACGATGTGTCTGTGGAGGCTATGGCCCTGATGTCGGTAGGGCTTACAATAACTACAATCACACAATGCAAGTGCATGAGTCACACTACCAGTCATGCAACAGTCCTGCGTATATTATATACTCATGTAGGGCAACTCTGCCTATCGGGGAGCCCGTAATCAGTCTGCCCGAAGGCATATGTTATGATCAGACATTCCTCATCTCAAGCATACATATAATGCGTATGATCATGAATCATGGGGCTGTGCTAAACATGTTATAAAGCAATAAACTATCCTCTCAATGAAGATGGGCCTAGATGGCCTACATGAAACAGATACGGGCCTATTAGTGGCCTTAGGGAGAGTTATAATGTGGACATCTAACCAACATTACTCGTACAATGTGGACGTCAAACCAACATTGTCCCCAAGGCTCGGCTCGCCTTAAATACCATTAAATAAATCCTGGTGGAATTACACATTGCAATGTGCCTTAGGTACATCCCATGGGGCCCTAAATACATCAAATGGGCCGTATCTCATAGGCCTTATATTCATCAAGTGGGCCACCTCAATGAGCCTCATCAATGGGCCTTCGGTACATTGCAATGGGTCATCACCCATGGGCCTGAGAATGTATTAAAATGAGCCCGATCACATAAGCTTTATGTGAATCAAATGGGCCTAATCACATAGGCCATATACATATCAAAGTGGACCTCAGCAATGGGCCTAAAAATACGACAAGATGGGCCTAAACACATCAGCCCATAGCACCCAAGTGGGCCTCAGTGAAGCCCACCATAATGTTTATTTTCAATCTAACCTTTTCATAAGGTCTCATGGGCCTAGGGTAGGACCCACTGAAATGTTTATTTTCATCCAATCTATTCAAAAGGTCACGGGACCAGGGGCCCACTAGAATGTTTATTTTTCATCCAATCTGTTCATAAGGTCCCGTGGACCAAGTGGGGCCCACCATAATATTTATTTTCCACCCAACCTGTTAATAGGTCATACAGACCTGGGGCGCCCACCGTGAAGTTTATACGCCATCCAACTGTTCATAGGGCCACACGGCCAGAGAGGGTCCACCATGATGTTTATTTGCCACCAACCTGTTTATAAGGTCACCTGGCCAGGGAGGGCCCACCGTAATATTTATTTTCTACCCAACCTGTTCATGAGGTCACGTCCAAGGGGCCCACAGAAATGTGGTTCACAAATCCAATCCACCCATTAGGTGTGTCCCACCTGGCTGACGGTCCAGACCAAGTTTCAGCCACATGCAAAACTCAGGTAGGCCCC